>JAQFVV010012495.1:1579710-2179710 GCA_028023455.1 Epiperipatus broadwayi
GATGATAATAATAATAATAATAATAATAATAATAATAATAATAATAATAATAATAATAATAATAATAATAATAATAATAATAATAATAATAATAATAATAATAATAATAATAATAATAATAATAATAATAATAATAATAATAATAATAATAATAATAATAATAATAATAATAATAATAATAATAATAATAATAATAATAATAATAATAATAATAATAATAATAATAATAATAATAATAATAATAATAATAATAATAATAATAATAATAATAATAATAATAATAATAATAATAATAATAATAATAATAATAATAATAATAATAATAATAATAATAATAATAATAATAATAATAATAATAATAATAATAATAATAATAATAATATACACACTTGTATATAATACATAAAAGTCCCAATTTTTATTTCAACACATAGTTATTAAACTCTTTACCAATTATTTTTTTATTTATGTAACACAGAGATATTAAATTTTCATTACTTTCTTTATTTAATTATTTGCTTTATAAACAGCTAAAATATTACTACTCCAACCTTTTGATATTTAAAATAAATGATACATAAAAATCACTTTAACAGCTGTTGTTACATTAAAATATAAAATCTTTTAACAATATTTTATTATGCTAAGAGTCACATTAAATGTTTAAATAAAATATTTATTTTAAGTAGACTCTTTAAAAAAAAATATTTTAAATATTTTTATAATAGTGAAACTATTTTAGTTTTTGCTCTTATATTTATTCACCTTTCTCAATTTTTGTTTATTTTAACATCCATATTATACAATCTCTGTAAGTTTAATATTTATTTTATTGTATGTTTTACAAACATAATTTAATTAAAGGGGAGTTGAACCCAGACTTTCAAGATCCCTAACATCATCCACTCTATCCAATATAACCAATACATGTGACCACATACGTTAAAAAATATAAATGCTGAACCAGCACTCATCAATTGGTTATCTCAATATAAACTGAGCAATGATTATATATATGTATGGGAGATGATGATCTGGACTAACTGATGAGTACTAATTCAGCATGAAGTACATATATTGGAGATTAATTATCTTCTTCGCATGCATGTAGTCATGTTCAAGCTGCTCTAGGTTAAGTATATACACCATAGTTGTATTTCAGTACTAAACATAATTTAATAATTCATATGATTGAGCTTCAAAATAACAATTGAACTTTGATTCAGAGATCTTGGGGATATTTAGAGGTTAAGTTCATTTTTATCCTATTTTAAATCAAGCATATCTTTAAAAATTGCTTCCTCAATTTTCTTTACTTCTTTAACAATATTTTTTTTTTTGTAATTAAATTCTCTTTCTTCATTATCAAATAATACCATTTCTTAATACAATGTATTACTATTTTTTTATATATTTTAAAATGTTTTACTTTCTTGCCTTTCAGTTTTTTTTAAGTCTCTCCATTGTCTATTGCTTAATATTAATCTTTTCATTATTACCCAACATATTATACATTATTTAAAATTCTTACTTAATTTTGATTTTTATACTTTTAGACTGTTTTTTTTCTTTTTTTTTTTTTTTTTTTTTTTTGCAGTTTTGATAGAATATTGTTGTTCTTGCTATCATTCCTTGATTAAACACAAATAAAATATGCTTATTAAATTTCTATTATGAAAACTATTTAAAATAGATATGTTTATAGTTAAAATATTTTATTCTATAATAATCTAGAAATGTAAACTGGATAAAATTTTAAACTGGTGTTTCCAGCTGTAGTAATTTTAAAGGTGCTAACCACAGGACCAGTGGCATGGTAATTATTTTTAACCAAAAGTTTAGGCATGAAATACATATAATTCTCCACATAACATAATATCCACATTTTAACATTAATGTTTATGCCTCGATTTTTAATTACTAGCATAATTATAAGAGGCTTAATCTATAAGGTCATATTGAAAAGATTCTATGCTGATTTAATTAAAAAATAATGTTTAGAAAAAAAATTAAACTGCAACTTAAAATTGAATCAAAGTCAGTGAGGGGTCTAAAAAATGCAGCAAGATTTTTATTTTGTACTTTGTTATTACGGGGTAATCTCTGTTACTACATTGAGCAAAGTATTGTTTTATTGTTATTAGCATAATAATAGTTATATTATTAGCAAGGATATTTTATTCACAAATACTAATTCAATATTTGATTTAAAAAGAAATTGCATTTTACACTTAATAATATCATAGTTTTATTTAAATTTGCATAAAATGTGAATTTTGTAGATAATTATATTTATAAAAGCACAATCATTATTTTAAAATATTCCTTGTTAAAATACATTTTGCATAATTTAACACTCTTTTATTGACAAGAAATATACACTTTGTAAAAAAAAAAAAAATCTCTTATTAAATTAGTTTAAAACTATTTAAAATGTATTCATAGAAATCGAATATTTAAACATTTTGCAGCATAAAAAAAAAATTGAGACAAATTTTTAAAAAATATACGTTTTGTAAAAAAAAAAAAAAAAACTCTTATTAAATTAGTTTAAAACTATTTAAAATTTATTCACAGAAATCGAATATTTAAACATTTTGCAGCATAAAAAAGAAATTGAGACAAATTTTAATTTACTTAGCCAATGAAATTATCAGTGATTTAATATTTTCCTCAATATTTATTAAGATATTAATCTTCATTACCTTTGAAGTAACAAAATTTTAAAAATTCAATTTTATCTTGTTTTTGCTTTTTATCAAATTCGTTTTTAAATTTAAATCTATTTTACTTTTTTTTTTTTCAGTATTATTCTCTGCAATCCATGATTTTTATACAATTTAAGTAGTATAATTTTTTGATTCTTTTTATAGTTGTGAGTCTAATGATTAAGTACATCTTCTTGCTTCGCCCATGATCTTGATCAAACGATAAAATCTTCAAAATAAAAAAAAAGTAGAATGATTTTGTTTTCAAGAGGATGAAGAAAAAACCTGATGATTATGCAAACCATTTTGAGATTGACAAATTTATCACATATTATATGCTAGTCCATTTTTTATTTAGCACCTTAAAAATCTGTGCTACGTATTTCTTTGCAGAAAATTTTTCTTTCTAAAAGAGTTCAGAACATTGCTTTTCAGTGCCAAGATCAGGTTATATTGTACTTTAGGCAAAACCAAATACTTGCATTGTCCCCACCCTCCAAAAAAATTGTAGTTTAGATTATTAAGAATAATTATTTTATGATAAGAAAAACATCAAAGCCTATGTACAATAATATAATTCCCAATATATAAAATATTAAACACAATTGTTTTTTTTTTTTTTAAATGTTGTTACAATAAATAATACACATTCTCACTTCAATACTCAACAACATGGTAACAGAAAAATAAAAAAAGATTGTCCTAAATAATTAAAACAACGAATGTGAAGATTAATTAATCCAATTACATGAATATCAATCCACTTATTTCACTGTTTTATATTAATCAAATATATTGATATACAGTATTTTCAAGTATTGATATGACAATATGTGTTATTTACTGTAACAGCATTTCTATTTAAAAACTATATATATATATATACACCTGGGTCTCTTTTTACGCGGACTTATTTAACACGATTTTGAAGTTACGCGAGTCGTGTTTCACCGGAAGTGTGTTAAATAAGTCCACGTAAAAAGAGACCTAGGTGTATGAACTCCGATAATGCGCTATTACTTTAAATAATAAATTTCGCGCACTTACATTATATTGAAAGTAATAGCACATAATTGGAATTCGACTTTCATCTTAGTAATTTCAATATTTTCAGTGCTTTATAATAGTAAGATTTTATGCAATAATGAAATTAAAATCATAATTTCCACATTTTATGTATACACACATTAAATTTTACAAGATTATAATGTAAATTTGTTCAAACATTGTAGGTGTTAATTTTGCATTTTAAATCACATTCTGTTTTTGCTTTTTAAAAAAGAGCGTAATCAATTATTAATCATTTAGTGTCCAAAAGTTTATTTTTAAAAGGTCAGTAATAGCAGTGGGCATAATTAAATTTGACAATTAAAAATTAAAATCTGATTTTTAATTGTGATTAACAATTTAAAAATTACTTACTGCGACTTGAAATTAATGTGAAATTTGATTTTTAAACCGAATTGAAAATTAAAGACAAAAATAAGAATTTAATTTTTAGTTGTTAGTTTCATAAACAATTAATAAAATCATCGTCTCAAAGATTAATTACTAATTACGTTGTCACCAGAAAACTACTGTTACAACATGAGTGTGAAGTTGGCGCTAGTTGTTTGCAATTTCGGCAAATAGCTATAATAATTAAAACGTGTATAAAAAATTTAAATTACTGTACTGTAAATTATGCATAAAAATATATTATTTTGAATAAAATTAAATATTATAGTTAAAAAAAGTTTGTCTTGTATCAATTTTTTTCAAATTTGAAAATTTTTATTAGTCATATTTTATTTCCTTATTTTTTTTTTGCCCGCGAATTTTAAAGTAATTTTATGTTGGTGCTTTGCTTTTACGCGAATTTTGAAAAATCACAGACTGCATCCCCCCTTTTTCAATGTAAGTTATGTCTATTTTTGCGCGATTTCGTTTGCGCGCATTTTCTGAGGAACCTATCTATCGCGTAAAACGAGACCCAGGTGTATATATATATTGCAAAACTAATTTGGATAAAACCATGATTTTTAAAAGTCTGTTCTACACTTATTATAGAATTTTGAACTCCAAGTATTGGTTTAGTTGGTCTTATAATAAATAGTTCAAGACTAAGTGTAATTCATTATATTCTATTATTATCTATCTTTTTCTAAGAAAAGTGCTCAGTTAATATTGCAGTTTATTAGACTGGTTTTACCAAATCTTTAAAATATAAATGAGCTATTTTTATCAAAAAAGTATGTTCAATCTAATCATAAAATAATTTTATGGAGTCTGTTCCTATTCAGACCAATCACATGAATAATTCAGTCACAATATTATTGATAGTAGAATGAACTGTTGTTCAGTTGTTCATAAAAATAATCCGAGCATTGGATATAGCAAAGCTTGGTTAAGATCCATTAATCTTGAGTTCCACAATCTGACAATCTATTACTGTACTACAATATGCAGGAACCCAATTTATTAATGTGTTTTTACAAACGTATATTTTATAACATCACATTAATAAAACTGACGAAAGCACATTCAACAAGTGGACAAAGTTGCAGCATTTTAAAATCATATCATTACAATGAAATAACTTATTTTTAATTTATTAAGTGCAGCAATGTGAATATTTAAATATGTGATGCATCTTACTATCCAATTTGCATTTCTAGATAAAAAGGTGTTAAAACAAAGATTCACATTTTAAGTCGATGACCATCCAATTTTTCTTCTCTTAGTAGTTAGTTGATAAAGAAAATGAGTTGTTTGATTGTTAATTATTAAACCAAGATAGATTACATTCAAGGCATTAAAACTATTCTACAGATTACTTTTGAATTGTAGATAATAATACATTTGTAGCAATCTGTAATTCTTGAAGCTCATGTGATCATAAAAGATACCAAAATTTATAAAAATTGAACTGAATTCAGATCTATATGACTATACAAAAGAATCTGCCTGGATTAAAAACATTATTATGCTTTCATTTGTGCTTGTAACTTTATAGTTAACTAAAAATGTAAAGGTTGGGGGTATCAGGAGTGTATAGAAATCTAAGATCTAGGTGTGCTGCTCTCAGATCAAAGGTTCTTTACTATTGAAAGTCAAGCTAAAAACTAATCTGGAGATATTTGATGAGTATGCACTGGATTGTGATTAAAATGCACAATCTTTTAGCATGTTTTGGTTATTATAGCTTAAATTAGATGGCACTATTCTGTGAAAAATGTTGCTACTATTTTAACAGTTCCTGTAAGCATGAGACATTGTGATTGTGTGATATTTAATGATCTAATACTAATATTAGTCAATGGATAGTGGTGGCTATGGTTATTAGAAAACCAAACACACCAAAATATATAGACACTGAACTGGATTCAGACCTGTATGACTGAATAAGAAAATGATCTTGGATTGAAAACATTATTGTGTTACCAATTTATTCTCATAGATAATTAAAAAAATAAAAGGTAGATGTTACTGCATCTAATTCATAAATCTAAGTGCACTGCTCTCAAACTCATTGCTTCTAACTAACAAAGGCATAATTTAGAAACTAATCTAGGGATATTGGATGAGTATGTACTAAATAAAGATTAAACTGCACAACTTTCTGACTTATATTAATTATTATGGTTTACACTATGTGACACTATTGTTGAAAATTTTCTACTGTTTAAATTCTAGAAGCTCTGAATTAAAAGTTTATTTGTTGTTTTTCATTGATTGAAAATATAAAAAAAACATCATCATTAAACCTATATTACATCTTAATGTTTACTTTACAACATTGTCCATAAGCTATTACTAATATCACTGTTGCTAAAATAGAAAACAAAGTTAGTCTTAGAACATATATATGTTAAACCATTAAGCATCACATGATCACATTTCCTATACTAGCACATTAATTGTTGATAAGCAGAGCAAAACTCTCTATACAGTATTGCCACCCGTGCTAAACAGAGTAATCAATGGATGCCAGAAGGTGTGCATAAAATCCCTATCTAATGCCTATTCATCCAATATCCCCAGACTAGTTTCTGGCTTGTGGCCTTCGTCAGTGAGGAGCTTTGGATCTGAGAGCACTGCATCTAGATCTTAGGATCTAATGCAACCCTCTAGCAACCACCTTTTATCTCTACTTAACTACAAAACTATGAGAATGAAATTGGAAAACACAAAAAATATTTTCAATCTGAGCTCAATAGCTTAAATAGTCATATGGGTCTGAACTCAGTTCAGCACCCATACTTTTTGGTGTCTTTGGCTCTTTTACAACCATAGCCACCACTATCCTATTAGGCAGGATTGTGTTAAACCATTAAGCATCACATGATCACATTTCCTATAGTAGCACATTAATTGTTGATAAACAGAGCAAAACTCTCTATACAGTATTTCCACCTGTGCTAAACAGAGTAATCAATGGATGCCAGAAGGTTTGTGCAAAAAATCCCTATCTAATGCCTACTCATCCAATATCCTCAAACTAGTTTTGTAGTTAAGTAGAGATAAAAGGTGGTTGCTAGAGGGTTGCATTAGATCCTAAGATCTAGATGCAGTGCTCTCAGATCCAAAGCTCCTCACTGACAAAGGCCAAAAGCCAGAAACTAGTCTGTGGATATTGGATGAGTAGGCATTAGATAGGGATTTTATGCACAAACCTTCTGGCATCCATTGATTACTCTGTTTAGCACAGGTGGCAATACTGTATAGAGAGTTTTGCTCTGTTTATCAACATATATATGTCTGACATAATTTTTTATTTCATATACTTTTGATTCTCCATCAATAGTAATATGAGCTTCCTCTCATTGCATCATTTCAAAACTATATAATTACTGCATCTTAATTGCTTACTTTATTACATCATCAATAAGCTATTACCAAGATCACTGTCATCAAAATAGAAAATAAAATTGGTCTTAGAATATATATCTATTTGACATCAATTTTTATTTCATATACCTTTGACTGACCATCAGTAGTAATACTAGCTTCTTCTCAATCTACTATTTTGAAGCTGTATAATAAAATAAATTTCAAAGATCAACAAGCTACTTTCTATCATTATAAAAAACCTGTTTGAATAATTAAATCAAATTTCTAAAGCAAAATAAAAACAAATAATATATAAAGTATATTATCTCTTCCAACACATATTTTGCATTTTACTGGCAGAAAAAACAGTGCCTATAGTACTTTTTAATTCTCTAAAACCACAATTTAATAACTCGGTTAGATCATTGCCTTAAAATTCAACTCCTACACTAGCACTGTCATTAGTAAGACCAATAACACCTGAAAAAGAACAAATTATATATTGCTTAAAACATTGTATATTTTAAAAGTTTAAATAAAGTTTTGAATTTCTAGACAATCTATATTTAATGGTAGATGATTGAAATAATTTGATATATCAGATTATTAGTATATTTATTATTCAATTGTTTAGCTAGGATTTTAGAAGTTGTTTTTTTAATAAATTTTATCTTACTATATTTTTTATTCTGTCTATCTGAATAATGTTCACTTATTTCCCAATTTCAAAACTATTTATAGTTTTCATGAATATGTATTTTTGACAATAATTTTTTTTAGAGTTTGCAAACAATTTTAGCAAAAAATTATCTAAAAATGTAAATTTTATAAAGAATTCTATTTCCCTCAATATTTTTTATTTAACTTAAATATAATATATAAGGGATTCGAACAAACAATTTTAGCAAAAAATTATCTAAAAATGTAAATTTTATAAAGAATTCTATTTCCCTCAATATTTTTTATTTAACTTAAATATAATATATAAGGGATTCAAACTCAGACTTTCACATGATCCTCAACTTGAAAAGATAAATAATCATCAATATACATATTTTGTGCTAAACCAGCACTCATGAGTTGGTCCAGATTAACATCTCCACACATATATACAATCAGTGTTCAGCTTTATATTAAGATAGCCAATCTTCATACTTTAAGGGATGGGCTTCATGAGGGGTCAGAATGACTAATGTCAACATGAGTAAAATGACAAACTTGGCACTCATGTGGGTTTTGAATATTCCATCATCAGATTTCCAATAAAATGAATGACTGAAAAGTTATGGGTTGGAGTGTTTTGAAGCCTGTCCATTAAAGTATTAAGATTGGTTATCTTAATATAAAGCTGAACCCTGATTGTACATACATGTGGAGATGGTAATCTGGACCAATGGATAAATGCTGCTTTAGCACAAAATATGCATAATGGTGATTATTTATCTTTTCAACATATGTGTGATTAGGTGGATCAGCAATATGAGATGGCATGACAAGTTGAAGGTCATATGAAAGTCTGAGATTGAATCCTTTATATATTGCATTATATGTGCAGATGTGTGCAAGCCTGTACAGTGTATTAAATTAACTTAAATATATAAAAAAATAATTTATTTAAAAGAAATGTTTTTAATTTACATAAATGTACTAAAAAGCAAATAATAATAATAATAATAATAATAATAATAATAATAATAATAATAATAATAATAATAATAATAATAATAATAATAATAATAATATGATGCTCCAATGGCTGTTCAAATTGACATTAAGGCTGCTTTTGACTTGGTTCCTATTGAAATTTTAATTCAGACACTTGCAGACACCAAAATATCTCATTGTCTCTTATTCCTACTGACCAACCTACTTCTTAGTTGTGAAATCCATATTACAATTCATGGTAGAACATCACCTTCATTCTCTCCTCACCAATCCATACCTTAAGGATCTTCACTCAGTTCTTTATTATTCATGTTCTACACCAACTCCCTCATAAACAAGATACAACAAAAAATTACAAGGAATTTATTTTCCACACACTAGACTATATATGCCATGTATTGCATACATGGATGACCTTAACATTTTTCTTACCTTTGAAAAGCAACTACCTACTCTGAAAAAATATTTAATGAAGACACCAAATATAAACTCAAGATCAACATTACTATAACATCAGCTTGGTTTCTTTACACTGGCAAGAATACATATGCAAATTTATCATGGTAAACTAATTAATTTCCTTGGATGTCTTTTCTATCTAGGACGATCTGGAATAAAACAAAAGATACAGAAAAAACTGAAAGATGATGCTAAACACATAGCCATTTCTCTCTCCAAAACCTACCTCTCATTATATGCAAAAGTATGCCTTTTCAATCAGCTTGTAATTACAAAAATAACCTATTGCTTACCAATCATAAACTTCATTAAATCTTTCACTTCATCCATTTACTCTCTCTAGTAGCAAGCTATTATGGTGCAGAAAAGTAGTCTCCATCTCTGTAAAACAACTTAGTCTTCCACCAACCTCAAATGGATTAGATCTTCACCACATTCAAATTTTTCATAAACAAAACATATTAATCTCATGGCTGCACTGATAAGAAGTTTTCCAGCTCTCAAATGCATCCTTCAAATAACACCCACTGAACGACCACTCCCTTCACATAAATATTTGTCTTTGCTTGTAAACCAACTCCAAAGCATTTTTTATCAGATGTCTTTTTGGGTGTTGATAGATACACCTATTGGAGCATTTATAATATGCTGTAAAAGACAAATGACCTCCAAGATGCTGAGACAACATTCATAAGTTGACCCAGTTCACTATATCTCACATATGTCCATAATATGTTCAATATTTACCAATAGTAATTTGTTACATTTTAATTTACAAGTATCAAACTTACTCCATCCACAACTTTGGCATAATTCAATCTAGTTAAATGCTATAGTAATTATTACTAATCATTTATTAAAGTCACTCTTTCTAATCATGATATTTTTGAATGTATCAAAAATTTCAACTATTATTTACTGCATCAAAAAAATTTTAAATGACCAATTGACATTAGAATAACTATATTTTTGTAGCCTTAATGATTAATTTTCAGTAAAAATTGTAATAACCTCACACAGATCTTGCCATTTTGGGTGTTATGATGGTGCACAGTTTTTTTCATTGGGTTAAGCTAATATCTATAACCTTACATTAATGTGCTAAGTTTTATTTTACTGCAAATACAATTTTAATATTATTAGTTATTTGCATTATTGACAATAGCCTATTTTCATGATAATAACAATGATATGAGGGAGATGGCCTAGATGTCAATGGAAATGAGAATTTCTAATTAATGGAATGTTTTAGTTCAAGGCTAAATAACAAAATAATTTGCATTTCTAAATGAAAAATGTAATTTTCAACAATTTGTTTACATATTAACTTTCTCACATTTCCAAAGCCAGTGTTTCATTTTTCATTAATTCAACCCCCAGTGAAAATATCTATAAATTTTATACTGAATATGCATATTTTCCTATATATGTATTAATATAAAATTTTACTTGGTAAATTTTCTTTTTATAGCAAATAAATGTGACATATTTAGATTCAGCTTTAAATGGTAATGAATACATTGGCAGGATCAAAGCTAATTTTATGACATTTCTTTGTTTACAGATCCATATTCAGCTACAATGCTGGAAAGTTTAGGAAAGTCACTCTGGAGATTTTTACCCTAGAAAATGCATGTAATCATTACCATTTTACTGACATCAATTCAGTAGGTGACACAATGAAAAAGTAGTAACAATAAAACCCCACCTTTTTTGGAAATGCAGATTTTAGAAGCCTCAGATGTATTCCATAACAATGTTCTTTTATAAAATAATATTCTTTATTTTTAAAAAAATTAAATGATAATATATTTTACTTTTAACAATAATTATTATCATTTTTCAAAATGTTTTAAAAATTTATTTACATGTGACTTTTATATTTTGTAATACATAATAAAGAAAAATATTTAGATAAAAGTAGTGCTTTAAACTGAGACATGAGGGTTACAATATATGACAACCTATTGCTAGCTAAAATTCTAATATAGAAAATATATCTTACTAGCATCACATAATGTATTTTAATTGTATGCTAACTGTGAAACAAAGCCTGAATAAAGTAGCATAAATAATAATAATAATAATAATAATAATAATAATAATAATAATAATAATAATAATAATAATAATAATAATAATAATAATAATAATAATAATAATAATAATAATAATAATAATAATAATAATAATAATAATAATAATAATAATAATAATAATAATAATAATAATAATAATAATAATAATAATAATAATAATAATAATAATAAAAATCTCTGCTGAGGTAAGAAGCAATCCTTAAGTTCTCCAATGTAAGTATTTATTTTTTACTTTTGTTCCAACTTGTTATTTGAAAAACAAACATAATACAGGAAAAATCAAATTATATAATAGATTAATAGTGTTTTTTGAAAAATATCGGTGTGTTTTAATATCTTTTTAAAAAAAAAAAATACTGACTTGAGTCAGAATAAATCATGGCTACTGCCCAGTCAAGCGTGAGCGAATTAAGCACCAATACGAAATTAACAACATCGTTAGTTTCAACATCGCCTATTTCATATGCAATAGTACTTAAAAGTAATAGCAATACTACAGCACCAACTCAAATACTGCGCTTCCGTAGAACAAACACAAATGATATTAAAAATCTTGATCTAAACACTCAAGAGGAAAATCAACCCCCAGCCGCAATCTGGACAAAAAAAAATGCTTGAAAATGTGACGGACCATTTCAGTAATACGGTGCCTCGTACGTTATTTGAAACATTTTGCAGGTTTTTTTCACCAACTTCGTTAGTACTCGCAGTAACTGATAATCAATGCTCATTATATCGTTTCCCAAAAGCTTTATTATATGAAGCAATCATGCAAAATGCACTATGGGAAACAATCTCTTGTATCGCCGACCATCCAAATTCTCGATATATAACCATTGATTTTTATACTCAGCAGCAAAAAGAACATTTTCAATCCACTATTTTAGCACTTGATAATTATGCACTCATAATTATAGATGAAAACCGGAAAAATATAATTACTGGAGTGCTTAAAAATACTTATCTTAAATACAATGTACAAGATTTTCAAAAAATGATAAACCCATTTGGAAAAGTAATTGCCCTACAGCCTATATATTTAAAAGACACACCTATACCGATATGTAGTAATCGTTTTGAATTTAAAATAAAACTACATAAAAATGTAGACACCTCAACGATTCCAACATAGATTACAGATCAAGAAGCGACACTCTCTCTTCACATAAGAGGTCTAAAGCCACATTGTTTTGGCTGTGGACAGAGAGAACACCTAGCAACTCAGTGCGATAACACAAAAAGCAATCACTGTGAACAAACTAAAATCCTCTCCCCAGAACAACCCAGTGATGAAAATAAAATTTATAATAACACTACATCCATTGGCAACCCAATAATAGAAACCGGAAAAAAACAGGTTCAAACACCCACAAACAAAAAAAATAATAACACAAAAACTAACACAGAAATCCAAGATTCAAATGAAAATAATTCTCAAGAAACCACAACACAAAATACAGCAATTACATCACAGGATCAGCATCTCAATAAAACAAAATGTGTACCAAGTAAAAATCAACAAACAGAAAGTAAACACACACAGTTATATATTGAAAATATAAATCCAGATAATATAAAGATACCAATAAAAAAAAAACTACAATTATAAACAAAACTGTATCAAACATAATGAATGCAATAGAAGCCCCTCTTCCACCTATTCAAGAGAATACACCAGAGGGAAAAAGAAAGCCAGGTAGACCACCTAAAAATCATGAATCCAAAAAGGCAAAAAAACAGACCAAAAGCACAACTCATCAGACATATACAATTTAGAAAATGATGAAATAGAAATGGATGTAAGCCAACAACAAATGGACACCTGTTCGGTTTCATCACAAATTGCCTGTATAGAGTCTGAAGCAATATTAAATGAAAGAAAAACTGATAATAAACCCAACAATGTCTTAAATATGTATCAGCATCCATCTACTGCAATATAAACAAAAATTTAGTATTAAAAATAAAATAAAAATCAATACCATGTTAAAAAATTATTTAAAACATGAAGATAAAAATTGGATCTCTCAACATTAGAGGCTTAAATGCCATCAAAAAACTTTTTGATCTCAAAAAATGGTTACATACAACACAACCACACATACTGGGGCTTTTGGAAACAAAAATATACAGCAGCTCTCAAATTGATCCATCAAAATATTTAGTCAGCCAAGGTTTTTGTGCCTGCTCAAGGCAATCATCATCACCATCAGGTGGCACAGGCATAATTATTTCCCACAACTGCTCTTTCGATTCTTTTAAAATTATATATATTGACTCTAATCTTATCATATTAACACTCCATCATAAAAATATCACACTTAACCTAGTATTTGTATATATACCACCAGGCCCTGTCATCATCTCCAGAATAATAGCAACAATAAATTCAATGCTTACAGCAACACCAAATCCCATAATACTCTTGGGAGATTTCAATATGACCTACCAAACTTTTGTCACCAAATGGATCCATCAAATAACAGTCCCACTTATGAGTGCTGAGGGTTTTCTCCTATCAAACTCAATATCTTTTAATAACAATAGATATAAGTCACTTATTGATTTGTGTTTCTACTCACCAATGTTACATCGTTATTTTAATCTTGAACTCTGTCCATCTATAATCTCAGATCATGCTGCTCAGTTCATCACCCTCGACCTAACAAAAATGCAGAATACAACAATAGCCCTCCAAAAGACTATGCGAATACTTCTTCCAGCACAAACAACTGAATTCTTATATTCAGAAACATATATAATGCTCCAAAAACTTCAAAACATGTCACTCGATCCAGTGCAAAAGTATATAGCATTCACCAATATACTTTCTTTCAACATCAATCATATTACCTGCAACTCAACACCCCCCACCAGATTATTAGCATTGGCAGATGAACTACATAACAGAATAACCATTTCCAGACCAACTACAGATAATCAAACACAAATTAAAAAACTTACAGAAATGTACAACAATACATGCAATACACTAAAGCAATATGTAGCAATAAAAAAGAAAAAAATATGCCTTACACAACAACATACTTGGACCAGAGCATACATATTATAACGATCCAAACGAAGTGGGAGATCGCATCGCACCGCACTACCAAAGGGCGCCATCTAGGCATTTGAGCCTAGAAAAATTTATAAAGTAGGCAGATACGCGCTGTTAGGATTCCACTTTATTTACATATTTAGATCGTTAGCCCATTGTCACTAGCTCAGTGGAGATGCAGAGATAATAAAATATATAACCTTAGATATAAATATAAAAAAATAATAAAAGCCACTGCCAGAAATTAACACAGAAAAATATTTATTTACGCACATATAAAATCATTCTAAATTCGAGGAATAAGTTTAACATTTAGATTTTTATCTTAATTTTTAATTTTACATTTAAAATAGCTTGCTATAATGTTTAATATTTTTTTTTAGAGGGTCGGGTATGAATAGGCTACATAGATCTGTATTTGAAAAGACAATATTCTTCCCTTATTTAACCCTAGGCTAAAAGTTCAAAGTCAAACTGACACCAGTCATCCGATACATTTATGTATTCAATGTAGCATGAAAATACAACGGCACTAAATAGACTATACTGTCAGGAATGCACATCTGAACAGTATAATGAGAAGACATTGTTGCTCTCCACCACCAGGAATGCTACTTCTGATGGCGAGTAGAACAATAAACATAAAACTCCATAGGAATGGATTGCGTCTTGTGTCTTACTATCCAATTCCATAGGCAACAGAGGGTGTGCGGCGTATATATGTAATCCTGCACATGGCAGATCTCCTGCTACATTTACTACCTACACAAATATATCAAAACCATTGTGCCAATTCAACCATGAAACAAATAACCTAAGATTACCCTCCCCTAATATAACTTTACAAATCTATACAGCCATTCACGCCTGACTTAAATTTAACATTGAAATACGTTCGCACAGATTTGTTTAAAAATGTTGGGTATAGATCGATTATATAGATTCCACGGTCAAAAACATTTCAAAATAAACATAAACGATCAAAATACAAAATTATTGATACTGACAATCGCAGAGGGAAACTTATAAGTAACCCAATAGTATTCACCATAAGATACTTGTAATGTCACCAATAACTTAAAAGACATCCGAATAAATACATTTTAGATACTCACCGTAAGGTATCATTATTTATCGAATGTCTATATATTTTGATCAAATATGAAAACCAAAATCTAATTAACTGCAAACGAATCCATGCAAGTGTCTATAGACAACTTAAATGTAATGCATTTAATAATTTCTACAATAAAATATTACTACACATAAAAAATATTAAAAGGGAAATGATTCTTTTAACAATCGGGAAAGATATAAAATTAACCATTATTAATTTGATTTAAAACTTACAAAAAGTCAGATAAGAGTCCATTTTAAATAAGTCGGCTTGTTTATTAATTTGTTCAACTTGACGAAAGTTCTTGACTGATTTTAAGAATTGTTCCTTTCCTATAGCTTACGGTAGCAGAACTCCCGGTTCCTGGTGTCAATGTCCACGGAGTCTTTAATTGAAAGATCGATCTAATGTTCAGGAGGTGGCATTTGCTGGTTCATGGTATCAGTCATTTCATTTCAGAGATAAGTGGGAGAGAATGATAAAGTGCGTCTTTATCGCTCGTCTCCCCAACCAAGTTGAAAAAAGCTCTTCAACTCAATATTTTTTTCTTTTTATATCATCCACAAGGATTCACTGAACAAAACATCACTAATCTGTTTTTTCGTTATGGTCCGGGCCAAGGCTTAGTGCTTCCATTTGTCAAGCTAAAATCTCTTTCTTCTCTTATCTAACTTTCCATCTGACTTTTTAATTAAACAGCTTTTAGATAATTAATAAACAATCATTTCCTTTTATAGATTACAGGAATTAATTAATACCTGCTTTTATTTTAACTTACGTTATTTTTTTTATTAAAATATTTTTATATTTCAATCTTGTATTTTTTTATTTAAAAAAAAATACATTCAAATACTTTTTTTTTTTTTGTTTATGAAAAAAAATATTTTTAAAGTTTAACATCTGTGCGAATGTATACACGTTTAACAATGTTTTAATTTTAGCGTTTAGTTTTTTCCTTTTATTTGCGACTTTTTTAAGTTTTTATTTTAAATTAATGTAATGACATATTTATATATCGTTACAATATGGTGGGCATTGGGATACCCATCCACAGTCAGAGTGCCTATGGCACTTGAAATAGATGGCTCTATAACAGCTGGACATAACATGATAAACCCAATATATCAACACTTTAAAAAAAACTGCAAAAACAGAGAGTGTACATACCAAATGAAGACATATTTGGAGACCCTGACACAGACACACCAATAACAACAACTGACATTGTATTTCAACTTGCAACCATAACAAACACATGTCAACCAAGACCACAAGGAATTCCCAAATTTGTGTTCAAACATCTTAGTCACTTCACAGCAAAATACCTGTGTGATCTAGCCAATTACATATCCCAAAAAATTTACAACATACAAAGTCTATACCCAATTGCAATGGTTCCATTTAACAAAAAACCAACAGCAATATCATCTTTATCTAATCTACGACCAATTTCAATGGGACCTTTAGGAATAAAAATTCTTGAAAGAGTGATAAAGGATAAAATAGAACAACACATACTCCCTGTGTTATCATCAGCACAATATGCCAAAAAAGGATCATCCATTGGCCAGGGTGCCTTAATGTACAAAACAATTATCGAAGTAGTAAAAAAAAGAAAGAAATATGCACCAATTATAGTTCAACTAGACATTGAGGCAGCTTTTGACTCGGTGCCTATAGCCAAATTATTAGATGTGCTGAAAAAACAACAACACCTCCATCCCTACTATATATAATAGCCAAATTACTCAGCCGTGAAATTCACATCACATTGAATGGAAAAAAATCACCAGCCTTCAGACCGAGTCAATCCATCCCATAAGGATTGCCCCTAAGTGCCTTGCTCTTTACAATATATATAAATCCTCTATTAATAGAGATACAGAAAAAAAATAAAAGGCATTCAAATTCCAAACACTGCTTTAAATATATCATGCATAGCCTATATGGACGATGTAACCGTTTTCCTCCCCTCTAAAAAGAACCTCCCCATATTACAAGAGATAATCAAGAATTATACCTCAAATTTTAATTTAAAAATTAACACAAATAAAATGCTGCATGGTCAATATACACAGGCAAGCACTGTACAGAGATGTTTAATGGTAAACCATCTGCTTTCCTTGGTTTCCCATTCTACCTTGGAACCAATGGAATGAGGCAAAAAATTCAAAATAAATTAAAAATAGATGCTGAAAAAATCACAGCATCACTTGAAAAGTGATACCTGTCAATATATGCAAAGGTAGCACTATTTAATCAACTTATAACTACAAAAATTACATACTATACACCTATAATTAAATTTGCAAAAACATTCATATCTAAAATCTCGTCAATCTGTAACAAACTAATATGGAAGAGAAAGACAGTGGCAATCTCTTTAAAAAAATCTGAGCAGGCCACCACATAGCAATGGACTTGGACTCCATACAATCAATGTTTTTTACACACAGAAATCAATAAATCTAATAACAGCAACCATAAAAAGATTTCCAGACCTGGAGTGTGTAATCAGTATAATACCCACAGACAGACCATCCCCTTCATATGGATATCTATCCACACTGATTGAAGAAATCAAGCCAATATACAATGAAATATCACTCAATAATGACAACAAGTATACATACTGGGACATTTATAATATACTATATCCAAACCAGACACCTAATCTACATCCATCAGTTCTTGGAATAGACAACAGGCAACTACTGCAACAATTCAGAAAATGGTCATAAGAACCAAAATTATTTGATTTTCTACTTAAGCTTAATCTCAATGCTCTACCCACAACCCATTTCCTTAGATTTCATAGATTCTATACAAATATAGACCCCATGTGTGGGCTATGTTATAGAGAAGAAGAGACACAAGATCATTTTCTTCATTCCTGCAGTGCCCTAGAAACAATACGTCACACAATGTTTACCACATACAGAAAGGCTATCATTTCAATTGATGAAATAATAAATACATTTAAAAAAGGCAACAACCCTGCTATTCATGCAGCAACATACAGCCTTTATGCCTACTGGTACACCAGATGCACTTTTGCACTTGCCAATAACCCTCGATGCCACCCAGCAACATATTCAATAAAACTAGAACTGTTAAGAAAAAGACAGCATCCTAGCTCAACCAGATATATTTGCAGCCACATGGTCACACTTGAAACAAAAATCCAGTCTATGAAATATAAAGGCCAATAAGATAGATGATGACATTTTCAACATCAGCATTTTTTCCAACTTTAAAAAAATGCAAGCATAAACTGAACTAAATAGAAGGCCAAATCTAAAAACAAGAAGAAAAAAAAAGTATGCAGAAAAGATAAAGACTTATATACTGAAAGTTGTAATTTGTTTTTCATTTGTAAAAAATCAATATATTACTAGATGTGACTGTGTAACTTTTTAGACTCAATAAAGTTTTGCTTTGAAACATAATAATAATAATAATAATACTACTACTACTACTACTACTACTACTACTACTACTACTACTACTACTACTACTACTACTACTACTACTACTACTACTACTACTACTACTACTACTACTACTACTACTACTACTACTACTACTACTACTACTACTACTACTACTACTACTACTACTACTACTACTACTACTACTACTACTACTACTACTACTACTACTACTACTACTACTACTACTACTACTACTACTACTACTACTACTACTACTACTACTACTACTACTACTACTACTACTACTACTACTACTACTACTACTACTACTACTACTACTACTACTACTACTACTACTACTACTACTACTACTACTACTACTACTACTACTACTACTACTACTACTACTACTACTACTACTACTACTACTACTACTACTACTACTACTACTACTACTACTACTACTACTACTACTACTACTACTACTACTACTACTACTACTACTACTACTACTACTACTACTACTACTACTACTACTACTACTACTACTACTACTACTACTACTACTACTACTACTACTACTACTACTACTACTACTACTACTACTACTACTACTACTACTACTACTACTACTACTACTACTACTACTACTACTACTACTACTACTACTACTACTCAAAGGAATTTAAACTAAGTTTCAATCCAGAAAAAACAGCAGCATGGACAATATTCATGGAAAGGCCATGTACATCCATTTTCCAGGCAAAGCTAGGCTCATTCCTTGGATTTCCATTCCATCTAGGGACTACTGGAATGAGATGCCATTTGCAGAACAAATTGAAAAATGAAATACAGAAAATAGCAGACTCTCTAGCCAATACCTATATGTCAGTATATTCTAAGTTTCAATTAATTAATAGTTTGATGATGACTAAGATAGTTTACTTTATGCCTGTGGTTGCTTTCTCAAAAGCTTTTATCTCCAAAATTAAGACCATTTGCAATCAACTACTATGGTCAAGGAAAGTCGTGGCAATATCAATGGCAAAACTATGTCAGCCACTGAATAAAAATGGTTTGGGATTACATGATATTGGTATATTTGAGAAACAGAGAATGAGGAACAATATAATTGATATTGTTAAACAATTTCCAAAAATTAACCAGCTCATAGAGGTCATTCCAACTGATAAACCACCACCAAAAAAATTATCATATTTTGAACAATTAATATATCTTTGTAAAACAGAATCAAAAGTCCCAGAGCAATTTATTAATAAGTACAAATATTGGGAAATTTATGAACTAATACATGAAGATAATAACACATTTGCTTTAGAACCAATACTGGGAATTAATAATAAACAACTGGTCAAAAGGTATAAATGATGGGCCTTAGAACCAAAGTTTTTCAATTTTCTAATAAAACCTAATCTATCTGCATTACCTACCACATATTTTCTTTGCCATAAAAGACTGTATACATTAATTGATACCTTTTGTGGGTTATGCCATCAAGCTGAGGAAACCCTATCAGATCTGCTATATCACTGTGAGGGACTTAGGCAGATAAGAAATCTCATAACTAGAAATTACAGGAAGTCTAATGTAACAATGCATCAATTAATTTCTGCATTTAGAGAGGGATTAACACCAAGTGTCAGGGCAGCAACCTTTGTACTATATGCATACTGGTATACTACATGCACTTTCCTAATTGGTAACAATTCCAGGAGGCATCCAGCTACTTTTTCAAATAAACTGGAAATGATACAGAAAAGGGATAAGACACTGGCCAGATCTGACATTTATGCAGCAACCTGGTCATTACTTAAGATTAGATCTATGTTATAGTGAATTGAGGAAATTAAACATTATAAAGAAACTTAGAAGGAAATGCATGTCAAATTAGCAACAAGGACAATTTAGTAACAATTTTTCCCTTCTGTTATAAGTGATTGATTTTCTAATGACGTTCAAATGACCATACTTCCACCACCTCCACCACCACCAACACTACTACTACTACAAGCTTCAAAAATGCTAAGAATATTGAAATTCACAAGATTCAAAACAAAGTTAAGAAACTAAATGGCAATGATCTTAATAATTAATAAACAAACATATTTTAACTTACGCAAACAAAGAAAGATTAATACAATAATCATTTTAAATTTTGAACACTCTTGAAATATACTATATAAAAAATAAAAACTATTTTTCACTAGCAGATTTTGAATATAGAAAAGCAGATCTTATCAGTGTTACAACGTACTTTAACTGTAACAGTGCTTTGTATGAAACAATCTGAATAAGGTATTAATCTTACTTTGTATACATAAGTTAAAATACAATTGTTTATTAGTTATTAAGATCTTTGCTGATTTAGTTTCAGACTTTTTCTTTACATTTGTTTGAATTTCAATATATTTAATTATCTTTGCAGTGTAGTTATATTTTACCTATGCTGTATTCAAACTGTTTGCTTCACAGGTAGAACTGTTGAAACTAACAGTTATGTGATACTGATAAGTTCTATTTTTTATATTAGAATGTCAGTTATCAATAAGCAGTTGCTTTTATTTTTATATAGTAGGTTTTAGGAGTTTTTAAAGTTTAAAATGATCATAGTAATATTATTACCATGCATACATAGGTCAAAATGTGTTTGTTTAGTAACTAATAAGATCTTTGGAGATTTATTTTTTTTGCTTTTTGTTTACATTAATCTGAAGTGTGTTACTTTTTACCTATGCTGCTTTATTTGAACTTATTTTGCAGTTAGTACTGCTAAAATTAAAGTGTAGTATGTGATACTGCTAAAATCTATTTTCCATATTAAAAATTCAGTTAACATTAGGCAGTTGTTTCTGTTTTTTGTACAGTATGTTTCGTGATTTTATTGTAATTGTGTTTACATAAGTTAAAATATGTTTGTTTATTAGCTTATTAAGATCTTTGCTGTTTTGTTTCTCACAGATTGTTTACGTTTGTTTCAACTTTTTCAATTTCAATATGCTTAACTTCTTTGCAACTTACAGGTAAGAAGGTTATCTTTTACCTGTGATACTTTATTCAGACTCTGTTCTATAAGTGCGTTGCTGAAATTAGAATATGATATGTGAAACAAATAATAGTTCTTATATATATAAATACCTGACAACTTTTAATTTTAAAATTTATTCGAATCTACCTTAATTATATCTAAATTTCAAACAGGTAATAAAGTTAGAAAGCCATTTCTCTTATGTGTTTAAAATGTTAAATTATCCAATAACTCAGAATAATACAAATGAATCTATACTAGTCAAGAGATTACTACAACTACTGTCAATTAATTTTCTATTTAAATTTACAACACGCAATAAATTACTAATCAAGTCACTGACTTTGAAAATCTTTTTTCTCAAAATGAGTAGTAATTAACTTTGTCATATAAAATTAAAAGTTTATCAGCAAAATCTATAGAAATATGACAGCTTTTGAAAAAAAATTTTATTGCTTGCACTATTCTGGATTATTGTCTATTTAAAATCTTAGCACTTGATGAGAAATGATTACTATTTTTTATGTTACCTAGTTAACAATGCTGGATAAATTTAACTGTTAAAATGTCTTGACATTTGTTATATGATTACAGCAAAGCCCTATGGAAATTTTCATTACATACAGTTATAATGTGATTTGAAATACAAAAATAAGTGATTATTTAGATGTATTTATATTTTTGTTACTTTATTCTTTTTGATATAAGCATAAAAAAAGAATTTGATATATATTTGTTTTTCATGTAATCAATAAATAATTAATTGTAAGACATAATACCAAAAGTACATAATTAAATGAGTAAATGACATAAATATTGTTTATTTTCTATTTTCTTATATATATATATACAAATACAATATTCATTAATTAAAAACTATTGTAAAAATAATAAATATAATGGTAATTAATTATTATATACAGACTTTCAACCTGCAGAAGTACTTTTGGTTATTTCCTTAATCCTCCTCAACTGCCATTAAATTCAAAAAACATAAATAGAAATAAAATGAATATAATTAATAGACAAGCTGCTAATGTTAAAATTCGAAATGCATGGGATTTGAATTAATGACATTTGTTTTCGTTGTTTTTTTAATTTACTGGCAGTTGATGAGGGTTAAGGAATTAACCGAAAGTACTCAGCTGAATTGAAAGATTGTATATAATAGTTAATTACCATTATGTTTATTATTTTTATTGTTCTATATACATATATACTGTAATGATCACATCAGCATATTTCATAATTTTACATTTTTTTCTATTTATTTATGTATTTACATAAGTTACATGGTCATCATCTGGCTTAATAAACTAACACATATATATCTAAAGCAATATTTTATTTAATATAATAATGTAACCATTACGTAGTTTTATTTGTAATGCCATGCTAAATTGTGAAGAACATAAGTTTCTTTTGATTAATGATGTTATACCAAGCAATCTTACTGAAACAAAGTAACAAATCATGCAATAGTAACTAATTTACAAGTGTAGTTATGAATTGATGTGTAATTTGTTTTCTTTAATAAAATTAACAAATCATATAACAATAATTTATTTAGGAAAGTATAATCATTAATTGATATGCAATTTATTTCTTTAACAAAATCCTTTAATATTTACACATAATAGTATGAATATATTCATAGGTAATATCACATTTTCCATACCTTTAATCTTGTCTTCAATAAACTTAAATATAATTATACACATGTATGAATTTATAAATATAACATTTCTTTGACTTGTATGTCTTCTAGTACTTATATATACATATTTCTATATAGGATAGATATCAATGCTATCTTTATTATAATCATAAGAAATGGTATTTTTAGATCTTATTCCTAAACATAATAATAACTATAAAGGGATGGCCTTTTGGTCCAAACCATAACTGAATAAATCTTTTATACAATAATTATAAGAAGTGGCCTTGGTTCCAAACCCAATTCAATACAACTACAATATACACAGGGATGACTCATTCTGAGATCGATTATAACCCTTCAAACTGATAGGAATGTATTCTCCCATACAGATGCGGACATATGTAAATCATTAAACAATGAATAAACAATTGTCCATATATAAACCGGATGTACATAAAATCCAATTTTCAGTAATTAAATATAAGTTTAGTTATGCACGAATGAATCTAATGGAAATAATTACATGTTAACTATGATTATTTAAGACTTAGATAATTTACCTGAGTGCATTGTATTTATTTACATGATTATCATTTTTTTAGTATATTTTTTCTTCTTATTAATAATTCATATAAAATCCAAAAGCTTAGCATGCACACACACACACACATATATATAATTGATTGTTTCTTTTAAAATAATACTAATATAACGAGCCTTGTTTAAAAGTACAAATTATTTAAAATAAAGTACAAATCAATCTTTAAATAAAACTCACACAAAACAAAATAATAGTCATTTACTTCTTTTCTGACAAATATTAAAAGTCCATTTATGGTGGTATTTAATATAGTCTTGTAATTTCTAACTATTTTTTTTTAAATAAGCTCTAATTCTACTTTTCAGCTGGTTATTCAAAGATATTCCAGATTAGCTCTATCTAACTGTCGGTGGTGTTCTTCTTTTTTATTCATAAAGCATAGTCAATTCTGGGATTTTAATGAAGTAGTATTCACCTTCTGGTCTAAGAAAAAAAACTGATTTTTATATCCTACACTTAGTTTTCGTTTGAATTTCATTTTAGTGCTTTTTAAAAAAAAAAATGCATAGATTTGCATAGTTCATTATGCTTAGAAGAAAATGTTATTTTTTTTTATTTATTGGAATTAATAATAGATTTTTTATTTCAATATATATATATGTTAAAATGAAGATTTGCACAGGTTAAATATATAAAATACATATTTTGCGGGTTCATCAGTGTTAAAAACTTTTAATATTAATATACTGACGTTTCGATTTGGTCACACAGCCATCCACAGAGTTATAAAAGGTAAAAAGACGGTTGTAGAGGCGCTACAATCACTGATTTGAATAAAACGTTAAAATTCCACCAACAGCAAAAATGTTAAATTTAGGAATGTTTTTTTAAAAAAATCTTTCCAAATAGGAGGAAGTTTGCATGTATCATCTTGCTTATTGATACAATCTGGCCTTTTAAGTATCTCAATGGCTTCTCTAATTTTGCACTGTTAGAGATTATCACATCTAGATATGATCCTGGTACTAGAAAAATCAATTTTATGACCTGAATCTATAGTATGGAATGAGAGTGCTGATGATGATGAGTGTTGTTTAACTGCATTGGCATGCTCATCTCTCCTAACACTGATGCGATGATTACTCATACCTATGTAAGAAGTTTTACAATTTTTACATGAGATTTGATAGACACCATTTGATAGACACCATGGTGTCTATCAAATCTCATGTAAAAATTGTAAAGCTTCTTACATAGGTATGAGTAATCATCGCATCAGTGTTAGGAGAGATGAGCATGCTAATGCAGTTAAACAACACTCATCATCATCAGCACTCTCACTCCATACTATAGATTCAGGTCATAAAATTGATTTTTCTAGTACCAGGATCATATCCAGATGTGATAATCTCTACCAGTGCAAAATTAGAGAAGCCATTGAGATACTTAAAAGGCCAGATTGTATCAATAAGCAAGATGATACATGCAAACTTCCTCCTATTTGGAAAGATTTTTTTAAAAAACATTCCTAAATTTAACATTTTTGCTATTGGTGGAATTTTAACGTTTTATTCAAATCAGTGATTGTAGCGCCTCTACAACCATCTTTCTACCTTTTATAACTCTGTGGATGGCTTGTGTGACCAAGTCGAAACGTCAGTATATTAATATTAAAAGTTTTTAACACAGATGAACCCGCAAAATATGTATTATATATATATATCAAATCACCTCTCCCCTTTCCCAATTATTGTTTTTTGGCAGTGCTACCTTGTGAATAAAGATAAAATCTGAATTTCAAACATTCACAGAGGCAAAATTTTTCACACAGTAGCACCACTCTGTGCAAACCTGAGTAATCAATGGATGTAGGAAGCTTTTTAAATAAAATCCCTATCTAGTGCCTACTCATCTAATATTCCCAGACTAGCTTCTAGCTTGTAGATTTCATCGGTGAGGAGCCTTGGATCAGCAGTGCTTTCAGATCCAAGACTCCTCACTGATAAAAACTAGTTAGGTGCAGTGCTCTCAAATTCAAGGCTCCTCATTGATGAAAGCCACAAGCAAGAAACTAGTTTGGGGATATTGGATGAGTAGGCACTAGATAGGGATTTTATACACAAACTTTCCTGCATCCATTGATTATTCTGGTTTTCCCTGAGTGGCACTACTGTATGGAGAGTTTTGCCTCTGTGAAAAACAGATTGTGTAAGCCTAAAGAATGGTGATCATGTGATGTTTGATGGTTTAATTTCAAACCACGACCAAGAGATAACCGTTTGATTGTATGCTGCAATGTTGTTAAATATATTGAAATAGAGACTTATTTAAACCAGGAGCATGAAATTTAAATTAGTAATGGTCTCAAATTGCTAATAACAAACGTTATACAAAGAAAAACTAATACATTAGACATTTTAAACTTTACAATCTCCCAACATAAATATATAAGAAAAAGACGTAGTGCATATCGCTATCTGAAAATTCAAATATATTTTTATTTTAAGTAAGGCCTGAAAATTCAAATATAAACTATTGATTCACCCCTCTCAAAGTTATATTTTTTCAGCAAATCTACCTTGGAAATAAAGATAAAAGTCTGAATTTTAAGCAGCAACATAATGAGGAATGGCTAGCACTATGCACAGGGTCTATTTCATATATATTTATGTTTGGATATTGCAAAGTTTAAAATGACTAATGTATTTTTTTTTGTATACATAAATTAAGCATGTTTGTTTATGAACAATTTAAGATTATTGCTAATTTAAATTTCACATTTTTTATTTGAATAAGTTTGTATTTTATTACACTTAACATTGCAGCAAACAATCAAGAGATTATCTTCTTGACTGTTCTGTTTGAAATTCAGAGGTTTTTTTAGAAAATATCGTTGCTGAAAACACAATGTGTGTGGGGGATGGGGGGTGACATTTTATATTTGAATCTGTTTTTTTTTCATATACATATTAAATAAAAAGATCAAATGAGTTTTTGTTTAAATCATTGGGATTAAAATAATCCAAGAAATAAGTTTAGTTTGTGATAAAATTACTTCAGGTAGTAAGTATAAATTAGTAAGATCATAAACCGTATTTAAAAAATTTTAAGAAGAATTTTAATACACAGAAGCTATAATTTACAAAGATCAATAATAACTGAAACACACAAGCTTATTATATACCTGTGTCTATATATGTAATATATAAGGTATATGAGCACAGACTTTCACATGACCCACCACTCTCCACACTATCTCATAACACTGATACACTCGAACACATATATGTTGAAAAGATAAATAATTACCAATACACATATATCATGCTAAACCAGCAATCATCAGTTGGTCCAGATTACCACCTCTACACATATATGCTGTAAGTGCTCAGATATATATTAAGATAGCCAAACCTCATACTTTAATAGACAGGCTTCAGTCTACTGCACACTCCAACTCCTCAACCGCCCATCCAATTGAAAATCTGATGATGGAATGCTCAAAGGCTACCCTGAAGCCGAGATTCTTGTCACACCCATGTTGAACTAAGAAATTGTTAGTGATAAATAAACATTGCATTTTAAACCCAAACAATGAAGACTGTGTCTCGAGAGTACGAGTACATATAAAAGGTTTAAGAAATCATTTAATAAAATAAAATATTTATTTAATTTTTTTTCCATGTGTCAAAGCATCGGCCGGGAAGCGAACCCGCAAACCCGGGACAACTGCTTGTGGGGCGGCTGTGCTGACCACTCGACCACCAACGCTTGACTTTATTTTAATTTTTATTGAGACACAAATTGAAGAAATATTCCTTAGTAGTAATAAAAATGTTCAATATTGAAACATTAAATATAAGAGGGAGGGGGGTAAAGAAATTTTTGATATATGAATGTACGACAAAATTAAAAAGAAAAGTTAAATAGATAATATTTAAAAAGGAGATAAGATCTACTTTTATTTATTAAAAAGTTTAAAAATATGAAGGAAAAAAGATTTTATTAGGCATATTTGAAAAAGCTATAATGAAGATGAGATAGTCATAAATAATTGTAAACTAAATATTTAAATCAAAAGCTATTTTTAAAAATAAATAGTTTGGTAGATTGTATGTAGATAGAAAAAAAATGAACTGGCAAGAAAAGTTGAAATAAGTTTCAAAAGTAAATAAATTCATCACAGATTATTCATTTATTTTCGCTCTTCCATCTCAATTTACTATTTAAATCAAATTAGATATCAAATAATTTATTATTAAAATTAAAATCATTCACCATAGAAATTAAACTCAAAAACATTTTAAAAAAAAAATGTTTAATTTGAAATAATACATAGAAGCCACTTTGAACTAGAGTTTAAAAGATCAAAGAAGTAAGATTCTTTGTGCTTGCAGCAAAGATCTCTTCAAAATTCCAACTATTGATATTCAATAACGTAACTAAAAAAAAAAAAATCAAAGTTAAATTAAGAATAATACTGATCAAAGCAATAAGAACTTTCATTAACTAATAAATAATCAAGGTATTATCAATAATTTATAAAATACATTACAATCTATTCTATAT
The DNA here is from genome assembly GCA_028023455.1 of Epiperipatus broadwayi. Lineage (NCBI taxonomy): Eukaryota > Metazoa > Onychophora > Udeonychophora > Euonychophora > Peripatidae > Epiperipatus > Epiperipatus broadwayi. The sequence continues at coordinate 1,608,882 of JAQFVV010012495.1, forward strand.
ATATATATAATATTAAAGTTCTTTTTAAACTTCAAAAAGTGTTTTAAGTAAGGTTGCTCAGGTTTTATATATATAAATTTAGATATTTAATTGCATCAGTTGAGACACTTGTATATATATATATATATTGTTGCATTAGCTCGCTATGTGTATTCATAATAATGAAGAATAGGAGAATCACAAATTTGTTAAACAAAGAGAAAAGTGTGCTTGAACTTTCGGTTGAGATCCAATACCGTCTAAATAATAAAGATGTACCAGATGATTGAAAAAATGCAGTTTTTTTATCAGTTTTATACAATTTTTTATCAATATAATTACAACTTGTCCATAGAGAACATTGGATTTTAACCAACCAAAAGAACAAGCTAGATTTAAAAGTGTGTTTTAGTACAGTAGATCATATCCAAGTATAGAGAGAAGTTAAAAAAAAAAAACCAATGAATATCAATATATTAATTGCCATTATGCTTTGTATTTATAGATTATAAAAATGCATTTGTTCAGTGTAAGTACTGAACATTCAATCGTAAAGGTATAGATGCAGGATATTGTATTCCGAAGAATATTTATAAAAACGCAACAGCAACAATTAGATTATATAATGATACTAAGAAGATTAGCATTGAGAAGGGTGTAAGAAAGGTTGATTCTGTATCTCCAAAGTATTTTGTGGATTAAAATGGGGATATAAAGGAATAAAAGTAAATCAAGATTATTTAAGTCATTTATATTTTGCAGATGATGAAGTTATTTCTGCAAATAATGATTCAGAGCTTCAGGAAATATTGCAAGAGTTTCAGATGAAAGTAAGAAAGTAGGGCTAAAGGTAAATGTTAAAAAGTCTAAAGTAATGTTCAATGGATTTTCAAAACAGATAAAAATAAAGATTGATAATGATGAGTTAGAAGAAGTTAACAACTACAAATATCTTGGTCAGATTATTACTACAAATGGAAATATAATGTATGAAAATAAACATAGAATTAAAAATGGTTGGTGTGTTTTTAGTAGAAATAACTTAATATTAAAAAGAAATATGCCTATGTGTTTGAAAAGAAAGATTTTTAATAAATGTGCTTTATCAGTATTTACTTATGGATCTGATACTTGGTCACTTAATAGAAGTGCAATACAGAGACTTCAGATCACTCAAAAAAGTATGAAGAGATGCATGTTAGGAGTAACTAGAAGGGATTGAAAATACAATACATGAGCAAGAGAACAAACAGGTGTTACTGACATCATTGAAAGGATTAAAAGATTGAAGTGGAGTTGGGCTGGACATATTACTAAAAGAGATGATAATAAATAGACAATTGAAATCTTAAACCAGATTTCAAGAAATTGTAAAAGATCGAGAAAGAGACCACATGTGAGATGGATGAATGAACTAATAAAGTGTGTAAGGGTGGTGTGAAGAAGAGAGGCTAGAAATCAAAAATAGATTGAACTTGCAAAGACCTTCACCCTGCAGTGGATTGATAATGGTTGACGATCAAAGCAAAGAACATTAAAATAAAGCATGACAAGTTGATTTCAACAAAAGTGAATTGATATAATGAAGAGCATTAAATAAGTATATATATATATATATAAACATTTAAATAAGTATATATATATATATATAAACATTACAAGCATAAAGCAAGACTAGTCAATATATAATTAAAATTACCCAAATCCAAAATTCATAAAAGTAGAGTTAAAAATAGATATCTTAGTTCTGCTTTGTATGTCCATGGAAAAGATACAGGCCTCACTATTGATTTTGATGAAGCTAAGGTTGTCTTCTTTGAGAGAAATGAAATCAAAAGAAGAATTAAAGAATCTTTATTATTGAAAATTTATTATTCTGAAGCAATTAACTTATTTAAGAGTTCTTTTAATATTAAAAGTGAATGGGAAGTGAATGGATTTGTGGATAATGTTTAATATTATATATATTGTGTAGTTTTTGTAGTTCTTTACACTTGAGAAGTTTGCTTGTAGCAATGAAATCTTTGGTAGTGTTTTAATATTATTTTTATGCTGGTCTGGTTGAATTTTGGGTTTGGGGTAATTTTATATATATATGATTTATTATCTTCTTCAGTTTTCTTTGATCACGAAAAAACATGTAAATATAAATTTAAATTTAATTTTGAAAATGTGAAAATTCTTCATGAAGAGAGAAACCATAGTAAAAGAAAAATTAAAGAGGCAATTTTTATAAACAGGAATAAAACGCATTTAATAAATCGACAAGCTTCTAGCATTAAAATACGAGATTCGTGGAATTTGAATTGATGACGTTTGCTTCCGCTTTTGGTTTTTGAATTTAATGGCAGTTGAGGCAGGTTAGAAAGTAACCGAAAGTACTTCTGCTGATTTTAAGATTGTTTGTAATTGTTTATAAACCGTTAAAAATATTATTTCAATTATAATTATATATATATAAGTAATTATTCAATGCACTTCATGATGTCATTTTTTGTATTAATAATTGCAACCAGATTTTTTTATTGCTATCATGCCAAATTTTACAGAAGTTCAGTGTTCAATTCTTCTAAATAGATGATTTTACAGTTCGTATGGATCATTTAAATATTTTTATGTTCTTTTTCATTAAAACGTTGAATGCTGCATTTCATTCTCTTATGATTTTTATTTTATTGATCTTAAAATCTGAATCTCCTTGAATGTTATTTTAAAACATTTGTAAACTAGAATTAACATATCTAAAAGTTAAACATATTAATTATTTTCCAATATTTTTTATTTTATATATATATTGATATTTTCATATTTTTAATGAATCAACTTCATCTGCGTTGAATTCATTTTTGTCAATATTGTCTTCTAATTCATATTATATGCTAGAATAAAATATTAACCAACTATTCATCTATTATTTTTTCTTAGGAATTGTTTTGTATTTTAATGTGCGTTCTATTTTCTTTACCTGAAAATTACGAAATCACCTATAAATTTATTCATTGGGTTTTTATATTTCAAGTTTTTCAGTTTTATCATTATAATTTACCTATATAATTCTATATTTTTTAACTTTTTTTGATACATTTTTGGTTTTGCCTAAGGATTTTTCATCTTTTATTTATAATGAACGCTACTGAATTGTATCTAATTATTTGTGCTTTTATAGTGCAAGCACATATATTCTTTTTTTTTTTTCTAGATTCATTATATATTTCTTTTTCAGTTTACTAATCTAACAATATCTTCTTTACTTTTTAATGATTCTTTAAACCAAACTTTTTCTGACAGATTTATAAACTAATGATATGATTAAATATTGAAAAAAAAAAAAAAGGAATAAAATTATTATAAAGTGTTTAAAATAACTACATATCATCAAAGCTAGGATATTATTAAAAATATAAATTATAAACTAGTTCTATGCAATAATCATGCTTTAGCGCACACATAAATGTAAAAAAATAGTTTACTTTTTTTTTTTCTCATGTGTCATAGCATCGGCCGGGAAACGAACCCGCTAACCCAGGACAACTGCTTGTAAGGCTGCTGTGCTGACCTCCTGACCACCAATGCTTGACAAAAATAGTTTACTTTGTTAAATTTTAAATGATTATGTAGATTTAAAAAATTAAATTATATGTTAATACTTTTTATTCCTCATTCTTTAGACTAGAGATTATCCACTTTATGAATAATATGTTTGTAATATAATTTTCATTAAACCACTTGAACGCAAGACATCTTGTGAAGTATTGACCAAAGAAATGGGGATTATATATGTCTTTGGTCAAATATTTATTATTATACCTCTCCATAAGGTGTTAAAAGCGAGTAGAAACCACTCTCTAACTAGTATGAGAATTGTGTAATGAAAACTACAGCAATATTATTAAATAATATGTTGCCTTAAAAATGGGCATACGTTTAAAGATAAAATATAAAAAAAAAAAACTTTTCTTGCTAAAATCACTTTTCGACTTTACGATGACAGTATTATATAAAAATAAAAAGACAACATTGCATATGGAGGCGTGATAAATAAATTGTATTAAAATAAAATATAAATTAAAATTATATTTTAATTAAATTTAAGAATCTTATAAAATATTTAGACATGTATATATATTTAATTTTATATTATATGTTTGAATTTAAACTTAATTAAAAGAAATATAATTGACATGTTTACCAAAAAGTAAATTACATATAAAATTACTATATTATGATCAATTAATAAAACATCACATGACCACTATTTGCTATGCTTACATGAGCTGTTATTAGCAGTAGCAAACTCTCCAGGCAGTAATGCCACCCAGTGCAAGCCTTAGTAATCAATGGATGCAGGAAAGTTTGTATATAAAATCCTTATCTAGTACCTACTCATCCAATATTTCCAGAATAGTTTCTAGCTTGGGGCTTTCATCAGTGAGGAGTATTGGATCTGAGAGAACTGCACCTAGATCTAAAGATCTAATGCAACCCATCAGTAGAGCTATGTTTTACCTATTTAGTAATTATGATTGAGCCACCTTTTGCCTATTTAGTTAACTTTGGTTGAGTAGGCATTAAACGGGGATTTTATGCACAAATCTTCCTGCATCCATTGATTGCATTGGGTGGCACTATCATCTGGAGATGTTTCTATTATTAATACATTATGATCAATAGAAACATATTTATCAAATTGCATTTATTTATGGCCAATTGTCATATTATAAATAAGGAATATTTACTGGTCAAATTAGATTAATTTAGGCATTAAACTATCTAATTATTCAAATGATTCAAATATTATTATGCTAAAATTGCAAAGTAAATAACCACAAAGAATTCAGATGAAAAAAAGAATCTAATTGACAATCATTTACCCAATTGAAGTCCAAATTTCCTGTGTGATAGCTATTTACTTCAGCAAACATTAAATTGTAAGTATCATAATTTATCCATACTTTATACAGGATATACTTCAACTTTGAGGGCTAAACATTTAGTAGGAACTTTTTTTTGGATTATTTTCTCCAGCCCTGTAACTTTAGAGTCAGGGTGAAAAAAGGACATTCTCCTAAACCTATGAATGCCTAGGAAATTAAATTTCATTGCCTGTTAAATTTTGAATTTGGATAATAATTGATTTGTTTGAAATATGTTGGATCCCAAAAAAGTGAAATACTAAAATAAAAAATAAGAACTCCCAGAAATAAAAAAGCGTTGATACAAATATTAATAAAAAATAAAATAAATTAACATTAATAATATACACTAAATTTAGCACTCTATCAAAATCTTACAAAGTGCATGTTTAAAGTACAAATATAAACTGTAGGTAAAAATTTAAATTTTATAAAACCTAATATAATAAACTGAAACAGAATTAACTAATTTCCAAAGACTATATACAAAAGCAATAGTCAAACGTCAACAAATTATTAAAAGAATGGACTGGTCATTATTTTTTTAACTGGCTCTTTGGAAATTGATTATACCCGTTTCAGTTTTATACTGTTATAAAGTTTGCTTTAACGGTAAGACAATTAGTTGTGAAAAACGTGTCTTTTTTTTTTTTTAATTTTTGGCTAGTTTTTTTAATTCTGAATTAGCTGTAATTTATTTACTTAAAACAGGAAAAACTCTCTATACATATTGCCACTCAGTGCAAGCCAGATTAATCAATGGATGGCAGAAGGCTTGTGCATAAAATCCCCATCTAGTGCCTACTCATCCAATATCCCCAGACTAGTTTCTGGCTTGTGGCCTTCATCAATGAGAAGCCTTGGATCTCAGAGCACTGCACCTAGATCTTAGGATCTAATGCAATCCTCCAGCAGTCACCTTTTATCTTTACATAACTACAAAACTAGGAGTCTTAAATTGAAATCACTATAATATTTTCTTCAAACTCATTAGCTTATATAGTCATATAGGTCTGAACTCAGTTCAGTACCCACATATTTTGGTGACTTTGGTTCTTTATAACAATAGCCACTACTATCTATTAGATAGGATTGATTTTCTGCAAATAAACATCACAATATCATCATTTCATATGCTTGCCTATAATTGTTATTAAAACAGGCAAAACTCTACATACATATTGCCACTCAGAGCAAGCCAGAGTAATCAATGGATGCCAGAAGGCTTGTGCATAAAATCCCCATCTAGTGCCTACACATCAAATATCCCCAAACTAGTTTCTGGCTTGTGATCTTTGTCAGTGTGGAGCCTTGGATCTGAGAGCACTGCACCTAGACCTTAGGATCTAATGCAACCCTCCAGCAGCCACCTTTTATCTCTATTTAATTACAAAACTATGAGCCTTAAATTGAAAGTTGAAGAGTTCAGACCTATGTGGCTATATAAGCCAATGAGCTTGAATAATGTTTTCAATTTAAGACTCATGGTTTTGTAGTTAAGTAGAGATAAAAGGTGGCTGTTAGAGGGTTGCATTAGATCCTAAGATAGGTCTGAACTCTTCAGCTTTCAATTTAAGGCTCATAGTTTTGTAATTAAATAGAGATAAAAGGTGGCTGCTGGAGGGTTGCATTAGATCCTAAGGTCTAGGTGCAGCACTCTCAAATCCAAGGCTCCTCACTGGCAAAGGCCACAAACCAGAAACTATGAGTAGGTATTAGGTGGGGAATTTTATGCACAAGCCTTCTGGTATCTAATGATTACTCTGGCTTGCATTGAGTGGCAATACATATAGAGTTTTGCCTGTTTTAATAACAGATATAAGCAAGCATATGAAATGGTGATCATGTGATATTTATTGGCTTAAAACCAATCCTGCCTAATAGGATAGTGATAGCTATGGTTATTAAAGAACCAAATTCACTAAAAAGTATGAGTACTGAAATGAGTTCAGACCTATATGACTATATAAGCTAATGAGCATGAATTGAAAATATTATAGTGTTTTCAATTTAAGACTCATAATTTTGTAGTTAAATAGAGATAAAAGGAGGCTGCTCGAGGGTTGCATTAGATCCTAAGGTCTAGGTAGTACTCTCAGATCCAAGGTCCTTCACTGATGAAGACCACAAGCCAGAAACTAGTCTGGGAATATTGGATGAGTAGGCACTAGATGGGGATTTTATGCACAAGCCTTCTGGCATCCATTGACTATTCTGGCTTGCACTGAGTGGCAATACATATAGAGTCTTTCCTGTTTTAATAACAGTTATAAGCAAGCGTATGAAATGGTGATCATGTGATGTTTATTGGCCCTAAAATTTTATTTCCTTTCATGGTGGATTATTTTATAAATAGAAACTGGTCTTTATAACCAGTTCAAAATCTGCAAGCACAATAATTAATTAAAATCAGTTATGCAGATTAAGGGAACAACAGTCTAATGCCTAGGCTCAGCCTAATCAAAAGAGAGAAGTTTTTGATTACTACTGAAAATGTTATATGATTATATAGCCTGGTTATTATAGGTATATAGCTTTAAGAAACAAAGCCTCCCAATTTCTAACTGTACTTAATTTGCATACCTTCGTTTTTTTCAAAAATTCACCCCCTAGTAAAAATTTCCACAAGCTTTATACTGTAATATGTGTATTTTCCTATATACATTATAATATAAAATTTAATTTCAAAAAAATTCCATAGATGGCAAGAAATCAAAAAAATTCTCAAAGCAATAGAATTTAGCTCCACCCTAACAAGTCACTCCATTGTATTATGACAAGTTTTTGACATCATTTTTTATGACATTGTTTAAATTTCATCCCAATATCAGCCTTTCAAGCTTATTTACTCATAATTAAGTTTCAGTAAGAATGACGTTTAGTAAATTCTAAGTAATTACACCGACGTCATTCAGTCAAAAAAACATCATAAATAGTAATTTAAAGTGAGAATCTACTCATGCTCTCTTCAACAGTTCTTCAGATTTGCTCATATAAAAGAATTTGAGTCGTAGGAATAAGAGGGATTCTTTTTATTCCTGCATAAATACTATATCTTGGATTGAAGAGGAGAGTATTCATTTATTTAACACTCTCAAAAGGCACATGCTCAATTAGCTTGAAAGGCTGATATTGGAATAAAATATAATTGCAAGCATGGTGCTAGATAAGACATTGTTTAAAGAAAATGGTTTGAATAACTAAAAACATGTTTATTTGCAAATTCATTACAATTCTAGATATTTTTATACAAAAACTTATACAATATTTGTTAGAAATCAAATCAAAAATATAAATTAATAATTTATTTGAATGGAAATGCTTTATTTTCAAAAATAAAATGTTATATTAGCAGACAATGTAAATCTCCTAAGGCTATTTAGAAGCTTAGTTTTCTGCTTTAGCAATTTAATTACAATAATGAATATGAAATTATCATAATTTTTGCAATAAGTTTTGAAACTTTTTTAACTTTTAAAGCATATTTCATTAGATACAAGAAAAATAAATAAATATTCGTTTAGATTTTTTTTAAAAAATGACAAATAATAAAAATTTCATTCATTTTGTAAAATGAAAATAATCTTTTGAGAAATGATTATGTATAATCTTTTTGTTTTAATTTCGATCTCATTTTTTTATTTATAGCAAGAAAATGTGAACATTTAAAACTTATTTCAGTAATAAACAATAATATTTATCAAATGAAGTCAAATTTATTATTTTCTGATGTCATAATGTTTTAATCTTAAATTCTATGTTGAGCGTGAGAACAAAAAAAAAAATGAATTGTGAAAGGAAAACAGAAGAGTTAATTTTCACCTGAAAATCTGCAGTCATAACTTTTTAGTACAACAACCACTTAAAACAAATTGTGCATGTGGAGAAAACAATAATATTTTATCATAGCCACAACTTAACCAAACAGTAGCTTATGATTAGTATTCATGCTATTATATGAGTTTGCAATCTGGACATTATAGATATGATGTATATGAGTAAGGCTTGAAACATAATATCATGAATAGTGCAGTTTATGGTGCACATTAATTTCACTTATAGATTCAAAGATAGATGCAGAACTTCATTTCAGCTATTTATGATAAATTAAATAAAGAACATATTTAACTTTTTTTTTCTTTTTTAAAATAATTAATAGGCAAATAGTCATATATCTGTAATTATAAACACTTTTCAATGCAATTTAATATAATTTACTTCACTTCATTTACAGCTTCAACTATACAGCAGTCATCATCAAAGCTACAATATTCAAATATATATAATCATATGTAAGCAGTGCATATGGGCTTGCATATATGATTGCTTCATTCTTGCTTAATTCTTGCCTATTTTCATCATATGTAATAGATTTTTTAGAACTCACACACATAAGTAATCATCATGTGTGTGTGCAATTATATATTATTTAAAGGCTAAATAACTTGGTGATAAAGCTAAGAAAGTAAGGTTAAAAGCTAGCTAAATTAAATTAAATAAAAAGTCGATGGATATCATACAATGAAAATGGGTTGGTAATAAATATAAACCAGTACATGAGGTAAGGAATGGTGCCTTATCTATGGTTAAAATCATTTGTATAGCTACAGTTGAACACCTTTAATATCTGGATGTGTAAAAAACATGTTGGAAATAAAATAAAAACAAAAGCCAGGAAACATACTAAATACAAAATAAACATTAAGGAAAGTATAATTAAAGATAGAAATATTCAAATCCATTAAAACTTAAAGGCACCCAAGATGTATTAAAAATACATATAAACTTGGAAGGGGGTATTGTTAAAAAACTCTGATAATTTTTCTTAATGAGTGCTATAGAAATTATATATGTTTGTGCGACCTACCTCTCCATTGTCATTGGAAAAGAATGGCATCATGATAGTAGCTCCCGCAACAATGATGAAGCTGTCCAAGGGAATGAAGCCACTTGTATGGCCTTCCAACTACCTTGTTCATTCTTCACAGACAACATATTAATTCATCACAAGAACAACCATAGATACTGTTGGTAAAGTCTTGTTAATCTCTTAACCATAACTTCATTATTCCCTTATTAATTGTAATATAAATGTTTGTATTAAATATAACTTAACATTTTATTAACTGTAACTTCAATACTCTTACTGTCTTGGCTTTGATAATTTTAAAAGATTCTAATCATGTAAAATCTGCTGGTTTACATTATTAGTTAAGTTCATTTTTTTATCTTGCTTAATTGTCGAAGCTTAAATGATGGAGGGAGTAATTTTAAATAGTTTAAAACATTTTGGCATTTCTCTTCTCATGGACACTAGGAGGAGGAGATGTTAAAAATAAAATGGTTAAATAAAAATTAAACATCATAATATGTTTTGATAATTTTTATTCCCACCCCCCTTTCGATTATTTCAAGTAAAGATGTTTTTCTCTTAAAACTTACTAAGAGAAGCTAGTGAAGGATGATGAGCGGTATTATTCAATGTTTTATGTAAATATTATTGCTTAAGTGTTTCCTATAAATGTTTAAGTAAAATAAGTAAATTAATTTTTTCTTTATGATTTATATGTTATCCATGAGGTAAAAGTAATTTCAAACTATATAAATCATCTGTATTCATATATATATATATATATATATATGTGTGTGTGTGTGTGTGTGTGTGTGTGTGTGTGTGTGGCATGATGCCATATACATAAACTGAAGCTGTAAATTATCTTTCCAAATTATTGGAATAAGTAATGGACTAATTATCAGTCAGCATTATGAGTTGCTAAGATTTTTCCTCCTTGAGAATATATCATATAGCTAGATTTAGAAAGCTACCAGTAAATTGTGGATGAGTTAATCACTTCAAATAAAATTTGTATATGGTTATATGGGAAAACGTGTTGTTATTATATAAAAAGTTTTGTTATTTTAAGTTATCATGGACGGAATGTTAATTAAATATTATTTTTAATTCCTTTATGTCACCACCACCTATAATTGCACATCAATGGTTATATTAATATATTTCATTACCTCACTCTTGCAAAATTCATTTTTATTTATTTACGTATAAGAAGTGTGTCCAGTTCTGCTATATTCTGTATGCATGCCCACTATGTCTAATATAAATATTAACATCAGACAAGGTAAGGCTGATAGACTGATGATCCCAGACACCCAAATCCTAGATTAGAGCACATTATATATATTTTTGGATGCACCTCCAATTAGAAGCAGGTACACATCTGTGGCCTGGGACATCTGATTTCACTTGTGAATCCTGCCACCAAGATTGCTAAGTTGATCCCTTGTCTGATAATCATTGAACTAGCCATGAATAACATAGTGCTATGAGACACCAAATTGTCTCATAAAAGTTAAACCTTGGCTTATATATATAGAAATAGCCCTAAGTAACTCCTTAATTTAACTAATGCCTAACAGTCCCCTAGTATTTGAACTTAAATGAATAAAATAGATTTAATTCAAACCCATAATTGATTCATTTATATTCAGGTAATATCTCTGGATTGAATAAGGCTCACTATCTTTATGTATTTTAAAAACATCATCACCCTTATATATGTGTGTAAAACCAGTAGATTATCATTCATTCTAATACAACAATATGTTAGCCATCCTGTTCATAATCTTCTTTATAATTAATAATGTTATTCTTATCAATAATGCATTGTTATCATCACTTGCAGATCAGAATCACAAATAGTAATAAAATTGATAGTTAGGGTTAGTGATTAAAGGTAATAAGAATCTATGCAAAACCCTGAGCTGAGAAGACCTATATTTGAAGGAAAGCTTTGTGATGTCAAGGATATTATTTATGCCATAGAAATTAGGAATCCTAGGCAGGGGTTTAAACTAGAATCATGGGGATAGCCCCTATGCATGCTGGTTGAGAATGTCTGCTTGGTCTTTCAGTCTTGTTAGCAAATTAGACATGTTTTACCATTACATGATTTTTTATACAAATGGCACTGCCAATATGAGGCTTTAGAACTACTTTCATATGACTGTAAGGATACCTAAATGTCAACCGGAAAAGAGTGACCCTGAAAAAAAGTTTTTTGGGGAGTTTTGTGTATATGACTGGAATTTTTTTGTACAACATGGTGCTACCAGTGTTGGGTTTTGAAATACTTTCATACAACCCTGAAGATACCTAGATGTTAGCCAAAAGAGTGGTCCCATAAATGTTTTTGTATGTATGCCTGGGGCCTTTTTTTATATATGCAACATAACAGTCACAGCCTTAAGAGAGATTTTTATATGAATATTAATATATGCTATTCCATGTGTAGCATTAGAAAGAGAAAATATTTTATAGATGTGGATTAAAATGTTTTGTGTTCTGACTGGTGATGATGAGAAAGAAATAAAATTATAATAGTAACAGGAGGCATAGTGAGATTACTGCATGTTTATGAAAATGAGGCACCAACATTAAAACATTGATACTGTAAAATAATTTTTGTTTATACTTCTTTTGCAGGTGGAGTAAGTGATCCAATCATCATTGAACAAAGTGGAAAAAGAATGCAAGAAAGATGAAATATGAGGGTCAGCAATAACATTTGAAATAATAAAGACAGACAGGGTAGAAATTTTATATATTTTTTTCAATATATTACTGGGACTAATATAGGATTGAGTGGAACTTGATGTCATAGTAAGATGTGATGGAGAAACAGATCATTTTAATAAATAAACAAAAAATTAATACAATGTCATTAGTGAAAATCAGTGATAGTCAAGAAAAAGAGGAAATCAGTTGAAACCTAGAGGCAGTACCCAATGCAGAGAAGGAAATAGGCAGGAAAAGCCAGAAATCACCTTTAAAAACTCTGAGAAGATAGAGTACTGCAAAGAAGAGAAATGAAACAAGGAAGAAACAATAGATGAAAGGAAATGCAGAATTGAAGGGCAAATAGAGAATATGCTGCAAACACTGCAAGAATTGTTGAAGGACCCAAGTAACCCCAAGTAAAGAAGTCAAGGACCATGTGAGACCATAGAAAATAACACAAAGTAGTAGTACAACAGGAGAAGGGAGCCTGAATTCAGATGACAGTGTAATTGAAAGCTGAAGAACTGGGGCAGAAGATCACAAATACAATTGCAAAATGGTTATGTGAAAAGTTACTGCAAGAAGAACAAGAGAAAGAAGGGAACAAGGACTACACCTTTGCAGGGAGTTAGCTGGGATTAGGAGAGGATGTCAAGAACATCATACAGCCTACCAGTTTCCCAGTGATGAAAGCCATCCAAATCAAAGCATTCAGAGAAGATACTGAGGAGGGGAGAACCCAATGATGTATCTGCATAGCATGGAGGACCTTTTCACATCTTATAAATTGAACAGAAGGAAACAGGTGGCAGTGGTTGTAAATCATCTGGAAGGAACTTCAAAGAATTGGTGCTGGATAGTGTCATGACAACCTCAAACATGCAGCAATAGAGAGAATTGCTAATAAAAAACCTTCTGGAGTCATGAGGAGGAAGAACAGAATTTTACACCATATCTCACAGTAAAAATATGGTGGCAAGGAAGCAGAAGCTCAGACACAATTCTTTTTAAGACAAGTAACACAGTTGTGATTGTTAACTGCATTTCCAATGTCTGATTGGCAAATTGTGTGGAATATCACATATAACCTGCCAATAGCCATCCAACAGATCATGTTGAGCAATAAAGGTTACAACATCAGTGAAATGACCAAACTGCTCATAGCTATCAATTTTGGAAACATTTCCAAAGAGGAGATGAAAAAACAGAAAAATGTATCCAAATCCCAACCTCAAGCCATACCATGGCTGACCACATGATCCAGGGGAAGGACCCCAGTAGAAGAAAAGGAGGCCACTAAAAGGATAGAAGAATATAATATGGATCAAAGAGAAAAAGAGAAACCTTTAAAGTTCATTCACTAAATTTTATTTTATTTATTAATTGAAAATTTAAGTTTATAGTTGGCCAGTACATTAATGGAACTATGTGGCCAGAGGGTATTGATGATGATCAGCATGTTTTAGTATCCCAGCATTATTTTTTGTTATATTCTTATGGATTAGCATGTATGTTTGTGCATCCAAATTATTGTTTATAATAATCTGTTCCAAGCTTGGAAAGGGCTGAATAATTAGCCATTAGCCCCATTTTAAATCCACTCAAAAGATTCACTGTTGATTTGGTATTTTAACTCTTCATGATGATGAATAATTTATTCTTCTTCTATATAAGTCTAGTATTTATTGATCTCTCATAATCTTTTCTTTCATTATATTCATTGTATATTTAGATTAGTATATTAAGTGGGATTGATGATAATGATGATTTTTTATCATCCCACATTCAACCTTTCTCTGCATTGTTACAATATATGTATATATTACTGAATATATACCATTTGTTATTGTAATAAATTTATGTAATCCAGAAGGTGAACAAAATGTCATGAATGTTGATGTACCACAGTGTGAATTCAAAAAGGTACCCCAAACAAACTGGAATTGTTTTCTGATTGGAGAAAACATGGTAGTATATGCTTCCAATTCTAGATGCTTTTGCAGAGGTGACTCTGCCTTAGTCTGCTACCCATCATTATTGAATGTTATAACACCATGTAATACTTATTTTTAATGTGTCTTTATTATTTCCAGTTTCTGTTATGATTGAAATGTTGGAATGTAAAATTCTGGTTTTTTTTTATTAGAGAAACAGTAGGGAAAACTATAACAATGCTGGAAACAGCTTATAACCAAGTTGCTCTGGAAAAAACATAGGTTTATGAGGTGTATTAATGGAAGTCACTATGTACCAAAAAAGCATGGAAAGTGAAATCCAATTTCAAAATGATGCTTATTTTTAGGTAAACAGCCATTATTTACTAAGAATTCATTCATAGTAATCATGCATTTTATCTACAAGTTCCAAAATGCTTGCATAATGTGGTAAATAAAAACATCCTTATTTGTTGCAAAGTAGGGAGTGCACGCTTTACTGTGATAATACACTAACACACAAAGCCTTGAGTATAAAACAATTTTTAATTAAAAACAACATTACCTAGCTTTATCCATCATCTATATTCACCTAATCATTTCATGCAACTGCTTTTTATCTCTCTAAATGAAAAATACCTCAAAAAAGGTCTGTGAATTTAGAAATAATGAGAAGATTAAAAAGAAACAATGGAGGCATTAAAATGTAACTGCTTTTAAGAGTTTCAGCAGCATTTCAGAAAATGGAAATCACATTTAGACTATTGTATTGCATTAAATGGACAGTATTGTGAAGGAACTAATTTATAAGATTTAAAAATAAGTACACAATTTTTATTACAAAATTCCAGGCTGTTTCAATAAACCCCTGCATATAAATTTTTGACAGCTGAACTACTAATAAAATATAATAGAGTAACATGTAGAGACCCAACCAGAAGATAGAATTTCCATTGACTTTATTACATTCTTCAATTCTGTCTCTTTAACAGTAGATTTAACCAAATTGTTTATAATTATATTTGGACAAATTTACCTAGATCTTTCACTAATAAATTTCCATTTATAAAGCAAATGAGTATAATGACTGTGAGTTGTCCTAAATATGTTAATGAGATTTCAGTTGCATCCAGGAAGATCAAATTCAGATAGCCTTATCATTGAATCAGTGAAATTGTTTGTAACAACATAAAAATTGTATTTTTACACCATTCTTTGATTACAGAGTTTTGGTTTGATAACTAAAAGATAAATCTTGATTAAAGATGACTCTTATGGGATAAATTATATCTTGAGTTGTTTTCAAGTCCAATAAACATTTTATACATTTTCTGTGTAGGCATTTTTCTTCTGATATCTTGTGGATAATTATGTAAAAGAGCAGGAAGCCATTGTAAAGGAATAGACTTAAGTATACCAGCAATATTTCTCATTATAATATTAAACTGAATATCATAGTTTAGTGAGAAACTATTTCTTCTAACAGAGGTATAATACTTGCATTTAATATATTTTCTATTTTTCCATCTGATTAGAATTTTTGGTAATGCTCAACCTTTCTGTTTGTATAAAATCTTAATTTTATACTAAAACTCAATAAATTGAACTTAGTGTCTTTTTAATTGAACTTTATAAACAAATAATATTCTAAAACACATATTTGACCATTTTAAATGTTTAAAAACTGACCTGTACATGTCATAATATACCATAAACATCACACAGATATTTGTGTAAATACTAAAAATTAACGTACTCATTTTTATATTTGATTTTTGTTTTTTAATGTGAATAAATGAAGGTAGATTTATGACAATTTTATCAAATTCTTCTTTAATATCTGATATTTTCTTACAAATTTATAATATTTTAAAAGATGTTAACACTATGTCAATTCTGACAAATAATGACATAATAGACACCATAATTTTTTTTTTATATTATGGTCAAGTTTATTAACTTCTATTTTTAAAAATGAAATATAAATGAAAAAATTGGAAGTTTACCTGTACATTTCTTTATAATAATCAACCAATTAGTGTGACAAAACAATCAAAAATATTTTATAAACAAGCAAAAAATATTTTAAAATTATTTTTCCAAATCTTCGTATAAAAACTGAAGGAAAAGGTTGAAAATACCCTCTAAGCATTTTCTTAAGTCAAAGAACAAAGGAAAAGTCTTTTGATGTTAGACATAGTTTATAAAATGCTGATTTCCTCAGATTTTTTCAACTTTAATGTCAATAAAAAAATTTGTTAAAATTTATTTTTTAAAAAAGCCAATGGTCATTATAAGTTAGAATAATGTTTATACTATGATCTAAATTTATGGGACAACTGTGGTTTTTTTTCATATGTCAAAGCATCAGCCAGGAAGTGAACCCATGAATTCAGGACAACTGCTTGTAAGGCAGCTGTGCTGACCACTCGGCCACCAACTGAGGAAAATTACAACAATTTTCAATAAACGTGAGACTTTACAAGTTAATGCATTTTTCACACAACCCTTAGTAGAATCAGATACTTTTCTGAAAAGACTATGCTTAGAAATTCATTTTTATCTAACCTTAGCTAAATGAAATAAAAAGTCAAACTGTGGACCAAATTATTTTCAAATAACATGGCTTAGGATTGTATTGCAGTCTATTATTACAAAAGGTTATATTCATACTAAGAGTTGCTTTACTGTTTTTAGTTCTAAAAAATTATCATTTTATCTTCATTGAATTAAAAATGTATCCCCCTTCCCCATTCTTTGAAAGAGATTTCCAATCTTTTTATATCTTTATTAAGAGATCTTTCTATTTAGAAAGAAATCTATTTTGAGAAGCCAAAGCACAATATCATCAAAATAAATGAATTTCCTGATGTTTCTGGATTCATACCAATGTTAAGAACATCATCACAAGAGGTTCATCAATAGGCTATTTAATGAACCTAGAACATTTATTTGTTTATTCACTATTGATAATGAGCATCCTGTCATAAAATAAATTACCTGATTTTGACACCAGCTCAGATTAGAGTATAAGACTCTGAATTATTAAACAATTGATAGACAGACCCAGTAAACAAACATCACCCAAATTAAAATTAATAATAATGATAATATTTATTATAATTAAATGAAAATAATAAAATCATAAGATTAATTAATATTGCACCTATGAGAATGTTTTAAGACAGTCCTTTATTATTGACAGCTTTGACAATTAAATTGATGTCCTTAATTCAATTACCTCAATAAGACTAAAATAATATTTTAACAGCATTTTATAAAATAGGATATATAATCTACATGTGTGAAAATATTCAATTTATTTTTCTGAATGCTTATGCATATATGTACAATAAAGATGCTAAATTATGTGTATATAACAATATAATATCACCTAATGATTATATTAAACTAAGAGGGGCTATTCCTCAATCAATTTGCAGTATATAGTTTCACTAATTTAACAAGTGTATATCTGCTTATTATAGTTCAAAATAACTTCATATATAATATAGAGATGGCTGTTTCCTTATAGTAAAATTACTAAAAATGGCTGCTAGAAACCAATTTAGTTATCTATTAATAAATACTGGGAAATTATCATTTGAATGTTTATAGATGTCAAATTTTTTGCATTTCACAACATTATAAGCAATCAGTATTACTAATAATTTATTAATTTTGATATTATTCATAGTCCAGATATAAACTCTAAACCATAATCAAAGATTAATATATACTTGGTTAACTTGATAACTCTCATGTTCATTCAGCATCATTGGGTATTTCCCTCAGAAAAGGTGTGGTATTTCCTCTAATTGATATTTGGATAGATCTTTTGTATAACATAGATTCTGGTGCTGCTTCTATTGATAATTTTAAAGTGAAAAAATCTAAAAATGTCAGTATTTTATGGAAAGTCAGCAAATATCAATAATCTATCAATAATATTTACTCTATTGCTCTTGAAGGAAAGATTTCTTTTAAGGGCATTATTTCTAGTATCATTTCCCCTCAATGTTTTTTGAACTACAAAAAATATTTATTATTTTTACACACTAATTAGGTAATAATTATTTAAAATGAAAAGGATGCACATATTCAATTTATTTTTATTCATTTATTTATTTTTATAAATAGAAGTTAATAAACTTGGTCATAATATTAACAATGAATATCACAGCACCGGTTATCCAGGCTTTATGTGAAGCTCATTGCTTAATGTCATCACTTGTCAAAATTGGCACAATACTATTTTTTTCAAATATTTCAATAATTATAAAGCAAATAGCAGAATTTAAAACAAAGGCTGACAGATTTTAGATTTATCACAAACATACAGGTTCGAATCCCATGCTAGTACTGTCACTGGTCAGGCCAGCAACACCTGAAGAAGAGGGGAGAAAAATACCTCTCGAAACGTTGTGCATATACTAACCTGTTTGCTGTGATATTACTAACAGTTAGTGCATATACTAACCTGTTTGCTGTGATATTATTAACATTTGTTTGCTGTGATATTACTAACAGTTGGTGCATATACTAACCTGTTTGCTGTGATATTACTAACAGTTGAATGCATTTGGAATATTTAACTAAAAATTAAACTTTTCTAAAGACATTCAACACACATATTAGATGATGGAAATAGTCCAATATAAAAATACATACATTCCTTCGTTCACATTTTTAAAAAAGGTTAAAAAATAATTTGTTCACTTTCTGAAAGAATGTTTTGTTCTTATTTACAACCTCTCAGTTTTTTTAATATTTATAATGTTCAAATATTATTTTTAGAATAATATTTGTTTACAAAATTAAATTTAAAAAAATCAAATCCAATAAATTGAGTTTTAGGTTTATACAGAAGTGGAAGTTTGAGTATTTTCAAAAACTTCCATTAGATGTCACAGTAGATAATATCAGAATTTGGAGCAAAATATAGGAAAACTTAGAGTGGGGGATAGAAGGTAAAGTGGCTAACAGGTTTCTCTGGGCATAGTTGCTGAGAGTTTCCTGACTCCGTTTAAGGAGAAGTCACAATGCATCATATCACAACATGAAAGAGTTTATTATAAATTACCACCAGAAATCGTTTAAATTTATCTCTCTTTTCCCAAGTGCAATATCTGTTTAAGATATACTTAAGATTTCTATTCTACCACACATTCTTGAAACATATGGATACGGATAACTGAAAAGTTTAAATGTGCCCCAAGGAAGCACATTTTATTCTTAATCTGTATTAATCAATTGGCCTAGGTTACAATCGTTTGCAAATATTTTTATTTGCAAAGACAATATATATATATATATGAAATATTCATTAAAGATTAAAGATTGTAATAATAATAGACAATAAAATATTATTTTTTTTTATATGTCAAAGCGTTGACAGGGAAGTGAACCCGGGCCAGCTACCTGGAAAGCAGCTATGCTAACCGCTAGCCCACCAACGCTTGGCAATAATCATTGGTGATAATAAATCTTATAAATAACTACTATAATACCTAGAGTACTTTCAATTATTTTCATAACGTTTAAAAAGGTTCCAGTGGAAAATCATTTTGAAAATTACTGAAATTACTTTCTGCATTTTATAATAGTTATATAACTATTAAATAACTATTAAATAACTAAATGTGTGATTTATATTTGTAAGATTTATTACACAAAAATACTTTATTGTCTTACTGTTATATATCAATAATAATGATGACAAGAATTATAACTAATAATACAAATACCTTAGTTTTTCATAGGATGCAATCGGCAATCGAATAATGCAGGACCATCCTGAGAAATGTCTTTTATTTCATTTTCTTTGACAATTTCATTTGCAGTAATATGTAATAATTGGGAATTGTTGGTATCAAATAGAGAAGAACTTCTTTTTTCTTTATTTGAAAAAATTATATTAAAACTTGTTTCATTGAACGTTCTTATTGTGGGCAAACTTTGCTGTAAAGATTTGTTGAATGGCTTTATGAAATATTCAGATTTTTTAAGTTCTTGATTTATTAATAATTTTGTTTCTACGATTGAGTTATTAGCAACTTGGGCTGAAGAATTAACTGGTGGAATAATATTTGATTCTGACAAAGTACTTTTCTTCTGCCATGCATTAAAATCTGAAAAACTATTTTTATTAAGTCTTTTGTAAGTGATTGGTATTTCTTTGCTTATCTTATGGACTTCACAGACTTCAGCAGATTTAGGAGTGACAATATGTGAAGCAGAAAAACTGTTTATTCTTTCAGAGTGCACATTATTTTCATTTTGGGACATTTTTTTTTCTTTAGAAATGAGTTTGCCTTGGTATTGTTTTAATTTATTTTGATCTAAACCAATTATGTCTTGAGGACATTTAAAATGCCTATTTGCCAACTCCGATTCCTTTTTAACTAAGCAATCAGAAATAGTATTGCCCCATTCTTCTAGATTAATCGTCACATATTCGCCATTTTTATTATAACTTGTATTGTTAAAATTACAAAAATTTTGAAACGTATTAGATATTTGAGAATTATTGATTTTTTTATCATGATTTATAGCAACATTAATTTCTGTAAGCGACTTTCTCTTTGTTTTTACAGGAGAATTATTAGCACTTTCATTTGTAACATTCTTCACATTACTGCCTTCTATAATAATAAATAGATTCATAGTTCAATAAACTAATTTGTAAATTATTTCAAAAAAATAAAATAATTGTTTTTTACACAAATTAAAATATACAGTCTCACTTTTCACAGGTATGTGTATGTGTTTTGAAAGGTTTTTTTTTTTTTAAATTTTAATGAAAAATATATAAAGGATATATTTTCATTTTAATCCACATGTAATAGCAAGTCATATTGTAGTGCAATTTTTGTTAGATTAGGCATATCATACCATTGTCTGGGTAAAAAATGTTATTTCAAAAAAATTAGAGTGCTTTAAATAATATGGGTAACAAGATTAAATGTCTACACAATCAAAACAAAGTTAATTATACAGAGAATAGTGATAGTAGATGAAAATCTGATATAAAAATTAATGGTTGTTTTTATTAATGCATACATGAGGAAATTTTTCTAAATGAGAGATAACTTAAACATGTATATTGAAACTGTTAGATCTCTAAATAGTGTTGATGTTCTTTTATTATTTTTTGATGACGAGTATCTCACTTGGTTAGAGGGTGGTAATCATATATATATATATATATATATATATATATATAATTATTCAAAACAATACAATAATTAATACAGTAACAATATTTTAAACAAATATATACCAATTTAATAGAAGTACTTTCAACTATCTATGTAGTCGTTGTCAACTAGACTCAAATTGTATTAGAAAAAACCGTTACAAATGTAAACAAAAGCAATACGTCATACATCAATTTTCCCACAATTCATTAATTTTTATATTGTTACTGTATTAATTATTGTATTGTTTTGAATAATTATATATATTTTATTATAATTGGAATACAGACATTGATTAATAATTTATATATATATATTGTAACCAAAAGATTCACCTGAACCGTAACAGACAAAATTAATTATATAACATAAGACTGTCATAATATAATCTGGTCACAGCCAGGGTATACCACAGAGACCCATCACAACATTACATGAAGGTATATTAAATTATCCCAAAATAAATTATCTATTTTCACTAATGATTATCTTAAAACTACATTTCAAGACCTTAAATTGCGATTTTATTTACATGAGACTTTATGGATGCCCATGAACAAGATGGTATGATCTATAAAACTACTAAAGATTACTTTTTCAGAATTAAATATATGATCCATCACATCAATATTAACTATCACATGGTGAATACAGGACATTTAACAGTACAGTACTAATTATAATCAGCATCATAACATGATTGGTCACAGCTCAGATAGACTCAGGATTTTAATATAGCAATGTTATGGAGGGTATTTACTTTGCAATAAAAAGTAAACAACATAAACTGTAGATTCTTTCATCATTAATTTAAATTGTCAAATCACATCAATAGTAATGAGACTCTTATTGTTATACGTAAAGCATAGATTATAATATTAAAAAATAAGTTCAATTATAATGTTGGCTACCAAATCTATTTATTAATTTTGGTCCCAATATCACAAACATCAATAAAAGCAAAAAGTTCTGTATTATATTCTACAATTTACAAAGCAAAGCTAAAGTGATGACGGAAGTAAATGGAATTTTAATGTACCCTATACATCACTAATTACCCAAAAACAAAAGCAGTAAAATATTCTCTTAGAACTTCAGTAAACTTGTATAGATCATCAGTGACAATATGTGCTCTAATATATGACCTATTTAATATAATGGATTTTCTAGTTTTATGTGTGACAAATAGCAATGATATAGTTAGGTTAAATTATAAAATTAACATTTATTTACAACTCAATCAATACCAATAAATAATTGATTAATACAATGATCAAAAAAATAAATAAATAAACAAAAAAATTACCATCACGTACTAGTTTTATACATGAATAATGTACAAGGGTTCCAAAACAAATACGAGACTTTCTTACCAATGGACTCAATCTCAGCCCTTGTAGGAGATAGGATGGATTCAAACACCTAGTCAATCACATCTCCAATATGCCAATAACAGAACCAATGCACCTATGCCTCAAATTTATAATAATAATAAAGATTGGTATTAATAAACATGCAAAAGTCGATCATGTGGAGATAATGAATCAAAGAGAAGACTTGATTTTCAACTCAGCTTGAAATATTATATAAATTGACCTGTAATAATTATGAAAATAATTTATCAAATGTCTCCTTTATAGTTGATAGCTGAGCATGTGGGATCAATCTAAAAATGAGATAAGAATGTCAGCATCATAATGCATGGAGACTCTGCTCAAATGTACATTTATACAACAAATAGCAATGGCATTCTTGTGGATGTATTCATCCATGCAAAGGAATAACAAAGCATTAAATGCCCTGTGAGTTTTCTGATCAGCATCAGAACAACAAGAAATATTTTGGAATGTTCCATGGATTAACCACCAGCACAGAAACAAATATAAAAAATATAATAAAATGGCAAGAGATCATTCTAAGAATTAGACCACCAACACAGAATAATGCCATATAACTTTATACAAGAGTGCATACATTTCTTTCCCAAATAAAAGAGACATAAGATCATTCTCATCAACAAAACTGCTAGATTATGAGATATATACAGTCCTATAGGCATAAAATGATGTAAATACTTTAGTATAAGAAATAACTCAGGTAATGATCATCTGTTCTAGAACATAGGTGAAATAATAATATCTAGTGAACATAATATGAACAGAGGTGCAAAACCCTGGAAAGACATACAGGATTAAGTCATATGGTGTTGAGACACGTTATAGATTTATTAAATAATCGTTAGACCTTTATGCAAATGCTGTTCTCTAATAATTGGCACTTTTCAATCCCTATATTATATGTTCACTCTAATTAATTTAAATCAATAAATAATTATTTTAAACCCAATAGAGTATCTGCTGTGAACTTCATACTCATATAAGATAATATGAAATACAGATTAAACTAAAATTACATACTTATTTAAATAACTGCACTAAGTTAAAATACATAACACTTCAAATATATTAAATATTCACCAATAAAATCATTAACACATTTTCTTAATATTCAATATACAACATATAAATTAAATAGTTTTTTATTATAACATATAGAATTACATGGGTTTGATTATATTCCTCTTTGTTCATACCATCATGAATATTCCATAATTAATAGATTCACATGTAGACTCTGATTATTTGAAATATTTATAAATGATAGAACATGTACAATAGTGTAACATGTGAAAATGTATCATTCCATCTAAATAATCTCCTTATGAATGTTTAAGGCTGACTTTTTTTAAAACGCTGCCTCACAAACATAGAGCATCTTTTCACATTAACCAATTTCATTATTTACAATTAGAGTATCCGTCAAAACCTTAATAAACCTCATTACTTCCATTTAGGCATAACTCCAAAGTTAACATGTTTCAGTACTTTTAATTTATCAAGTAAGTGTTGAACACTAAGAATAATTGTGCAAGCAGATAATTATCCCACGATTAAGCCAATAAACATTAACCCCATGATTACTATAATGATGATAAAATAACTGTCTAATTAGTTGTTATTTTCTTCCAACAACTATATTATTTTTTTAACAATGAGATCATAACTCACATAGCAGGAATATTATCTCTAACATAGGTCCAAAGTGGGATATAACCAAATCTTATCATTAAGATACTTTAAAATTGTTATAGTGCACCACACGTATATTGTATAATTATATAATATAAAGTCATAGGAGTAAAATATATCCAAAGTTAATATAGTCTGTAAGCAATAAAATATATTTCAAGGTAGACAGACCTTTAAAATTGTTATTTCCATTGTCATAGTTGATAAAAACCATTATATTTCAGTTCAGACAATTTGAAAGATAATCAGCCGTTAGACTCTCGACTAGCGAACTTGAACAGACTTGTTTAAATTTAGTTACTCAAATTTTCATTAACACATAATAACATCACAAATTTGAATTATATAAGAAAATTTTTAGTTTAATTTCTTTATTTGTCCTTAATTTTAAAAAATAACTTTCATATTCATTACATGTTTAACAGCAGAGATTTTTACATACTTGTTGTTTCTGCCTCATTAATAAACATCTCTGAATCTTCTTTTTTCCTCTTATACAATTACATTTCTTCTCATTTACATATTTTTGTTAAAAATGAAAGAAGAAAAAAATGTGTTTGTTGTATTCTATTGACCAATTCAAGATAAATTAAACAAATCATTTTAATTAAACTAAAGTCACTCATTAATCATTAGTTAAAGAAAAAAACAACTAATATTATTAGTAGTATTTATATCTTACTAAATTTGATATAACATATTGTTGGTTTTGCAGGTTAAACACAGCTTGTCCAATTCAGTGATTGGAAAAAAAACAAAACCAACAAAAAATAAGCAAAAAAGTTAAAATTACATAATCTCATCATTGAATCAATTGAATACAAGTATCAAGTATATACAAAGTGCTAACTATGGAAATTAAGTCACCTAGAAGAAGATAGAGAAATTTCAAATCAGTTCCACCAAGCTATATATTTTGTACCTAAATATAAGGTTACAGTTTATATATATATATATATCGTGCCAGTCAAAACATGTTTATCCATCTAACATGAGCTGGAACTCACAAAATGTACTTCAAACCCATTCAAGCCCAAGATTTAGGTCAGGGATCAGCCTGGATTCGAACCCACTCTTTATGCCCCAGATCTAACACCTAATGAATAACATAATAGTGATGACACATGAGAATTAATCTTAATCCGGCTGACTAGCAAAGCTGGGCAACACAATGAGACATCTATTAACTATGACTATATTAACATATACATAAGCATGGCTGTAATATGTGGAAATGGAGGGAAAAAGAATTCAAACTACTCAAATAAGTTAGACAATAAAATATAGTTTATTATAATGAAAATTATTTATACACATTTATAAATTAAGTACATTAGTATGTGCATGAATGAGCAAGCAGTAGATGATTACATAGTGTCATTCGCATTATTATTTCTCATATGCTCTTTATTAGCTAAATGATATATTATAAATAAACACACATCTTTGGTGGGTCCGATACTAAAATGCCAATCGAATATAGAAAGAATTACCTAATACTGCCATTAACGCTTTGATTTACAGTTCTGAAACGTGGTGACTAACATATGATTTAGGGGAGCATTCTGAAATTCATTATACATATGATATAAATTATTTTCATGCCAATGAGGTCGTAAAAATAAACAAAAGACAGTTAAAAGATTATATTTGAACTATGA
The DNA here is from genome assembly GCA_028023455.1 of Epiperipatus broadwayi. NCBI lineage: Eukaryota > Metazoa > Onychophora > Udeonychophora > Euonychophora > Peripatidae > Epiperipatus > Epiperipatus broadwayi. Next base: position 1,635,233 of record JAQFVV010012495.1, read on the forward strand.
CAAAAATATTTATTGAAAAATTATTTAAACAATAGTAAGACGAACACTTTATTTTTCCCAAGGCATATAGATACTCTTAAATATAGATATATAAATTACAAAGGTAGGATTGTATATGATTGAAATAAACTTAATTAATAAAATAGAAGTAATTGGCATTTATATATATCTTTTAAGCAAAGCTTAATTTTAATATTAGAGCATTAAAATTGGGCCATGAAGCAAAAGAGATAATAATAATACGAAGAAGTTTGCGGTGCTGACATAATAGCCTAAAATAACTAAGTGGAAAAGGTCATGCTTCTGGATGAAAAATGAAATGCATGGGCATAGCGTGTGCCAAACTTAGGGTCACTGCCAGAGGCCTTTTTATACGAAGAAATGGATGGGCATAGCATGTGCCAGACTTAGGGGTCACCGCCAGTGGCCTTTTTATATGAAAAAGAATATGCATAGCATGTGCTAGGGGTCACTGCCAGAGGCATTTTTATACAAAGACTTGAGAAGAAATCTATGGGTTCTAACTTGTCATAACCCCCAGATTAAGAAGCACATATATATAGAACACGAAGATCGGCCAAATGTCAGAAATGCAGTAATGATACATGTCTCTAACAACATTGAATAAATTTTACTGCTTTAAAATAAATGACCCTTGTTTGAATATTATAATACGCCATGCAATTATAATATATATATATAGAGAGAGAATATTTCATTTAATAAAATATACATTAAGATTTTACCTAGTAAAAGAAACATTAAGATTTTCCCCTATCCCTTTTTCTGTTGTTTAAAATAAAACAATCCCATCTTCATTGATTTTATAATAACTGAAACATTTAAATACAAGATTTGAAATTTTAAGAGTATGAAAAATGAAGTAAGATTAGCAGTTATATAGAAAACACATTATAAGTCACCCTTTCAGAATTTAATAAACAATTGTAAAATAAATGTTTCAGAGCGTTAATTAGCTTGAGTTCTGTATTTTCACTGGGTAGAAAATACAGAGTTAAACAAATATATATATTTTATATTAGAACATAAATAAAATGTTGGCACGTAAAACAATCTGGTGAGTGTATTAATTAATTAATAATGCATTGTTAAATGGACATTAAAACCTTAATTCATGTAGGTTTACTTAAAAGGAAGAAAAGATTTTAGAAATTAAACTCGTAAGATTGTTTGAAAATGGCATAATAATAAAAGCATATATATAAAATCAAGTAATAAATAACTATAAATAAATGACCACACCAAAGTTAAGGAAGGTTAAAAGCATATGAGATAGGATTAGATATAAAGAAATCATTTGAGAGCAAAATTACATTCACAAATATATATATATATAAAAAAGGCAAAGTTAAAGAATACATGAGAAGAGATCTTGATAGATTATTTAGACTAAATTGACTATTAGGTGGCAGCTTGGAAACTTACCTTGCAATTTTAAAGAGTCCATTTTAAAGTATGGCATGTGCACGGTGATTGAAATGCAAGTACTTAGGTGGCAGGAAACTTCTATTAGCATTCTAAAGTTCTTGTTAGACCTTTCTTCATTTCATGGCAGCAGGATATTATGGTAGCAGCAGATGATGACCCATAGGGTCAAGAAGAGTGGTGGATTTACTGCTACATCATTTGTAAGTTTCAAGCAAAATGAAATATGTTTATAATACCTCTCTCTAAAAGTAGCTAATCTAATCTGTTCTCCAAAATTCAGTCATTTTATATTTTTCTTTTATCAGTTGTTTTTGAAAGATGCAATTGTTAGATAAAGTCCAAAATAAATTCAAATCTATTTCCAGATTAGAAATAGACTTGACAACATGTTTTCAACACAAGAAAATCTTTAATCTACTTAATCCCATTTATTTTAAGTAAAACTTTAATTAAAAAATACCTCCCTTTAATTATTGTTGGACAATTAACAACAGTCACATCTTCCATATTGGATTTTATAAAAAATATATAGTTTAATAGAAAAACAAGCAATTTAAAAAGAAAAAGCTAAAAATGACATATAATAAATATTTAAAAACATCAATATTTTGTTAGTAAGTTTTGCTCCTATGTATATATTTGAGCCGCATCTATAATACTTTAATAACAAAACTAATAATTAATAAAAAGAATGAATAATAATTTTAAAACATGTTATTGAAACATTAAATTTTATAATTTAGGCGTGTATCTCAAATATATACATGAAATATATATACACGACAAAAGGAACGGGATGGGAAATAGGGATTTAAACACAGGTTAGTCGGTAGAAACATGAAGCACAATCTTAAGCTAAGATTGACTGCTTTAATATATATATATTATAACGATCCGGAGAATGAGCTTAACGTAATCTGCACTACAGGGTGCCATCTAGGCATTTGAACCTAGAAAAATTTATAGATTAGGCAGATATGTAAGTTAAAAAAAAAAAAAAAAATTTTATATATTTTGATTCCGGTCGTTATCCCTTTGTCACTAGCTCATTGGACTAACAGAGATTTACATTTATGATAAATTCTTATCTAAGAATATATAAAAAAGAATAAAATAAGCCACTACCAGTAATTATACACACAAACATTTATTTATGCACATATATAAATAAAATTTAACATTATTATATTAGTATGTTTACTTTAACATTTAACATTATTTTTAACTTTTATTTTTAGATTTTAATTTACATTTTAATTTTTATGCTATTATAAGTTCGCACAGATGGATTTATAAAAGTTTGTTTTATAATGTTGAGTATAGATCGGTTACATAGATTACACGGACAAAAACATTTCAAAATAAACATAAACGATCAAAATACAAAATCATTGATACCGTCAATTGCATAGGGAATACAAGAAACCTACTGGTATTCATCATAAGATACCACAGTGACACCAATAACTTAAAAGACATCTGAATAAATACATTTTAGATACTCACCGTAAGGTAACATTATTTACCGAATGTCTATATATTTTGATCAAATATGAAAACAAAAACATAATATAACCGATAACGAATCCATGCAACTTCCATACCCAACTTAAATTTAATGCATTTTTATTTAGAGTGTCGAATATGAATAGACTACATAGATTTGCATTTGAAATAAAATATTCTATCCTTATTTAACCTTAGGCCAAAAGTTTGCAGTCAAACTAACGTCAATTCATCTGATATATCGATGCATTCAATGTAATACGAAATACAGCAGCACAAAAGGTTAAGAGAAATTGCCTCTTGTCAGATAGGAATACTACATCTATCTGACAAGAAGAGCAATAAAAAATAACTCTATAGGAAAGGACTGTGGTCATTTTGCTGACTTACGAATCGCATTCCATAGGCCAAGAAGGAAGGGTGCGGCATATAAAGCGATTCTTCCCATAGTGAACAAAATACTACATCTACTAATTACACCAATATATCCAATCCATTGACCCAATTCAACTACGAAACAAATAACCTAAGATTACCCTCCCCTAATATAACTTTACAAATCTATATAGCCATTCACACCCGACTTAAGTTTAACATTTATATAATTTAATTTATCGCAAAACAAAAATCATAAATAAAACTTAAAGAACAAAAAAAAATTAAATGGAAATGATTTTACAAAAAGGAAATACATCAAATAAAATTATAACTACTTAATAAATAATTTAGTTTGGTCAGATAGGAATCTGTTTCTATTTTTTTTTAAATATGGAGAAGGTTTATATTTTAAAGTTCTTAATGTTTTCAAATGTTCATTAACTATATATTTTTTACTGTTTTGAAAAATGTCCATAATCTCTGATGTTTTTGTAATGGAAGGTGTTAATTCCCACAAAGTCATAAGGAGATTGGTGTGCAATTAACCATTGGTCCTTTATGGTTGATGGTATTCTTCCGGGCCTTGATGTCCTGTGGTCTGCAATATTGAAAAACGATGTTTCATTTTTTTTGAACAACTGAAGGAATTGAAAGTACATCTTTCAATCCCTTCTCCTCCAACTTAACACATATCTGTCATCTTGTAATAACTAACTAATAATTTCCAAACTTTTTCTTTTATATTAATTTTAAGGATTCAATGGACATTACATCAGCGTTGATGATGATCCTTCTGTTGAGGTCTGATTTCCCAATGGCTTTCTCTCATTTGCCATTAGTTTCAATTGTTTTCTTATCTGACCATTGCTTATACATTTAAATGCCCAAAAGCTAGTTCACTTTGACTAATTAAAATAATCATTTCCATTTCTGATTAATTAATGTGTTTTCCAAACTTAAAGATATATTTTTATCTCTAAATCTTTTTGTTAAAAGATTTAGTTTTTCTATTTTTAATAAAGTTTTATTTTAATAATTTTTTTTTATCTGTGCGATTTTATATATATACGAGTTTAAGATGATTTTTTAATTTTCAATTTTTAATTCTTAAAAAAGAAGTTTTTATTTGCGAACTTTTATTTTTTTCATGTTTACTAGTAAAAAAAAACCACTGTAACATTGTCTGTGCCCGTTACATATCAGTAAACTTGCTTTAAAAAAAATAAACAAAAAAAAATATTTTACTTAGGGTTAGTAATTACAGTACATGATTAATGAAAACATTTACAAAAACATTCGGTTAGTATAAAGACTACATACAAAAAAAATGTTTGCTACCATTTTCCTAAGGACCATTCATGTTTACATCTCCTCCCCACAAGAGTTCTATTTTTTATACATTTTATTTTTACACACGGCATGAAAAGCAAGTTATTTAAATTATTTATTTAAGAAGATTGCACTAAGGTAAATATGTTTTAAGAAATAATGGGTTTAAACGTGTATATTTGCAGCACAATTATAAATACCACCAACTTATTTATGACTGACTGAAATGCTTACATAGGATTACACTGAAGTAAATTCCCAACAGTACTCATCGTAAGGTACTACATTTACGATCATAAACTTACATGGCTGTGCGCGCCTATATACATTAAAGCATAATATATATTAAGAAACAAAAAAACATTTTAATTGCAACCTTCTGACTTTCTTTTTAACAAACTACAATTTAAAATTATTAATACTTTCTCATGTTTAATATATGTGCAATTTCTTTCTGGCAGCGCTTTTATAAGATTTAAAGTATACGACTTTATGTAAACAGATAAAAATATCTCACTTTGACAAAAGAAATTTACTCAGGGTATACATGGTTTATTAAATATCGGCCCCAGTTGGGAGACCAATTATAACAATCCAGAAGAAAAGACTTAACATAATCTGCACTACAGAGTGCCATCTAGGCATTTGAACCTAAAAAAATTTATAGAGTAGGCAGATACATAAGTTAAAAAAAAATTTTTTTTATATATATATTTTGATATCCGATCATTAGCCCATTGTTACTAGCTCATTGGAATAACAAAGATTTACATTTATAATAAATTCTTATCTAAGAATATATAAAAAAGAATAAAATAAGCCACTGCCAGTAATTATACACACAAACATTTATTTACGCACATATATAAATAAAATTTAACATTATTATTTTAGTATGTTTACTTTAACATTTAACATTATTTTTAACTTTTATTTTTAGATTTTAATTTACATTTTAATTTTTATCTTATTATAAGTTTGCACAGATGGATTTATAAAAGTTTGTTTTATAATGTTGAGTATAGATCGGTTACATAGATTACACGGTCAAAAACATTTCAAAATAAACATAAATGATCAAAATACAAAATCATTGATACCGTCAATTGCATAGAGAATACAAGAAACCTACTGGTATTCATCATAAGATACCGCAGTGACACCAATAACTTAAAAGACATCTGAATAAATACATTTTAGATACTCACCATAAGGTAACATTATTTACCGAATGTCTATATATTTTGATCAAATATGAAAACAAAAACATAATTAACCAATAATGAATCCATGCAACTTTTATACCCAACTTAAATTTAATGCATTTTTATTTAGAGTGTCGAGTATGAATAGACTACATAGATTTGCATTTGAAAGAAAATATTCTATCCTTATTTAACCTTAGGCCAAAAGTTTGCAGTCAAACTAACGTCAATTCATCTGATATATCAATGCATTCAATGTAATACGAAATACGGCAGCACAAAAGGTTAAGAGAAGAAATTGCCTCTCATCAGATAGGAATACTACATCTATCTGACAAGAAGAGCAATAAAAAAAACCTCCATAGGAAAGAACTGCGGTCATTTTTCCGACTTACGAATCGCATTCCATAGGCCAAAAAGGAAGTGTGTGGCGTATAAAGCGATTCTGCCCATAGTGAACCTCATACTACATCTACTAATTACACCAATATATCCATTCAATTGACCCAATTCAACTACAAAACAAATAACCTAAGATTACCCTCCCCTAATATAACTTTACAAATCTATATAGCCATTCACTCCCGACTTAAGTTTAACATTTATATAATTTAATTTATCGCAAAACAAAAATCATAAATAAAACTTAAAGAACAAAAAAAAAAATTAAATGGAAATGATTTTACAAAAAGGAAATACATCAAATAAAATTATAACTAATTAATAAATAATTTAGTTTGGTCAGATAGGAATCTATTTCTATTTTTTTTTAAATATGGAGAAAGTTTATATTTTTAAAGTTCTTAATGTTTTCAAATGTTCATTAACTATATATTTCTTACTGTTTTGAAAAATGTCCATAGTCTCTGATTTTTTTGTAATGGAAGGTGTTAATTCCCATGAAGTCATAAGGAGATCGGTGTGCAGATAACTGTTGGTCCTTTATGGTTGATCGTATTCTTCTGGGCCTTGATGTCCTGTGGTCCGCAATATTGGAAAACGATGTTTCATTTTTTTTGAACAACTGAAGGAATTGAAAGTGCGTCTTTTAATCCCTTCTCCTCCAACCCTTTCCAACTTAACACATATCTGTCATCTTGTAATAACTAACTAATAATTTCCAAACTTTTCCTTTTATATTAATTTTAAGGATTCAATGGACATTACATCAGCGTTGATGATGATCCTTCCATTGAGGTCCGATTTCCCAATGGATTTCTCTCATTTGCTATTAGTTTCTATTGTTTTCCTATCTGACCATTGCTTATACATTTAAATGCCCAAAGGCTAATTCACTTTGACTAATTAAAATAATCATTTCCATTTCTGATTAATTAATGTGTTTTCCAAACTTAAAGATATATTTTTATCTCTAAATCTTTTTGTTGAAAAATTTAGTTTTCCTATTTTTAATAAAGTTTTATTTTAATAATTTTTTTTTTATCTGTGCAATTTTATATATATATGAGTTTAAAATGATTTTTTAATTTTCAATTTTTAATTCTTAAAAAAGTTTTTATTTGCGAACTTTTATTTTTTTCATGTTTACTAATAAAAAAAAACAATGTAACGTCGTCTGTTCCCGTTACAATACATATATATATATATAATAGAAAACCATAAAACAATACACAATACAATACTAGATAAAAATCCAAATTTTACCAAAATTCTTACACAACCATGGCTTCATCTACTAACAAATAGGCCTTCTCAAGTCAAAATCAAACTAAAGAAATAACATATATATACAAACAAACAAACCTTCCCATAATTCATTTCAAAAACAATTTCCCTTTATATCAAAGGATGTCTTCATTAAGATTGATAGCCTCAGATTCAAGAAGTTTTATTACTGAAGTTTGTTTTACTTTTCTTTTTAATTTATTCTTTTCATAAAAAATAACCATTGCATTTCCAAACAATATTTTATGACCTGTTTTCAATTCATGAACATATAAAGCTGAATTATGAGATCTATGTTTAACTCTAATTATATGCATTTTAATTCTTTCATTAAAGCTAAATTTACTCTGACTATATAATTATCACTACAACTACAAGGAATCTTATAAACAATATTGGGAATAGATTTACTATCAATTGACTATTTGGAACCATTCACTAATAAATTCAAATCAAAACATTTCTTCCATGCAACCATCAATCCTCCCAACAAATGACTATTTTTATAAACCATATTATATATTGATGACTTAAAAGGAAAAGACATAAACGCTTTATCCTTAATAACCATAAAATTTGTCCTATTAGGGTCATGACTATAAATACTATTAAATACAACATTTCTAATAAATTCATGATTATAACCTAATTCTACAAAATCAGCAAAAAATTGACTTTTTGGAATATCAACATTATCACTAAAGTTATTAAGCCTTCTATTCCTACAACAAAAATTCAATGAAGATATTTTTATGCGTAAAAGGCTGATAACTATCAGGCCTAATCGTATCTCTCAAATTCTTAGGTTTTATAAAATGACTACAAAATAAAACATTATCAAACTTCTCAACACTTCAATCCAAAAATTTAATTTTATAAAATCAAAACTTCCACCCTCAATAGTAAAATTAATACTAGAATCAAAAGCATTCAATCCATCTAAAAAATCCTCTAATTTTTCTTTCAGAATAACAAACAAAGAATCATCAACATACCTAACGAATAATTTTAAAGAAAAAGAAAATTGATTAATAGTACTACATTCCAAAAAATCAATATAGGCATAACACATCAAAGGAGAAATAACATAACCAATAATTCAACCTTGTTTAATTTTATAAAATACATCATTACACATGAAATACATTGAATCCTCTAACAGCAAAAGCAAACCATAAACAACCTTAATCTTATCTGCAGAAAAACATTCAATTTTTTTTAAATAAAAAGAAAAACATCAATACTTTTTAATCTATCAACTGGTTGATACCTATTTTCAATGTTTAAACTATGAAAATACAATTATCATCTAAAACAAACCATTTATTTTATTAAAAGCTTCAAAAAAAGAAAAAACACAAAATTGACCTAATTCAATATAGTCATTAAAAACCCTTACAAAAAATTTTGATATTTTATCAACAATTCCTCCTGTAAAATCAAAATACATCTTAAAGGAAAATTATCTTTGTGAGACTTTAAATTAAAAAAATCTTTGGAGCCACATAATCACTAGGACAGGGGTCCCCAACCCTATGCCCGCCGGCACCATGGTGTCCACCGACCATTTTTGTGGGCCCGTCGCTATCTGAACATGATAAAATTTATCTCATACAAATAAATTTAATTTTTAAGATTTTTTATAAATTATTGTATTATACTGTAATCAAATTGTAGGGCATACTATACTTTTACAGCGTAAAAAAGTCTATTGTTAATAATATCCAAGTATAAATTTAGATTGAAAATATAAATGATGCCCGCCACCTGGCTGGTATTATAGAATGTGCTCTTAAGTGCAAAAAGGTTTGGGACCACTGCACTAGGATAACAAGTTAAATAAGTAGTTCTATCAAAAAAAATTTTATTTTCCATAATTTTCATAATTTCAGTCAATTTACATTTTATTTTTTTAGCAGGATTAGAATCTAAAATATTATACTTTCCAATATTTAATTCTAAAGAAACTTTACTTTCAAATTCAATATTATTTAACAATACTAACCGGCCTCCTTTATTTTCTTTTAACAAGATAGCACCATTGACTTTCAATCTTTTTTTAAAAGACTAAGTTGTTTAGGGGCAAAAACAAATTTTTCTCTTTTAAGTAATTGACTATTCAAAATAAACTGTAAAGATACTTTATTTTCATCAGAAATACTACTGTAATACATTCAATAGCAGAAATAAAATCAAAAACTAAATTTTTATTAGTAAAAGAACAAAACCAGGACGTTTACCTAAAATAGCCAAATCAAATAAATTCAAAACATAATTGTACAAATTTAAAACAGATGAAACATCAGGATTTTTTTTTAAAAATACCCCAAACTATACTCTTTGTTTAAAAAAACTTTTTTCCAGCCTTTTCAATCAACCAATTGAATTTTTTTAAATATTTATTATAATAAGTGGTTTTACATTTGCTCCTAACCCACTTTAAAAAAGAATTCAAAATTGAATAATTAAAATTACTTCTAAAGTCTAAATCTTTTCTAATCATTTTAAACCTATCATTTAAATTAAATAAACTGCCCATAATCTTCATAATAAAATATTTAAGAATAAATTTTTTAAAGTTTAAAATAAAATCACAATTAGAAAATAATACCAATTTTTTTATACCAACTAATATTACATGAATTAGGAAAAACATTACAAAGCCTACAAGACTTAGGAAAATTTACCTGAGTCTTTAAAGACTCTATTTTATTAGACATATTAAGTAATTTTTTTATTTCTAAAATTCTTGCACCAGAAAAATTATCATACAAAATCTGCTACATACTGAAAGTAAATTAATAATAATATAATAATACAAATACAAACAATATAATAAATAATACAAATTTAATAATATTATTAAATAATATAAAAATACGATTACAAACAATAATAAATAATACAAATATAAAATATGAAATTCATAAAACCATAAAACACTATTTAAAATATTAAATATTATATCTAAATAGAAAATTCAAAACTGCCTAACACTATACTAGTAATAGATAAAATACAAAACCATAAAACAATACAATATTAGATTAAATTCTAAATTTTACCAAAATTCTTACATGACCATGGTTTTATCTACTAACAAACAGACCTTGTCTACTGAAAATCAAACTAAAAAAATAACATATATATATACAATACAAAAAAACCCTTCCCATAATTCATTTCAAAAACCAACTTCCTTTTATATCAAAGGATTCTCTTCATAAAATTGATCACCTCAGATTCAATAAGATTTGTCATTAAAGTTTTTTTCACTCTTCTTTTCAATTCATTGTTTTTGTAAAAAATAACTGTTGCATTGTCAAATAATATTTTATGACCTGTATTCAATTTATGAATATATAATGCTAAGTTATAATACATGTGTCTAACTCTATTTATATGAGGTTTAATCTTTCATTGAGGCTAAAGGAATCTTATAAACAATTCTGGGAATAGTTTTACTATCAATTGAGTGTTTTCAACCATTCAGTAAAGAATTCAAATTAGAATCTTTCTTCCATACAATCTTCAATCCTCCTAACAAATGACTATGCTTATAAACCAAATTATATATTGATGATTTAAATGGTAAAGATATAAACTCTTTATCCTTAATAACCATAAAATTTGTCTTATTAGTGTCATGATTATAAATAATATTATTAAATACAACACTTCTAATAAATTCATGATTATAACTTAATTCTATGTAATCGGCAGCAACTTGACTTTTTTGAATATCAGCATTATTACTAAAGTTATTAAGCCTTCTATTCCTACAACAAAAATTGAATAAAGATATTTTTTATGTGTAAAAGGCTGATAACTATCAGGCATAATTATATTTCTCAAATTCTTAGGTTTTATAAAATGACTACAAAATAAAACATTATCAACCTTCTCAACATTTAAATCCAAATTTTTTTTAATTTTACAAAGTCAAAACTGCCACCGTCAATAGAAAAATTAATACTAGAATCAAAAGCATTCAATCCATCTAAAAGCTTCTTCTAATTTTTCTTTCACAATATCAGGCTTTTATCCATAAAAAATATCTTTATTGAAGAATCTCTTTCATGGATACCTAAAGCAGAACTGGGTATTTATTTTAAATCTACATTTATGTACCTTAATTCTTTTATTTATATTCAAACTACACTGGCATATATATATATATATATATATGTCCACAGATGGCGTCCTACCAAAAACACCTATCAAGCGTATTTTCGTTTACATAAACGTCAGAGTAGTTAGTATTCACTATCTCTAACTATAATTCCACTTTCAGATCATGATTTCAAGCTATTTGCTATCGTCAGTGAAAGACAGGAATAAAGAAACTAGATCTAAATACAAACTCTGAGCGTTTATGAAACAATTTCTATTCAGCTTGCAAGCGTGAATTTTTTAGACACGTAATGTCTTCAAACTCAGCATAGCAAACCAGATAGCTATATGGGTCTGATCTCAGTTCAGCATCACCACATAGTAGAAGCCTCTGCAATCTATATCATTGCAAGAAAGACCTCAAAGGTACATTTATGATAAACAAAAATGCAAGTTAAAAAACTTGCTAACGCTTGTATTTATGTCCACAGATGGCTCCTACCAAAAACACCTATCAAGCGTATTTTTTTACATAAACGTCAGAGTAGTTAGTATTCACTATCTCTAACTATAATTCCACTTTCAGATCATGATTTCAAGCTATTTGCTATCTCAGTGAAAGACAGAATAAAGAAACTAGATCTAAATCCAAACTCTGAGCGTTTATGAAACAATTTCTATTCAGCTTGCAAGCTGAATTTTTAGACACGTAATGTCTTCAAACTCAGCATAGCAAACCAGATAGCTATATGGGTCTGATCTCAGTTCAGCATCACCACATAGTAAAGCCTCTGCAATCTATATCATTCAAGAAAGACCTCAAAGGTACATTTATATAAACAAAAATGCAGTTAAAAAACTTGCTAACGCTTGTTTTATGTCCACAGATGGCTCTACCAAAAACACCTATCAAGCTATTTGTTTACATAAACTCAGAGTAGTTAGTATTCACTATCTCTAACTATAATTCCACTTTCAGATCATGATTTCAAGCTATTTGCTATCGTCAGTGAAAGACAGGAATAAAGAAACTAGATCTAAATACAAACTCTGAGCGTTTATGAAACAATTTCTATTCAGATCGCAAGAGTGAATTTTTTAGACACGTAATGTCTTCAAACTCAGCATAGCAAACCAGATAGCTATATGGGTCTGATCTCAGTTCAGCATCACCACATAGTAGAAGCCTCTGCAATCTATATCATTGCAAGAAAGACCTCAAAGGTACATTTATGATAAACAAAAATGCAAGTTAAAAAACTTGCTAACGCTTGTATTTATGTCCACAGATGGCGTCCTACCAAAAACACCTATCAAGCGTATTTTCGTTTACATAAACGTCAGAGTAGTTAGTATTCACTATCTCTAACTATAATTCCACTTTCAGATCATGATTTCAAGCTATTTGCTATCGTCAGTGAAAGACAGGAATAAAGAACATAGATCTAAATACAAACTCTGAGCGTTCATGAAACAATTTCTATTCAGCTTGCAAGCGTGAATTTTTCACTGACGATAGCAAATAGCTTGAAATCATGATCTGAAAGTGGAATTATAGTTAGAGATAGTGAATACTAACTACTCTGACGTTTATGTAAACGAAAATACGCTTGATAGGTGTTTTTGGTAGGATGCCATCTGTGGACATAAATACAAGCGTTAGCAAGTTTTTTAACTTGCATTTTTGTTTATCATAAATGTACTTTTGGGGTCTTTCTTGCAATGATATAGATTGCAGAGGCTTCTACTATGTGGTGATGCTGAACTGAGATCAGACCCATATAGCTATCTGGATTGCTATGCTGAGTTTGAAGACATTACGTGTCTAAAAAATTCACGCTTGCAAGCTGAATAGAAATTGTTTCATAAACGCTCAGAGTTTGTATTTAGATCTAGTTTCTTTATTCCTGTCTTTCACTGACGATAGCAAATAGCTTGAAATCATGATCTGAAAGTGGAATTATAGTTAGAGATAGTGAATACTAACTACTCTGACGTTTATGTAAACGAAAATACGCTTGATAGGTGTTTTTGGTAGGACGCCATCTGTGGACATAAATACAAGCGTTAGCAAGTTTTTTAACTTGCATTTTTGTTTATCATATATATATAAATAATCCAGTGCATAACGCTATACTGAAAGATTATTTTCTATACATTTAGGTGGTTTAAAGATTAAAATTACTAAAGTTTAGTTTGTCTTTATATAATAATAGTAAAACATGTTTGTTTGTAGCAAAATTTAAGATCGTTGTTTGCTAATTTTCAAGTACTCTGTTTGAGTTTGTTCGTATTTCAATATATAACATCTGATAGTAGACAGGTCAAAGTGGATACCATTTGGATACCATTTTGACTTGGCTATTTTGAAATACGAACTCTAATGTATTATATATTAGTTCACAGAGGGCAGTACTGGATTTCTTAATCATGTGGGATGATTTAATTGCTTAATATATATATATATATATATATATATCTTCTTGCAAAAGCAAAGTATAATGTACATTACTCCAAGTATTCCATCCTTATATCAAAAATTTCCTTTGTATTATTTAATAAATTATTCAAAGTAATAATCCCTTCTTCAAGCAATTTTCTTATTTCCAAACTAATTACTATTTTTACATACAACTCTATAGAAAAAGGATTTAAAAGGCAAAGAAATAGAATCATATATTTGTTTATCCTTATTACAATTACTATTAATATTAAACAAGATACTTTTAACAAATTTATCATAGTAGTGAACACAGATAATCTTTATAAAATTGACCTTTCTGAAACAAAGCTACCTCATTAGAATTAATATCTTATTTCTATACTAATAAATTCTTAAAGAAGGTACTTTATAAGATACAGATTGATAGCAATTAGGTTTAATTATAGATCTCAACTCCTTACCCTTAACATAGTGACTATATACCAAACAACTGTTCTTTACATTTCTAATCATGAATAAATTTAAAAATTTTAATTTAACAAAATATAATCCTCTTTTTTCCATAACATATTTTATAGAAGTATCAAAACAATTAAATTCATTTACCAATTTTTTTCAATTTATCATTTTCAACTACAAACAAAAAATCATCAATATATCTAACAAATAACTTTAAATATATACAATCTTCTTAATAATAATTTTCTTTTCCAAATAATTTTAGTATTAAGTGAACAAATTAAATGAGAAGTTAAATCCCCTTATCATTATAATTGAAATGCATAGAATCCTCCAATAATAAAAGCAAATCTTTAATAACTTTTTTTTTCATATGTCATGGCATCAGCTGGGACACAAACCCACAACCGTCTGCAACCAACTACTTTCTTGCAAGGCGGCTGCGATGACCTCTTGGCTAACAACGCTTGACATCTTTAATAACTTTAATCCTATTATTTGACAAAAATCCATTTTTAATTAACATAGACATAAAAACATCAATACTGCTTAATCTATTAACAGATTGCTACTTATTCTCAACATCCAAACTATGAAATACCCAATTACTTTCCATTTTAAACTGTGTAATAATCAAAATTAAGAAATTGTTTAACAAATTATTCAAGAACTTAGAAATATCCTCAACAACACTACCTGTAAAGTCAAACATAAATTGTAAAGGAAACTCATCTTTGTGAGTCTTAATATTCATAAGCATCTTCGCTAATATGAAATCATTAAGACAACATAAAGGAAACTCATCTTTGTGAGTCTTAATATTCATAAGCATCTTCGCTAATATGAAATCATTAAGACAACATTTTAAATAATCTACTTCATTAAAAATTTTCAAATTTATCTTTTCTTTTTGATAATATCTATTAATGTCTTTTAATCACATTACCAGGATCTTTTTCTAAAAATATATATTTACCATTATTTAATTCTTTATTTTTTTCTGCCTAAACTTATTTTCTTTCATAATAACAATGCAGCCAGCTCCAATTAGTTTTAAATGAAAGCTTAAAAAGAAAGGAAAATTTTATTATTAATCTTATTGAGGTTAGACATCTTAAGAATAAGTTAATTGCAGATGATGCGATCATTTCTCGTAAAGACAAAGATGGCCAATTTGTCATTATGAATGGAAAAAATAAATAAAAAAAATTAAATAATGATAAATATATGTTTTAGAAAAATATCTGAAAAAATGATAAATTTAAAATTTTTTAAGAGTACATTTAAAATATTATCCTAATAACTTCATATCAGCTAAGATGTTTATGAATATTAAGTCTCACAAAGATGGTTTTGTTTTAAGATTTACTTTTGACTTTACAGGTAGTGTTGTTGAGGGTATTTCTAAGTTCTTGAAAAAAATTTTAAAACAATTTGTTAATTTTAGTCATTACACAGTTTCGTTTTCTTTTGAGGTTTTTGATAAGATTAAGAATTTTAAATTGGAAAGTAATTGGATATTTAGTAGTTTGGATATTGGAAATATGTATCAATCTGTTAATATATTAAGCAGTGTTAATGTTTTTTTTTTATGTTGGTGTTGATTAAAAATGGATCTTTGTAAAAGAATAAGATTAAAGTTATTAAAAACTTGCTTTTATTATTGGAATATTTTATATATTTTATTTATAATAGCTATTTGTATAAGATTATGGAGAGATGGATAATAGGTTATATTATTTCTCCTTTAATTCTTTTGACTTATATTAATTATCTGGAAGAGAAAATTATTATTAAGAAGGACTGCATTTATTTAAAGTAATATGTTAGATATATTGATGATTGTTAGTTTGTAGTTGAAAATGAAAAATTGAAAGAGGTGATAAATGAGTTTAATAGTTTTGATCCTTCTATAAAATATGTTGTAAAAGGAGTGAGTTAGTTTTTGTTAAATTAAAATGTTTATATTTATTGGTTATTAGAAATGTAAAGAATAATTGTTTGGAATGTAGTTACTGTGTTAAGAGTAAGGAGTTAAGATCTATAATTAAACTTGATAGCTCTCAATGTGTATCTCATAAAGTAGCTGCTTTAAGAAATTATAGTTATAGAATGAGATTAAATAATTTTAAAAGATAGCTTTGTTTCAGATAGATCAATTTTATACAGATTATTTGAGTATTGGCTACTCTGATAAATTTGTTTAAAATATTTTATTTAGTAGTAATAGAATTGGTAATGATATAAAGAATAAAGAAAATTATGATTTTATTTCTTTGCATTTTAAATTCTCTTCTATAAATTATATGTAAAAATAGTAATTTGTTTGGAAATAAGAAAATTGCTTGGAAGGTGGTATTACTTTGAATATTGGGGTCATGTGTATTGGTTATTTATATTGGATAGATTGGATGAAATGTAGAGAGCTTGAAATTCTGGGTTCAAATCCCATATATATATATATATATATATATATATATATATATATATATATATATATATATATATATATATATATATATATATATATATACTTGCATTTCAATATTAAATATTACAAAGGAAATTTTTGATAGACTACTTCTGAAGTAGGGTATATTGCACCTTGTTTTTGTAAAAAAAGTATATGTAGGTCAGAGTAATTTGAGCTTAAGTGAAAGAATAAACACACAAAATTGGAGTCAGAAATAAATATCTCAGTTCTGCTTTATATATTCATGAAAGAGTTACAAGCCACACTGTTAATTTTGATGAAGTTAAGATTGTCTTCTTTGAAAAAATGAAATTAAAAGAAGAATTAAAGCATTTAATAAAAATGTAAGACTCTGAAGCAATTAACTTGTTTAAAAGTTCTTTATATTAAGAGTATGTGGGATGTAAGTGGGATTGTGGGTTATCTTTTAGTCTTTTATCCTAGAGATGTGTGCTTATATCAATGAAACCATTGTTGTGTTTTAGAATTTATTTTCTTTGGTTAGTCTTGTTTAGTTGTGAACTTGGTGTAATTTTGATTATTTTATTGATTAGTTTACCTTTTGGCTAGAGAACTGGAACACAGACTTTCAAGTTCACTTCATACATCCACTCTCTCTCCAATACACATGATCACACAAATGTGAAAAAGATGAATTATCTCCAATAAGGGTATTTTATGCTAAACCAGCACTCATCAGTTAGTCCAGATTACCATCTTCCACACACATATATATAATCAGTACACAATTTATATTAAGATAGCAAATCTTCACACTTTAATGGACAAGCTTCAATCTACTACACTCTCCAACTTTTCAATCATCCATACCATAGAAAATCTGATGATGGAATACCAGATCAGCAGAATACAGGCTGAATTTGTAATATTTTAAATACAAGTATATTTTACATACTTGGAGACTAGATGTAATATAAAGGCTTTGAACACAGACTTTCAAGTACCCTGCAGCCATCCGCTTTATCTCATATAACCAATACACATGACCACACAATGTCAAAAAGTTAAATTACCTCCAATATATGTATTCCATGCTGAACCAGTACTCATCAGTTGGTCCAGATCATTATCTTCAACACATACATATATAATCATGCATACACATTGACATTAACAAGGGATTTGCGCATATCATCATTAGATTTTCTATGGTATGGATGGCTAAAGAGTTGGAGGGTAGTGTAGATTGAAGCCTGTCCATTAAAGTGTGAAGATTTGCTATATATATATATATATATTAAGCAATTAAATCACCCCACATGGTTAAGAAATCCAGTACTGCCCTCTTTGAACTAATATATAAATACATTAGAGTTCGTATTTCAAAATAGCCAGGCTATTTTGAAATACGAACTCTAATGTATTTATATATTAGTTCACAGAGGGTAGTACTGGATTTCTTAACCATGTGGGGTGATTTAATTACTTAATATTTGTATATTTATTTCAGTATGGCGTTATGCACTGGGATTATTTTATATATATATATGGAAGATGAACTACTAACTGATGAATACTGGTTCAGCATGAAATACATATATTGGAGATCATTTATCTTTTTCACATGTGTGGTCTTATGAGATACAGTGGCTGGCTGAAGGAAACATGAAAGTCAGTGTTCAAATCCTCTATATTACATCTAGTCTCCAAGTATGTCAAATATATTTGGTATTTAAAATATTATATAACCATAAACTTTATTGAAATATTGTGGATCATGATAGTGTTAATGCTACAAAAATTCTTTTATAGTACCTTTGGTAGTAGATGGAAGTTCTGATGTTCCTCTTTCTGATGTCACAAAAGAATCAAATGCTTCTGAATGTAATTGAGAATCTCTGATATTGGGCAAAGGTCTAATAAAACTGCCATCAGTTATTCTATGTACTCTATATCGTTGTCCTTGAATTATAGAACCCCTAAAATATACGTAATCTATGATAGTTTTTAAATTGGAAAATAATAAATAAATTATTATTTAATATTTAAAACTTAAAAATTACTATAATTTATAATGATGCATTTTTTTTATTTTTCTTTTACATTATTTACAGTTAAATTTACTTATTATATATTAAAAAATCGTAAATAAAAATTACGTTATATTTTTATTGTTTACCTGTACATTTTTTGAGCGAACCACGCTATAAATACTACAATTACAGCTGCTAGTATAAGTCCTCCAGAAATTATAAAGGTATCACTAAGAACAATAGCGTTTTTGTGAGAACCTAATAATTATAATAAACAACAATTTATTAATATTCTGTTAATAGTTTACGATTATACTTAGCTTTAATTAAATAATTGGTAAGTGGTGCACAAACGTTCGAAAACGCTTAGTGTATAATAATTAATATATCAACTCTAAAACTCAAACTTCTGTACTAGCGTACCACTCACTAATATTCTTTTAATAAACAAACATAAGCCTCAGTTAGATACATATATTATACAATATTTGTTACATCAAGGAAATAGAATTAACCAATCATATTTCACTATTTATAATCATTCTCCTCAATTCATTCCTCTTATGTCATAGTCCAACTATTTACGATTATAAAATCTTCAGAACTTTGTCAATATTTTTAACAATCTTCACATTTACATATGTGTATGTGAAGTTTAATGAATTATGTGTGGAAAAATTTAAAACACTTATTATTATATGCTACAATTGATTTTGACAATTACATTTCTAGCAGTACGATAATGTTGTAAACCGATTAAGATTTAACACCGCTTTGGGGGAGAATCATATATCCTATTAAGTATAAGATAGTCATAATATAAAAAAAGTGGAGAGACAAAAAGTGTAAAGAAGAGATGAGAATTAGCAAAATTTGTAAAATCAGATTAATTCAATATATTTTACTTTACAACTGCTAATTACTACAAATATGCACGTATATATATATATATATAATTAGATTCCAACACTACCTAAACATTCACAGTAACTATAGTAAACAATATTTCTCACTGCTGTCAAGGCAACCTTCTCACCTTTTTAATAGCAAGAATGGAAATCCATTCTTACTAATGATCCATTGAATATATATGAACACTTAAAGATTGCAACTTGACTACAGAGTATGAAATATTGTTACAATGAAGTTTAAATAAACCTCTTTAAACATGAATAAAATGTCACTACAATGCAGACTAATAAATAGTCATCTATAACATTACTTGATACAATACTTTTAAATTGCCCATGTATTATTTAGAAATAATAAGCGAAATAGTGCCTAAAGCTAATCTAGGATAATGATGTAATTAGATTCCGACCAGTCACCACCTAAACATTCACAGTAACTATAGTAAACAATATTTTTTTCATATATATATATATATATATTAAACATTAAATCATCCCACATGGTTAAGAAATCCAGTAACGCTCTCTGAGAACTAATATATAAATATATTAGAATTCGTATTTCAAAATAGCCAGCTCAAAATGATTATTTTCTATATATATAATATTTTGATATAATAATGAGAATTTTCTGTTTATTAAAACAGAATAAATTTTCAGTTGGAATATAATTAGAGAACCACCAATTAAACCTGAAGCACGCGCGAGTATTTGCCTGATTTAACATTAGATTAACATTTAAAATTTCATGAGTATTAATTCCGATTTTATACTTTTTTATGTTTGATAATTTGAAGATTCATAACTTCTCTGAAAAGTGAACAGAAACTATGCAACTCCCTTAACAATTATGCAAATTACATTAAATATTCTCATGGCCTACCGATGAAGACATTGATATTATGACGGGAAGTTTCTGTGATTTAAGCTGGAATATACTTCCCTTTGATGTAAATCGTCGAATTGTCACATATAAAATAAGTATTTCATCTTTTTTATCATTCATGTGATGTTTCGTGTGTTAAGTTGAAAGTATTTTAGTTAAAGTAAATCAGACAAATGTTATTGTTAATTATTTTGTGCATGTGATACATATAAACACACACAAAAAACTGTTACATGGATATTTTTGTTTTTGTCATGATTCAAAATAGTTGTGAATCTTCGAATTCTCATATATAAATATATCTAGTTTTGTCAAGCGTTGATGGTCGAGAAGTCAGCACAGCTGCCTTGTAAGCAGTTGGCCCGGGTTAGCGGGTTCGCTTCCTGGCCGATGCTATGACACGTGAGAAAAAAATATCTAGTTTTATCTATTAATTTTATAAAATCTTGTATAATAATCTGTCTTACAAATTGAGTTGATATTTCCAATTTTAATGGTCGATAACAAAACAGAGAATATGATCTTCAAAAATTAATCGAAAGAGGTTTTTTTTTTTTAAACTAAGCACAATTTTAAAACATGCACTTTGCCAATAACTTTAGCATCATGTATGTACAATGCTTAGAAAGCATGTTATACTGCAACCTTGTTACCAAAAGTTTTGTTATTTTCTACACGGCTTCTCAGAAGAAGTGTCCGTTATCTTCTAATTGTTAGAGATCAAGGTATCTATCTCACGTTTTATGTTTTGATCTCTGCAGTCAATTATATATATATATTAAATTTACAGTGTGTTACTTCAGAATTCACAAATAATAAAGATTAATTGAGTCAAGATATTCTGTGATATTTAATCTTAGTGCTTAAAATGAATTATTTATAAAAGAAGTTTATAAATGCAAGTAAAAGAAATTAAAAGAAAACGAGTTAGTACAAAAATTAAATAAATTAGCATAGCTTATTGTAAAAATATAAAACCACATACATTTATAAATTTAAAAAAATTCAGAATAGCACAACTTTAGTATTTTATTATATATCATTCATTAAATTTACACAAACTCACTTGAGATCATATTAAATATATATATATGTGCGTGAGCGCGCGTGTGTGATATTAACATTAATACTATGAAACATTTATGCTGTTTACTTAATTATATATATATTGAATTTATATGGAAATAATCAAAACTTCAGTGAGCTATTCCTAACATACATACATCAATAAATGCAAATAATATAGAAATACTGTTTATTCCTTGAATTCTGATGGTTTAAGAATCCATTTATTGATTTTGTTAAAAAGTGGAATGTGAAATTTGTATGTGATCCTGTTTAAGTATGCGCAACTTATTTTGAAATTACAAATAAAAATTCAGAGGAGAAAAATGGTTTCCCATTTTTAACAATGTGTCAATAGTAACCAAAACATCAATTTAGTATATATATATGGTATAATCTATTACAATGCCTGAAACCTCAAAATGTAATGGTTTATATTAAATATACCAAAAATCTGTAGTGATGATTAAAATGGCATTAGCACCCTGAAAGATAAATTTCACATAATTATTCCAAACGCATTTCTTTAATTTTTTTTAGATTCAATTTAAATTAATCTCAAGCGCCATTTCATTTATAGAAAGAATACTTCTGGATGCATTATTATGTCTGATCATCATCACTTTGATGTATTTACATTATTTCAGTATGACTCTAGGATTCTCAGGTTAAGTGATATATTAATGGTATATGTTTGGAATGAGTTCATATAGCAAAATAACTAAATTTAATATTAAAATAATATAATTTATTTACACTAATTGTAAAATAAATAAAATAACAAAATTGTTGTTTGTATATTTGCAACAACCATAATATCATAAAATGAATAAAATATAAAATATGGAAATTAACACAATGTAATTATAAATATATAAAAATCCTATAATAAAATGTTTTAACCATTGTTTTTGTTAGTAATATAACCTTAAGCTCTACCTTTCATAAACATCCTCAATAAGTTTTTAAAAATTCAGTCTTTGTTTTAATTAATCTCCTTGAGCATCAAAGATGGTAGAAAATGAAAATGGGTTTTACTATGGCCAAATATAAGGTAGGTCTTATGGTGGAGTCCTCTTCTTTTCTTACAGCATAGTTTCCTTTTTGTAAAGCAAGTAAAGTTGTATTCCATGTAATATGATACATATCCTATGATATGTATTCATATCTTGCTAAAACTACATAATACCATGTCTTTGAAAGATATGTTTTGAGTTGATCAGCCACTCATGATAAATATTCTTCTGGTAGCAAATATTATTTAAGTTAGATGTAGTATTGGAAAAATACTTTTTAAACAGTTTGCAATGTAAAGCTATTTGAAGCTAATCTGAAGAAAAATATTTTCATTAGCAGCTTTTCTTTCTAAAAGCTACAGCATCAGAATTAACCTTTGACTGAGTATAATTATTCATCTTTTGGGCTTACTTGCTGATAACAATCTTTTATTACTCTATCCAAATTTTCTCCTCTCTTCCCAGAAGCAATCTGCAATGCTATCTTCTCTTATTCAAACTAAAAACCACTGATTTTTATACCTATTTTTGTTTTTTCCCCAAATTGATGCTATCATATCCCATCATACTATGTCTTTTGTATATTTATTTTGTTACCTTAATAATTATGTTTATGAGTTTATGGCAATGGACAAGTTAATTAACTCTTTATTAATTTTTATACTAGAACGTTGCTTACAAAACAACTTTTATATCAAATTCAAATACTAGATTTAATATAATTTTACCAAAGATATTTTCCCTTTCATATTCAGATAGGCTAAAAAGAAAAAGAAATAAAAGAGAAACAATATTATGGACAGCTATTTAAATTTTATTGCCTTATAATTTTTAATAAAATATTTGAATTTGTCATCAGATTTATCACAAGAAAAAGGAAAGTTTTTTCTTTAAAGCTTCTTCCAAAAGGCAAATCTGAGAGGTTACTTTTGTAATATATTTTCTTTTTTTTTTTAAAAAAAAATTATGCATCTACATATTATACCGTTTATTTATATATGGTACATATGTATTGGCATTTGGTAAAAGCTAAAAAGTAAATTTACATTTTTTTTGTTTGTATAATTTATTTTTATAAAACGTAAGATGAAAGTTAAATTTTAGTCCACATTTTTTTTAGTCTAATTAAAAATAAAAATTGGAGAGAATAAATGACATGCAGATTACTAATCCAGATAAATTAAAATAATTCCAAACGTAAAAAGATAAGCTAAAAGAAAAATATTTTAGCTAAATAAAGATGGCGGAAAACTTGATATAAAAGATAACTTTATAACGTAAATTTTATAAAAAATGTACAAGATTATTAATGTATATTTTTGACAAACAAAAGGTATGCGCAGAAGTCTGAAAACTGGACCTCAAGTATAAAAGGAAGAGGCCAGTTTGATCAATGTCTTTGGCTTATCTGTTATTCTTTTGGCTGGTCTAGGGTTATAGAATCCAAGACCACTCCACGATGAACTAATACTTCATGCAGGAGTAGACCGGAGCTTTAGCTGACATCGTTACTGAAGATGAACACCAGAAAAGCTTTCGCGACTAGCCTTGGAATCAGGACCAAGAACAAATTAAAACTAATGGCCATAAACTCATTCTAACCCAGAAAAACTATGCATAGTAATCTACAAGCTTTGTGAACTCACTAAACATAATGGTAAGTTAAGACTATTTATTCCTGATTGTGACAAAATTAAGCGTTTGCAAACAATTCTTAAAATAATCCCGATAGAGACATTAATTTTCTTATTACAGAGACTTTCATTTAAATAACTTTATACAAGATCTTGGAAATGAATTGTACTAAGTGAACATTATTAAATTACTTTATCCACTGTTTTTTATAAAGTGATTCATGTCTGAATTGGCATGTGTTCTTTCCAATTTATTTGATTAGTAATTTCTCTATTTTAATCTGTTAGAATAAAATGTTTATTTTTAATATCAACCTTTTTCATTTGTACATTATTAATAATAGTTATTAATTATTATTAAATTTATTAATATTAGTTTAGTGATGTTTAAAAATATAATTTACCTTTGCCAATATGTTTAATAAGTTTCAGGAATAATAATATTTAGGGAATAATTCTAATTCACGGTAAAAATATAATACCGCTTATTTTACAAAAACATTTTTCTTTTTACTTTACGAGTTATGATTTTGTTTGATGCTGAATCAGTGGGTCTAATCGACTCTGGCACCCTCATTTATAAATTAAAAACTGATTCAGTTCACAATTGTAATCGTAACAATTCTAGGCCGAGTTGATCAGGAAAGATAGTTATGTTTTTAGAATAATAATGAAATGTTCTTTTTTTTGAATAAAAAAATGAAACTTTTTTTTCTTTTACATAACTTGATCAACTCATGCTGTTTATATGCGTATAGAGGCCTAGCAAGAAGGAAAACATTATAATGGCTTCCCAATGTGAGGCTTCGATACAACAACCACAACCTGAGATCATAGCCAGAAAATAGATAGTAGTTTTTTTTAAAAAAATTATGAAAACTAATTAACTAATTAAACTGTGATTATTAAAATATAAAAAATATTTTTTTAATATGACTTACAGAAAGAAAAAATATATGTATATTTTTTTGATATGTCTAAAAAAAACACGTGCCTGATGTAAATGTAAGTCACAAGTATTTGACCGGGTAGGCAGTTACTGAAGAGAGGAAAAAGCATAGCCCCAGTCCTTGTATGCAGTATATTAACATAAGACCACCTTTATATGCCCATCAGTCTATTTCTAGCAGGGATCCCAATAAAGGGGAGAACGGATCAAGTTGGACCAAGTTGCCGTGAGCCTGTAAGACTCAAAATGATGAGCAACACTTGTTTGTGCTTATAACTTGGGCTTCTTATCATTACCATTACACTTAAGTGGAAAGGACACAGATGAATGTGAAAATATTTTTCATTCCTGCTGTGTTAGACCTAAAAGTGGGCATTAAAGCCGAACATCGCTTGTGAATGAATCAGCATGCTAATACAAAAAAAAAAACACACGAATATGGACTTAAAGCTTAAGAATAAAATTAGTTTAAACCCCTATTTTAGTCTCATCTCCTGGCCCTGGTGGTAGTACAAATGTATTGGCATTTGGTAAAAGCTAAAAAGTAAATTTACATTTTTTTTGTTTGTATAATTTATTTTTATAAAACGTATGATGAAAGTTAAATTTTAGTCCACATTTTTTTTAGTCTAATTAAAAATAAAAATTGGAGAGAATAATGACACACAGATAAATTAAAATAATTGCAAACGTAAAAAGATAAGCTAAAAGAAAAATATTTTAGCTAAATAAAGATGGCCGAAAAACTTGATAAAAAAGAGAACTTTATAACGTAAATTTTATAAAGAATGTACTAGATTATTAATGTATATTTTTGACAAACAAAAGGTATGTACAGCAGTCCGAAAACTGGACCTCGAGTATAAAAGGAAGAAGCCAGTTTGATCAATGTCTTTGACTTATCTGTTATTCTTTTGGCTGGTTTAGGGTTATAGAATCCAAGACCACTCCACGATGAACTAATACTTCATGCAGGAGTAGACCGGAGCTTTAGCTGACATCGTTACTGAAGATGAACACCAGAAAAGCTTTCGTGACTAGCCTTGGAATCAGGACCAAGAACAAATTAAAACTAATGGCCATGAACTCATTCTAACCCAGAAAAACTATGCACAGTAATCTACAAGCTTCGTGAACTCACTAAACATAATGGTAAGTTAAGACTATTTATTCCTGATTGTGACAAAATTAAGCGTTTGCAAACAATTCTTAAAATAATCCCGATAGAGACATTAATTTTCTTATTAAAGAGACTTTCATTTAAATAACTTTATACAAGATCTTGGAAATGAATTGTACTATGGGAACATTATTAAATTACTTTATCCACTGTTTTTTATAAAGTGATTCATGTTTGGATTGGCATGTGTTCTTTCCAATTTATTTGATTAGTAATTTCTCTAATTTAATCTGTTAGAATAAAATGTTTATTTCTAATATCAACCTTTTTCATTTGTACATTATTAATAATAGTTATTAATTATTATTAAATTTATTAATATTAGTTTAATGATGTTTAAAAATATAATTTACCTTTGCCAATATGTTTAATAAGTTCAAGGAATAATAATATTTACGGAATAATTCTAATTCACGGTAAAAATATAATACCGCTTATTTTACAAAAACATTTTTCTTTTTAATTTATGAGTTACAATTTTGTTTGACACCAAATGAGTGGGTCTAATCGACTCTGGCACCCTCATTTATAAATTAAAAACTGATTCAGCTCACAATTGTAATCGTAACAATTCTAGGCCGAGTTGATCAGGAAAGATAGTTATGTTTTTAGAATAATAATGAAACGTTCTTTTTTTTTAATAAAAAAATGAAACTTTTTTCTTTTACATAACTTGATCAACTTGCGCTGTTTATATGCATATAGAGGCCTAGTAAGACAGAAAACGTTATAATATATAAAACTTAAATTAACTATTTTCTCTTTTTCTCCTTTATTTAAGGAGTTATAATTTTACTATTTTTAATTTTAAACAATATATAAGTTTAAATATTCATATTGATAACTCACCCCCCCCTCTCAGCAAACTATATGTAAATTAATAGAAATCCATCATTTTGTACTTTTTCATTTATTGACAACAGAGCTTAAAGACAGTGTTATCATTCTCACTTTCATTGTTTTGACATCTCATAACTCAGTGAGAGGTAGTTATTTCCATTTCAATTACAGATATTTAAATAAAAAAAGTTATGATTATTTATTATTACATTTATTAAACTAATATTACATCTAATATTCAGAAGTTATTAAAAATAAGACACATTCTACATCCCCTGTATTTATTAATGATTTCAAATTATTTAGTTTATACATAAATTATTGCAATAAACAAAATTCACTTTATAATTTCAAAACTACATCAAAAGCTAAGTTTATATAACAACCGAGCTTAAAGAGAGAATAGTATCACTATCTCATTTTGATGTAACATAATTCAGTGGGAGATAAGTTATTGCCATTTCAGTTACACACACATATATATATGATAATTAAAGCAAGTTATAAATTTCATAACTTGCCTTTAAGCTTTCATTTTGTGATCACTAGATGGAGCTTACCAATCAGCTCCAAACAAGCTTTGTTTACATAAGTGCCGAAAGAGATAGAATTCAAAATGTCTATCATTGGCTCACATCAGTAAAAGGCTGGGAGATCTCCCAGCCTTTCACTGATGTGAGCCAATAAGCTCAAAAACAGCTGACAATGGTAGAGATTTTGAATTCTATCTCTTTTGGTACTTATGTAAACAAAGCTTGTTTGGAGCTGATTGGTAAGCTCCATCTAGTGATCATATATATATAATATAAAATAATAAATTTAATGGTAATAAACTATTATAAACTATTTTTCAATCTGAATAAGTACTTTCCATTAATTTCTTAAACCTGGCTCAGTTGCCATTAAATTAAAAAAAACAACAACAAACAAAGCAGAAGCAAACATCATCAATTCAAATCCCATGAATCCTTATTTTAATGCTGGCAGCTTGTCTATTTATTAAATGCATTTTCTTCCTATTTATAAAAATTGCCTTCTTAATTTTTCTTTTATTATGGTTTCTCTCTTCATGCAGAATTGTCACACTTTCAAAATCAAATTTATAGTTATATTTACATGTTTTTTGTGTGTTGCTTTTGAAAGTGTGAAAATTCTTCATGAAGAGAGAAATCATAATAAAAGAAAAATTAAGGAGGCAATTTTTATAAATAGGAATAAAATGCATTTAATAAATAGACAAGCTGTTAACATTAAAATACGGGATTCATGGGATTTAAATTAGTGATGTTTGCTTCCTCTTTGTTTTTTTAATTTAATGACAGTTGGAGCAGGTTTAAGAAATTAACTGAAAATACTTATGCTGATTGAAAAACTCTTTATAATAGTTTATTACCGTTAAATTTATTATTTTTTTTTACGATTACAATTTTGTTTTAATTAATGAACATCTTATTTATATTACACACACACACATACATATACTTACATAAATACTCATAGGTTAATGTCTATGAAATTTAAACATAAGTAACCAAAATCTCCAAGTGTTATGTGTAAACTAACACATACATCAACAAATGAAAGAATGAGATTATATGACCTCCTATTCCATGAATTTTGATGATTTTAAATATTTATTTATTGATTTTATTAAACATCAGAATATGACATGTGAATATGAGTCTAATTTAGTATGGCACAAATTATACTTAAAGTGTTAAAAGCATGGCAGTCAAATCATAGGGAGTATCATTTAATTCCCTGCATTTATTTAAGTATGAGTATTAATTTATATATAGATCCTGGAAATTTGGGTTATTTCAATATAAATTCCATATAAATTAAGCTATGCATATTTATATTTACATTTATTAAACTGACATATTATTTAATATTGAGAGGTTATTAAAAACGAATTGATGCTTTTATTCATAGATACTCAATTGTAATTTTAGAATAATTGAATTCATTCTTAAATCTGACTAAGTCATAAATTTCATGTTCTGTTTATTAGCATTACCAGAAAATAAAGGCTTAAAACTATGAGAGTTTATTGAGTAGGTAGTATCACTACTTTTTGCATTTACTGATGTATAAATGTTAGTTTATATATACTCCCATAAGGTTTTGTTTTACTTCTCTTTAAATTTCCTATATATTACACTATGCATGTTTATATTTACATTTGAATTTTTTTCATATTGACAGTTTGTTTAAAATCATACTATCACTTTATGTTTAATTGTAATTTCAGAATACACAAATCAGGATAATATACAAATTTCACCCTCTGCTTTTTAACAATATTAATAAAGGAATACTTAAAATTAACAGAGTACAAGGAACAGATGACTTCATTCTATTCATTAGATATATTGTCATATGAGAGTTAGTTTTATATATAGATCCTATATGTTTTAGTTACAGCCATTTAAATTTTAAACATGCCCTAATAAATATTGAGTCATTTCAGTGTAATATGTGTCTTGCCATTCTGTATTAGTTAGTATATCTTCATCATCATTATCAACCATTATCAATCTACTGCAGGGTAAAGATCTCTCCAAGTTCAATACATCTCTGATCTCTAGCCTCCTTTTATTTTATTCATCTCACATGTGGCCTTTTTCTGGCTCTTTTAAAATCTTTTTGGATCAAGTTTAAAATTGCAGTTGTTCATCTATTATTATCTCTTCTAGCAATATGTCCAGTCCAACTCTACTTCAGTCTAATTCTTTCAACAATGTCAGTAACACTTGGTTGTTCTCTTACCCATGTATTGCAATTTCGATCTCTTATTATTAGTCCCAACATGCATCTCTCCATACTTCTTTGAGTGAACTGAAGTCTCTGTACTGCTCTTTTATTAAGTGTCCAAGTCTCAGATCCATAAGTAAGAACAGGTAAAACACATTTATTAAAAACCTTTCTTTTCAAACACACAGGCATATTTCCTTTTGGTATCAAGTTATTTTTACCAAAAGCACTTCAATCAAGTTTAATTCTATGATTAATTTCATCCATTATGTTTAAACATGTGTAGTAATAATCTGACCAAGGTATTCATAGCTGTTAACATTCTTCTAACTCATCATAATCAATCTTTATTTTCATATTTTGAGAAAATCCATTAAACATTACTTTAGTCTTTTTAACATTTATCTTTAGTCCTACTTTCCTACTTTCATCTGATAACTCCTGCAACATTTCCTGCAGCTCTAAAGCATTATTTTCAAAAACAACTACATCAACTTCAAAATCTAAATGATTTAAATAATCTCCATTTATTTTTACTCTTTTACCTTCCTCATTTTAATCCACAAATACTTTTTGCAGAACTGCTGTAAAAGTTTTGAAGATATGGAGTCACATTAACATACACCTTTTCAATATTAACCTTTCTAGTATCATTAAGTAATCTAATTGTTTCGGTTGCATTTTTACAAATATTCTTCAGAATATGACAATATCCTATACCTTGATGATTCAATGCTTTCATCACTGGAGAACTGCTTATAGAATCAAATGTCTCTTCATAGTCTACAAATCCAAAGAATAATGACCAACTCATATTCATTGGTTTTTTCTATAACTTCTCTCAATACTTGGATATAACCTACTGTACTAAAACCACTTTTTAAATCCAGCTTGTTCTTTTGGTTGGTTAAAGTCAAATGTTCTCTGTAGACAAGTTGTAATTATCTTGGTAAAAAAATTGTACAAAAGTGATAAAAGGCTGATAGGTCTGTAAGTTTTAATATCTTTTTTATCAACTTTTGTAAATATTAATATTAATACTGCAGTCTTCGAATCATTTGGTACATCTTTATCATTTAGGCATTTGATAAATAACTTTGCAAAAAAAAAATTCTATTTTATAATTAGTATATATATATATATGTTAAAACGAAGATTTGCAGTATATTGATATTAAAAGTTTTTAACACGGATGAACCCGCAAAATATGTATTTTATATATATGGGTCTGAAGGATTTTACATTTAATACTTAATCTTACTAAAATAATTATATCTGCTAATTATGTAATATTAGTAAATCAACTAAAACCTAATTATATGTGTAAAAGATATTCAATTCTCCTTAATGAACATTACATATGTTTAAAATAATACTAACCATTAATAATAATTAAACAATTTTGAAATGCTTATGTTGTTTTAGTATTTCTGTTTAAAAATAAAATATATCATTCAAGCTAATTATAAATGAATTTTTAAATGCTATATTGACAAGTTTATAGAATTCTAGCATATCTGACAACTACACTAAATGCTTATTATATTATATCTTTTTATAATTTGAATTGATGTTGACAATGTTTTAAACTGAGAAAATTCAGACAAATCACTTAATATTTTCAGTTAATTTAAAATATTTTTAAAATAAATTGTATGATTGATTTAAGTTTCATTCGTTCTTCCCTAAGTGTTTCAGACTACTCTTTACATAAATAAATTGACGTAATAAGAGAAGACGGTCTGATCTCTTTTTAAAAAATTATCTTATGCTCATGTTAACGAATATTTTAATTATCTATGGTACTATTGGCAGTTATATTACATATATACATTTGACGTTATATATAATATAGATTTCTCCTTTGTATTTGTAACTCAAATTTGCATACGTTAAGAAAGTGATTTCTTTCTTCTTTATAAAGACTAAATAAAATTAATTTAAATAAACCAAGTATATTTTTGAAGATTTAGCATCAACATCATAATCATGGTTATCAAACAAAAGAAAAAATGTCACTATTGGAAAATTTGTGAAAATCTATTTTCTGCTTATTTGAATGCTATTGGCTCTTTGATGCATCAAGCCTTCATGTTGCACAATAAATCTAGCCTTTTCAATTTTTCCCTTTCTATCATTTTTTCCTTCACAAATCATCTCAACAACCTCAGAATCAAAATCATATCCATATTCATTTTCATGATTATAAAATGGAGATGAAATTGTAAAATTCATGTACAGTTTGAAATTAAATACTTTTGTTTTGCTTTATATAGCAAGTTTAAAAACACTGTTTTAAATCATGATAGATATGTTTTAACACTATTGCATTTCAAGATTAAATATTTTCATGACGTTATTTATATATAAACTGGATATTATATTGTCAAACCTTATGACAATAAGATATAGACATACACTAATGTGTGAGTTTAGCCTCTTATTTTACATTAAATATCCACATTTATAAGGATTGCTAATTTTTACTTTTTAAATGAGAATGTAATTATCTCTCCCTTTTGAGGGAAGTGTTTATCTTACAGACCAATTTATATGCACTTAAATATCACAATTGCATACTGATATCTTCACACTTTAAAAAAATAAATAAATTATATAAAACAAGTAGTATAGGAGCTATTAACTACTCTCATTGTTATGAAATGCTTAGAGCTCTAATAGGCATAAAAACTCTATATTGCAAATGAAATTACATTTATATACAGTATGTGTTTGTTTATTTTATACCATTAATATTTAAAATAAAACTATAGTTTTTCTAGGAAACATTGATCCTCTTCCCCAACACCAACCATTATTTATTATAATCAATTAAGATTCAATGACTAATATTATTTAATGAGGATTTATAATAATTGTCAGTTTATTATACTTAAAATAAAAATATAATTGTCTCTTTCTTTTACGGTTAATATAAACATAATTTTAAATTTCCAGTAAAGCGTTAACTGCTTTGATTATTAAAAAAATAAACATAATTGTATATGAATTTGTAGGTTAAGTTAACATGGTTAACATACGGTTTAAAGCTTTAGCCAATCTGATCAATATAGGATTGTTGATAAAACCATATATGTACTACTTAAGTTTATTAATCTATTTTTGTTATAATAGTCAGTGTTGTTCAAGATATATTTGTTTTAATATACACTAATAGCTACTGCATAATTTTACATTTATGATAGCAACAGCCGTTGCATCTAGTAATATTTGCCTACTTATTCTAATCTTTATAATAATTGCCAAATTTGCATAAAACTTGATTCAAGGTGGCAAGTGTTCCTAAGATATATAGTAAGTATATAATATTAAAATAATAAGAAGTCAATGGTTTGTTGCATTTATATTTTAAAATAAAATATACTACATAAATATTAGTTATGAAAGTATTGTTTGCTATGTTGATGTTGCTAACTAAAGTTTAAAGTCCAGGCACATCTGATGAATTCATGTTCCTAAGTGGCTTATTATTTTGCCTTGTGTCTTTCACATGTCAAATGTTTTACATTTTACTATACAGAGCCGATGACTTTTCATATTTATTACTTATAGACTCAGTGAATTTATTAATATTCTATAACAATCTATGATTATTGATTATTTTTATATATAATGAATAGTACATGAGTAAAAACATGGGTTAATAAACAAAAATGCTTATTTTAGCCTTTTATGCAGAATGTATTTTCAGAGAAATGTAACTAGAAGTCATGATTATGGTGGTTGCGTTCAATAGGCTTAAAAGATCAAAAAAATTAAACATCCTCCTTAAGGAATTAATTACCTTCTTCATTAGTGCACATTATTACTAGTGCTTTTATATATAAATAATTTGTCGTTATTAAAGAGTTTTATTCAGATGGTTCAGGAATGCTTGCGTGTGGAATGAAACTTTTTAACATACCTAGATATATGTAAATAGTATGTATATAATTAACTTAATATTAATATTGCGGGTCATTATAATTAAGATAAATTCTTTGTCCTGTCATATATAGATATTATTTCAAAATGATTGTTTAAGGTATATTTAAAATTTGATTGAACCGTAAATATCAGCTCACTTTCCGACAGTATAAATGAATATCATTTAAATACATCAAGTCTTATGGAATAGATGGCCACCTGTTTCTTTATTAATATTTATTGAGGTATGAGTACTATTTATTAATGGATGACAGAAAGTTATTTAAATTATTCACAAGAAACAGCCTACACTTATCGCTATCAGAAACTTCATTCTGCTGGTAGTGCAATATTTATTAAAGTTAAGTTTAAATGCATTATATATATATATATATTATTCTATGTACTTATATGCATACATAAGAGATAGGATGGTTACTTTCAGTGTTGGTGAAGATCCAAACGTCTTGTAGATAGATAGATAGATAGATAGATAGATAGATAGATAGATAGATAGATAGATAGATAGATAGATAGATAGATAGATAGATAGATAGATAGATAGATAGATAGATAGATAGATAGATAGATAGATAGATAGATAGATAGATAGATAGATAGATAGATAGATAGATGGACGGACGGACGGACGGAGGAAGGGAGGGAGGGAGGGATGGAGGGAGGGATGGAGGGAGGGAGGCATGGATGGATGGATAGATGGATAGATGGATAGATAGATAGATAGATAGATAGATAGATAGATAGATAGATAGATAGATAGATAGATAGATAGATAGATAGATAGATAGATAGATAGATAGATAGATAGATAGATAGATAGATAGATAGATAGATAGATAGATAGATAGATAGATAGATAGATATGCTGCGATTATATCATCTTAGCCAAGTATCGGATTGTTCTATATTACAAATTAACTTAACCCAAATAAAGCAGCAGACAAAATACTTTAAAGTATAGAATAAATATAGTAAAAATAAAATAAATTCTCTTCATTAGTGACATACTGTACTTTAAAGAGATGTAACTTTTTTTAAAAAAGAAAGTTACTATAAAGTAAAACCACAAACTAAAAGACTTATAAAACAAATGGATATTTGTTATTATAAGCTTAATTATATGTAATAAATATTAATGTTTCCTGCATTTTCTGATTTTAAAATATTAGTTTAGAAAAAGATTTAGAATAAATAATTTATATCTTCTATTAGAGAAAGGAGATAAGAACATACAGATATAAGTAAGTAATATAAAGATTTAAAAATAAATAAAGTGCTCAAAAGTTTACAAAAATTGAAAGAAATTTTTATACCCATAAAAGTTATTTTGGAAATACAATTAATGATTGAGTAGAAAAAACAAAAAAGAAATAGAGTTGATAATAATAGGGAAAATATGTCCTCATATACCAAGAAAGAAGATATGTTGATTTTGTGCACGTAAATAAAATAAGGAACCCCATCAATGTATGGGAAGTTTCCAAGTTATAGGTGATGCCAAATCCAGTGTCAGTTATTTGTTTTAATATATATATATAAAAGACATATTTTGCGGGTTCATCCGTGTTAAAATATTTTAAATATAGATATACTGACGTTTCGACTTGGTAACCCAAGTCATTCACTGAGTAATAAAAAGTAGAAAGACGGTTGTAGAGGCGCTACAATCACTGATTTGAAAAAACATTAAAGTTCCACCAATAGCAAAAATGTTAAATTAAGAATGTTTTTTTAAAAAAATCTTTCCAAATAGGAGGAAGTTTGCTTGTATCATCTCGCTTATTGATACAATCTGGCCTTTTAAGTATCTCAATGGCTTCTCTAATTTTGCACTGGTATAGATTATCACATCTGGATATTATCCTTGTACTAGAAAAATTAATTTTATGACCTGAATCCATAGTATGGAGTGAGAGTGCTGATGATGATGAATGTTGTTTAACTGCATTAGCATGCTCATCTCTCCTAACACTGATACGACGATTACTCATACCTATGTAAGAAGCCTTACAATTTTCACATGAGATTTGATAAACACCATGAGATTCAAGAGGGATTGAATCCTTAGGCTTGGTATTAACATATATATATATATATATATATGTGTGTGTGTGTGTGTGTGTGTGTAAATGCAATATTATAGTTTAAAATTCTTTTGTAGCACTTTTGATTACGTGGTAATCCTCATCATCTTTAAATGAATTTCAAATTTTTTAAACTTAATGTTACATATATTTCCATAAGCTGTACTTGCATTTTGCCTATTAAAAACTTGTAATTATAGGTTTACATCTAATATTAATGAAATAAAAATATTAATGGAAGAAAGAAATCATAAAAAGAGGAAAATTAAAAAGGCAATATTAATTGATAAATATAAGAATGATGTTAATAATAGGCAAGTTGCAAATACACCATATACAGCTTATTGAAATTTATGTAACATTAAGTTTAAAAAATTTGAAATTCAGTTAAATTTGACAAGGATTACCATGTAATCGAAAGCGCTACAAAAGAATTTAAACTATAATATTGCATTTACCGCTAATTTTTTGTTTTTATATATACATATATATCAAGTATTTTTAATGCTAAGTCAAATACAGCTATAATGGAAAGATTTTGTATGTTGAAAACTATCAACATCATGTGCTAAAATCACTAAAAGCCATCAGCTGTAAACCTTAATCATGTAGGTTTTCCACTCATGAAACAACATCTGTCTTAAGTCCAGATCAGATTATTGATGCTTTAAAATGTAACTGGTAGATAGGCAAATGTTTTGTCATTTCCTACAGTACTCAAGCCAATTTATTGAAATACATTATCAATATAAAGAAGCTAATCTTTTTATAGGCAAAAAGTCAATGGAATCAGCCAATATTTTGAGCAAATACAGAATGACAAACAATAATATATATATGATTAATAGTAAGATTACTGAGTTATCACATAATTCAGCAGTAATATTTTGTATTTTGTACATGCAAATAAGAGACTTCAATAATTTAAACAGTTTCCACACGTTTTTTTTGTTTTGTTTTGTTGTACATTTCATCCTAAACTTTTTTCCATATATAACTACTAATACTGTGGGAGAGTGTGCACAGTCAATATTGTTATTTGTGAATTAACATGTTTTGCATTGTATTAGTTATCTGTACAATAAAATAGTTGGATATGTGCATATTAGAAATAAAACAACTATGAATCGATTTAAAGGATAAAAGATTAATGTTTGATGTAATATAATTTTTAAAGTAATTGAATCCCCCCATTCTGATATATATATATTGTAACAATCAGGGTTATATGGTCTTACTGTATCTGCTATACAGGGCACCACCAGGCCATTTGAACCTGGAATATTTATATAGTAGGCAGATACATACAGCAAAGATCCAAATTTTATTTTATATTGACCGTTAACCCATGCCACTAGCTCAAGGAGATGCAAAGATTTAATATATAAATTCTTATTTATAACATTTCAATAAAAAAAGATATAAAATTAAAAAAATAACTAAGCTACTGCCAGTAATAACACGCAAAAAACATTTATTGACGCACATATATAAATATATTTAAAATTGAGGAATTGAGGAATAAATTAATCTTAAATTTGTTATTATTTTTAAATTTAAATTATTATTTTAGAAGGTCTGCAACAGATGAACATTTTAATAATATTTTTACTTTAGAATGTTGAGTATAGATAGGCTACATAGATTACTCAGTTAAAAACTTTTCAAAAACAATCATTCAATCTCAGACTAAAAGTTTGGATGCAACCAATGCAATATGAAGATGCTAGCATAAAATCATGCTGACAGGAATGTGCATCTGCAATGTGGTATTATTTCAAGAGAAATGATCTTCACCCAGAACAGGAATGAGCATCTGTCTGGCAAAGAAAATCATTTGGAAAATATATATTGAAAATTCTCTGAAATGGTGAATTGCGGTCTTGGCCGTCTTACTATTAACACCCAGAGTAAAAAGGAAAACAATGGTGTGGGAAATATGTCCACCTCCATTGTAATGCATCAACTATGCCTTTGAGTCATGCATTCATAAGGGCTTTACCCTGTACGCTAACACTCTTCACATTACATTGATATAAACACCCATATATCCCTCTGCCAGCATCGATCTAACTACGAATCAAATAGCCTGAAATAAAACACCTTAAAAATAAACATAAACAATAACAAATTTATGCAGCCATCTACATCCAACTTAAATTTAATACATTTTAAAAAATTTAGTTAATAATTAGAATAAAAAAACAAAAAAATGGAAATGATTAGCTAATATAATGCATATAAAAAATATTAATACTTGATTTAGAATTTTCCTTTTTAGGTCAGATAAGAGCTCATACTTTATATAACTATTTGAAAGTTTGTTAAAGTTCATATTGAATAAACAAGAGTTCATACTTTCCATGAAAAGCCTGAAGTCTGTCTTGTCCATGAGAGATCTGAAGTCCATTTAATATTTCTGGAAGGACCGGTCCATTGTTTGCTGCCATTCTATAATCATTAGTTTCGAGGCTGCCTCAGCTGGTATACAACAGGAAATTAAATCTATTGCAGACTCCTATATCATGGAGTCTGCAATACAGTTACAGTTCATATGTAGATTAATAGTCAGCTCTTCTTGCAACAATTTATTTTTTTTATAGGGTTAGACCTCCCTTATCAATAAATTTTCGGATCCATCGAACAAGATGTCACTGATCCTAAGGTCTCTTTTTTGGTCCATGCTGTGGCTTGGTGATTCCATTGGCCAATCTTTAATTTCATTCTCTTATCTGACCTTTATTATTTAAGTGGCCCAAAGGCTAGTTTGCTTTACATTTAATTAATAAAACAATCATTTCCATTTCCTAAGATTAAACATGATAGAAATCAACATCTATTTTTATTTTCAAAAATATCAATCTTTATCTTTAGATCTTTATTTTTACAAAAAAGTACTTTCAAATACTTTTTTTTTTTAATTCTTTTAAAGTTTCCATCTGTGCGATATATATATATATGTGTGTGTGTGTGTTAATATAACTCCTTTAATTTTGGCTTTTAGTTTTTAATAAAATCATTTTTACTTAAGATTTTATTTTCTCCTTTATTTTAATTTTAAAATAATGTAACGGCATATGTATACCATTACAATATATATATATATATAATTAATTTTAAATAAATTATTTTATTATACAAATTATTTAGTCTTTCTGGTCATTGTATCTCATTGGTTTCATTCTAAATGCAGAACATTATAAATGGTGCATAGACAATTTCTATTGATAATGAGAAATTATGTTCTGGGATAAAGATGGCTAAAACAGTCAAAAAATGTTGGATTTAAAAATGATTTATCTCTATAGATCATGTACAAGCATTATGAAAAATTATGGGGAAAAAACAATGAACTTAAGTTGTCATTATATTTTGGATTTGCAGATTATAAAAAAAAAAATGTTATATATATAAGATATATTTTGCAGGTTCATTCGTGTTAAGATATTTTTTATATTAATATTCCGGACATTTTCTCTTGATCACCCAAGTCATCTATTCAGTAATAAAAGGTAAAAAGATGGTTGTAGAGGTGCTACAATCACTGATTTGAAAATAACATTAAAGTTTCATAAATAGCAAAAATGCTAAATTAAATTTTTTTTAAAAATCTTTCCAAATAGGAGAAAATTTGCATATATCATCTCTCTTATTGATATAATATGGTCTTTTTAGTATCTCAATGGCTTCTCTGATTTTACACTGGTAGAGATTATCACATCTGGATATGTTCCTGATACTAGAAAATCAATTTTATGACCTGAATCTATAATATGGAGTGAGAGTGCTGATGATAATGATTGTTGTTTAACTGCATAGCATGTTCATCTCTCCTGACACTGATGTGATGATTTCTCATACATATATATATATATATATATTGTACCGGTCGTATTTGTACATTCATGCAACAAAATCCAGAGTACTGGCAAATTATACCAAGGCTGATCTAGATGAGAGGTTGAGACCTCGAATCTGATTACACTTCAGCTCCTCCACCAACGCTCCATGACTTACTGCCCTATGAATGATATATATGACACTACATTCGGAATTTCTTAGTTTGCATGCTGGCAGTAACAAAGGGTGGAGCAAGAGACTCAGGAAATATTAACTAAATTACTATTAATTTAAATACACACATCTAAAGCTGGCTATATAATGCATATATTAATAGCTAATACTATATTATGAAACTATATAAATGAATACTCCCACTTTTTCAAACACAAGATAAAGTCTTTGGGAAAAGATAGAATCTATCTTTTCAACCCAAATATATATATATGGGCAAATCTTAAGTGTTTGAAAATGAGAGCATGAAAATGTTAATTGATCACTTTAAATTACTTTTTTACTATGTGAATGAATGACACTTGTGAAATTTCTAGAATTTACTACAAGCATCATTCATTCACATATACGTTTGGGTCAAAAAGATAGATGGATTCATTCTACCTTTTCCAGAAGACTTTATCTTGTGTTTGAAAAAGTGGGAGTATTCATTTATATAGTTACATCTTCAAAGTGCATGTGCATTAGCTTATTGATAATACAGTTTATAAAAACACCGCGCTGTATAAAATAAATGTCTTGTTTATATGTGTTTAATTTAATAAGAATGACGTATAGTAAATTCTAGAAATTTCACAAGCATCGTTCATTCATGTAGTAAAAAAAGTAATTTAAAGTAATCAATTAACATCTTCACGCTCTCATTTTCAAACACTTAATATTTGCCCATACATATACAACTGAAGAAATGGATTAAGGTGTTATAACTTAGTTATAGATCAATTTTTAAGCAATTCTATTGAATTTAAATATATTACATCTCAATTTTAAAATTTCATTCTAACTTGAAAAACATCAAAAGTTAACAAACAGATTTTTTAAAATTAAAGCATTTAAAAATGCAATACACTAAAGATCAAACAAACAGAAAATATGATAACACATGGATAAGTTCAACCTTGGAGTACATTCTGAACGACAATAAAAGCTGTGAAAGGTAGCATGAGGTTGATCAACCAGATAAGAATACTTGTTGGGGTATGCAGAGAATAAAAAACTACAACTGAAGATATTGAATTAATCTTGAAGAAACCATCATGCATTATGATTAAAATTAAATGTAGTATATATATAAAAGACATATTTTGCGGGTTCATCCGTGTTAAAAAAGTTTTAAATATTGATATCCCGATGATGTTTCAACTTAATCACACAAGTCATCCACTGGGTGATAAAAGGTGGAAATATTCTTAATTTAATATTTTTGCTATTGGTGGAACTTTAACTTTTTTTTTCAAATCAGTGATTGTAGCACCTTTACAACCATCTTTCTACTTTTTATCACCCAGTGGATGAATTGTGTGATCAAGTCGAAACATCGGTATATCAATATTTAAAACTTTTTTAATACAGATGAACCCACAAAATGTCTTTTATATATGCAACTCATGAAAATCTTCATATCAACATATACATATATAATATTATAAATCGATGTCTGTATTTCTTCAAAGCAATATACAGAATCTTATAATTAAATATTAGTAAATACAGTAATCAAAAATGTTGAAAAGTACAAAAAATATAATCATCACTTAGGAGCCTTTCTACTATCCTCATAGTCTTTGTCAACTAATACTTTGAAAGGTTCACCTTCTTACATTAAATAAATTAATAAATAACTCTGAAGATAAAACCTCATTTATAAATAAAAATTGCATCATTTATGAATGAATATGTAAGTGTGGTAGGGATATATAGGGGAGGTGTACATTGGAGAAAAGAACTAAAGAGCACTTGTTTTTATTAAAAAAGGTTCAAAATATGAAACAAATTTGCAAAGGTAATAATAATGTAGCAGCTTCCGTTTTTTACTACCATAATAAATTGTGTATATATTGTTTTAATTTCAATTATAATAATGTAAAAATATTGCAAATTGAAAGAGATAATAATAAAAGTAAAATAAAGGAATCTATGCTAATATATAAATACAAGCAGGACTTAATCAATAGGCATGCAGCAAATGTTAAGATCACGGAATTATGGGAAGGTTAACCTTTCAGAGTATTAGTTGACAAAGACTACTAGAATATCTTTTATACTTTTCAAAATTTTCTATTACTGTATTTACTAATATTTAATTATAAGATTCCATACATATATATCAAAAAAATATATTAAAGGTTTGAATTTTTTTTTATCTTTATAACAATTAGTCTGTTTCGACATAAGGAAGTGTTCAAAGACTTTGCATTTTGCAGTATCTTTTCATTTAAATTTTTTTGATTCTCATTGTATTTGTTACCTTATTAATCTACTCTAGGGCTTAGTTTAGGACATTACCCTAAGATAATGATAATTGGGTTAATTTTCTCTCAAACTTTGTAAGCAACAGTTTCATTTTGATATAAATTGTCAAGCATTTCTATAATTTCATTTTTGTATTAACTTATTAGTAATTAGGTATTAACGAGTTATTGTGAAGCTTTAATTAATTATATTATTTACTCCTAAATAATTTTATATAACATCTTGTTCGCAAAGCAAATGAAATGATACAACTATACCATAAAGCCCAGACACTCTATACTGATTAATTACTTTTTAAGTAATAAATATCAATTTTATACAAACATGTTTGTATAAAATAATAGTAAAAACAATGCTAGAATTACCAAAACAGTATTAAAACTAAAACAGTCATATAAAACCAAATTGAATTGATTTCAATAATATATTTTCTTGTTTCTCTCAGTTACCTTCAGTAAAAAACACAGTAAGATAACAAAGTAAACCAAGAACAATTTACTATAGACAGATGCAATTATAAAGATTGAGGTATGAGAGTAATTTGAAGGACTATGAATCTGACGAAAATATTTCCAATACAGTTCCCTGTTAATCAGCTAAATTAGTCATTATTTTTAAGATTTAAAATTATCCACTGCTGATATTTTTAATAGAGGATGTGTGAACGTATATTTTCATATAATATTTCAATGTGTATTGATGGAGGAAGGAGAGTGTAATTATATATTGAAAGATGGAAGTTGAAACATACTTAAAATTTTTAATGGCTCATATCTAGCTTTAACAATTTTTAACTCTACTAATTCTAATCGTAAGCCCTTGGTATGGGGAAAAATAAGATCTGAAATTTTGGAAAACACGGTTTTCCGCGAAGTGCAGTTTTTTTTTTTTTTATTCTTAGAAAAAATTAACTGTTTCTGCATAAAGTTGGAAAAGTTGCTAACTCTGTGAAAGACTTACTTTGAAAAATTATAAATTTAATTTCAAAATAAAAACTTCACTTCATAAAAAATAAAATTAAAAATTACGCGCCATATTTTTTAAATTGTCATTGTAATAAAAGGTAAAAATTAGTAAAAATAAAAGTTCAAATAACATTTAGATAAAGGTATTTACCTTCCGTCGGGAATACTTTGATAGTAGAAGTATGCATATTATAAGTAAAGGTGAAATTTTCTTCTACTCGTAAGTTTACTTCAGAATGCGGTATAAGTCTTCCTAATACTTTATCGTCATTGGTCGAAAATTTTAATTTCTTTTTCTGCATTCTCAAACGAAAATCAATTCGAAATGTAGCAAAAAAAAAAATTAATCCGAAATATTACGCTTTTCACGTGATTTCAATCTATTATATATACGCTTCTTTTATACATTGTGTTCGCTATTAAACGTGTTTATTTTATACTTGAATGAAAGTTTTTATTTACGTTATAATTAAATTGGATCTTAATTTTGTTTATTTCTTTAAGTAAAAGTATTTTGTTCTATGTCAGTAGAGTTACAAATAAGTTTTTGATTTACCAGTAAAAAGTCGTTGATGTTTTACTTCTGTTAAAAAGAAATGACTGTTAGATTCACTTCTCTGTAATGAAAGTAGCTTTAAAATGGAATCGTATTTTGTGTTGTATTCACTGCATCAACTTTCCTCCGAACAATATCTGAGTTGCAATATGGCTGATACTGTCTATGGTGTAACACTTTTTTCCACTTGCAACCCCCATATAATTTTGCACGACCCATTATATGTTGTTACCATCCTATTACAAGCAATATAAGGATAGTAATGATAAAAGTCGTTTTACCACATGCATATATATATATATGTATCTTTATATTATACTTCTGTGCATACGATTTTGTATAAGAACTTTGAAAAAACTGCATATCAAACATGAAAAGTTCTCAAAATTTTCACGAACTCCAAAAATTTTTCTGTGATCTTTTGAAGGGTCATGCTGCACATTGCTAGTCTATATAATAT
The DNA here is from genome assembly GCA_028023455.1 of Epiperipatus broadwayi. Classification (NCBI taxonomy): domain Eukaryota; kingdom Metazoa; phylum Onychophora; class Udeonychophora; order Euonychophora; family Peripatidae; genus Epiperipatus; species Epiperipatus broadwayi. The sequence goes on from JAQFVV010012495.1 coordinate 1,679,846, forward strand.
CTAGATCATGGGTCGTCTATGCCTTGCGAGCCAAATATGACTCTTTGATCCCAATCTTGTGGTTCTTTTATAGTGACAAACAAACACGTTTTTATATTTCTTCTTGCAATTTGTAAAACATTTTGATGACTCTAAGAGAGGAAAAATGCACATTATGTTTTTTTTTTTTAATTTAGCCTTATAGAATCATCACCATCATTGTCAACTATTATCAATCCACTGCAAGATGAAGATCTCTCCAAGTTCAACCCATCCCTGATTTCTAGTCTATTTTCTCCATATCCCTATGCACTTATTTCATCCATCCATCTCATATGTGGTTTCTTTTGAGGTCTTTTACAATCTCTTGAAATCCATTCCAATTCATATTTTCTAGCAATATGTTCAGTCCAACTCCACTTCAGTCTTTTAATCCTTTCAATGATGTCAGTAACACCTGTTTGCTCTCTCACCCATATATTGTATTTTCAATCTCTTCTAGTTACTCCTAATGTGCATCTCTCCATACTTCTTTGAATAGTCTGAAGAAGTCTCTGTATTGCTCTTCTATTAACTGTCCAATTCTCAGATCCATAAATAAGAACTGATAAAACACATTTATTAAAAACCTTTCTTTTCAAACGCATAGGCATACTTCCTTTTAAGATTAAGTTATTTCTACCAAAAGAACCCCAAACAAGTTTAATTCTATGATTAATTTCATCCATTATGTTTCCATCCATAGTAATAATCTGACCAAGTTATTTGTAGCTGTTAATTTCTTCTAAGTCATTATTATCAATCTTTATTTTCTTTTTTTTTTTTCTTTTTTTGAGAAAATCCATTGAACATTACTTAAAACTTTTTAATGTTTAGCTTTAGCCATACTTTCTTACTTCCATCTGATAACTCTTGCAACATTTCCTTATTTGCAAAAACAATTACATAATCTGCAAAATCTAAATGACTTAAATAAGCTCCATTTATTTTTATTCCTTTAGCTTTCCATTTTAATCCACAAAATAGTTCTTGCAGCATTGCTGTAAAAAGTTTTGGAGATATGAAATTACCCTGTTTTATACCCTTATCAATGTTAACTTTCCTAGTATCATTATGTAATCTAATTGTTGCTGTTGAATTTTTATAAATATTCTTTAGATTATGACAATATCCGGGTTTTATACCTTGCTAATCCAATGTTTTAATCATTGAAGAAATGCTTAAAGAATCAAATACCTTTTCATAATCTACAAATCAAAAGCATAATGGCAAATCATGTTTATTGGTCTTGTCTATAACTTCTCTCAATACTTGGATATGATTCATAGTACTAAAACCACTTTTAAAATTAAATCCAGCTTGTTCTTTTGGTTGGTTGAAATCCAAAGTTCTCTGTAGACAGTTATAATTATCTATGGTAAAATTTTTGTATAAAACTGATAAAAGATTGATAGTTCTGTAATTCCTGATATCTTCTTTATCACCTATTTTGAATATTAATATTGCATTCTTTCAATCATCTGATACATTTTTATCATTTAGACATTTGATATATAACTTTGGCAAAAAAAAAAATATATTTCTTCACTTGCTTTTTTTTATTATAGAATAGTAATTATTATATATTTGAAATACGGGAATAAATCAAACTATCAACGTAATTTTTTATTTATATTCGTTAAGATGTCTCAGAAATTTGTATTTTTTCCTGTAGCTCTATAATGCGCCGGCAGGGGGATATATTCTTTCCCTGTGGCTTTTTTAAGCAAAATTACACTGTTAAAAAGTTTGCTGGCTCTTGATCTAGATATCTATTAATAATTTAATGCCAAGTTATGGCGACTTAAGTTAAGATTTAAAATTTTAAATAAAATGTTTGAAAAACAAATGGAAAACTTAATGCAAAAAAAAAAAAAATGCTTACCAATTGTTGCTTTGAAAATATTCAATAATATCAAGAGAAGAGTTAGGAGCATATCAGAATATAAAGTAATATGGTTAAAAAGCACACTATTGATTTCCAAAAATGCCTTATCAATAAATATTAGTGTGATCCAAGGTCACCAATCTGGTCCATGGGCGGAGAATATTTGCTTGTTGTTAAAAGAAAACGACAGATTACTATTGATGTTCAACGCGCGTTTAAAATTGTTTGCAAGACTTCGTAATCAATGAATACAAAAGTTTGTGCATAAAACTGATGTTATGCACCCATCGTCTTGCATCCATTGATTACTAAGGCTTGACACTGGGTGGCATTACTGTGAGTAAAGTTTGCTACTTAATCATATAATCTTTGCAATATTCATAATCAATTCGAAGACAATGATATGTAGATATACCAATGCTTCTTACACAGAAAAAATATCAAAAACGCGAAATATAATTTTAATACATTGTGAGCACAGAGCAAACTGTATGATCATACATTAAGGTTATATAAACGTTAATATTTCTCATATTGATGACTATTTTTCAGTGATACAATTCCAATGATATATTATAATTTAAATATAATAAAATATATGGCGAATTTTTGATTTGTCAAACAAGCTCGACAGCTTAATGAAAGTTAATGGAATAAACATTAAAAAATATTTTTAATTACTAATTAATTAAAAAAATATTTTTACAAAATGCTTTTAGTATAAATTTTAAAAATGATTTTTAAAAAAAAAAACTTGTTACCTTTAATTGCATCCTTATGGCATAGAGTTTAAAGCATCTCTTATATGCCAATATCGCCAGATTTGAATTATTTGGATGAGATAAATCTTGAGCTTTTTCAAACAATAACAAGCTCAAGATGTTTTTACCAAATGTACTTCTTATAGCCAACTTAAATAGCTTTCGTCACTAAGTGAGCATCTGGCATATAGTCATTATTAGGCATAGGATAAAAGGTTTAGGTTAACCTCAATAAGATCATCATGAAAGCTTTGTTAAAGCAAAAATTTGACTCTCTACTGCAAAGATATGGAGGAGTTGACGATATGAAGGAGTCAGAGGTCACATTTAAGAACATGTGATTTATACCATCATCTTATCACTCTGAATTGTACATTTTTATCTAATAGTATTAATCATCATTTTCTTAATCAAATTAAAAAGCTTAAATATAATAAAATCAGACTTTTTATCAATTATAAAGTTATTGCTCTACTATTTCAAAAAGTTATCCATATCATGGACATACCTGAAAATTTATTAAATTCTCTAGATTTGACCATAAAGACGAAACAGATTCACTGCCCTCTTTAATTTCAACATAGACTCATTCTATCAGTCAGTGGCCTAATTGACTTCAGTTGTGCAAATTGTTCACATATATTATAATTCTATATTTAGCATGTATTTATAAAAATTAAATCCTCAAGCATATGGTCTGTTACATACTCACTCACATTTGATGACCAAATAAATTATACAAATGTATAAACAATTTTAGTGGATTGAAATATGATTCCATATAAAATTAATTTAAAAGATTTCAATCACTAATGACAACAATTTGTTGCATGTTCTGTTTAATTAAAACAATTAATTATGCAATCAAGCCAATTAATCCCTTAGTACTAAATGTAGTTAGTGCATATTTATAATAATTCAGTATGTTTTAAGATTGTAAGTGGAAAATATATTGCTTGTTCTTTTTTCTCTCTCATTCTCTTTCTTTATTACCTCCCTTTTTTTCTTTCCCTCTCTCCTTTACTATTTATTCTCTTCATTTCCTCTCTCCCAGATATATTGATGTATAAGCTTTGGAAGTATGTTTGATTTCATAAAATAATTTTAAAATTTATTCTTCATTGTAATGTTCTTACATTATATACAGTAATGGCAGAGATTCAATCTGTTACACATATAAATGTGTGTAACATTCAAAACATTCATTTAACCAGTCTTTTTATTCAATCTCAAACTTGTGGGCACTAAAAGTGAGAAAAATTGTTGAAGTTGACCTTCACTATTTTTTAATCGAAATTGACTTGTATTTTATTCTGATATTTGAATTTTAAAAAACTAAGGATGTCAGAATAATTGAAAATGCAGTAATATGAAAGAATTAAATCTGACTTTGATGTGTGTCCTCTTTTTTATCAGATTTTCATGTGCTTTGTGAGATTACTTTGAGAAAAATTTTTGATTGACTACAACCTTGAGATTGGTGTGATGTTTATTTAAAATTCATAATTACTTTTACACAATAAGGGTTTAATAATTATTAAAAATCAAAAGTATATATGATTACCCATTGTTTATGTGTATATCTTTTATATTTAAAAATATATGGTTATAAATAGCAGTGTAATATTAACAAAGAAATTCACTACATTACTTTTCAAACTGATTGCTAATACATCATCACTGACAATCTGTTAGAATTATATTTAAAGTTTAAGTAATATTTACTAAGGCAATAAACCTAAAGCATGTGCAGTTGAAAATGCAAAGGTAGGGACCTCTACAGGTCTTAATTACAAGCTTACACAATATTTGATGGATTTATCAGATATTGACATTCAATTTTAAATACAAATATCAATCATAAAAAAGTAGCTGGTTTTAGAAATCAATCTACTTCTCTTGATCTTTAGATGATGAAAGAGTTCTTTGTTTTTCTCACAATCTTTTTTTTTCCTATAATTGCAAAACTCAAATATGATTTTGTGGAATTTATTTTATTTGTAAATGTATACTACTACAAATCAAGTTCAATTTATTATATCCTGATATAGAATAACTGTTTAATACTAAAATCAAATGTTGAAAATTTACAAATCTCTCTCCAGAAAAAACAATAAATCTGTCACAGTAGAGATTGGTTAAAATAGTAAATTCTGTTTAATAAATGAGACACGTGCTCACATAGCATTTCCCAATATATCACATGATCACCATTTATATGCTTACACAGGCTGTTAAGAACAATAGCAAAGTCCCCATACAGTGGTGCCACTAAGTATAAGCCTTTGTAGTCAATGGATATAAAAAGGTTGTACATACAATTCCTGTCTAGTGCCTACTCATTCAATATCCACAAACTAGTTTCTAGCTTGTGGCTTTCATCAGTGAGGAGTATTTGGATTTGAGAGCACTGCACCTAGATCTTAGGATATAATGCTACCTTCCAGCATCCATCTTTTACCTATTTGGTTAACTATGAAAGTATCCTATATTAAAATAGAATACTGTTTTCAATCCAATCTAATTGGTTTGTATAGTCATATAGATCTGAAGCTCAGTTCAGCAACTATACATTTTGGTGTCTTTGATTTTTCAAAAACCTGTCACCATTATCCTACACGCATGATAAGTATAAAACCATAAAAACATCACATGATTATCATTTCATATTTTTGCACAGCTGTTAATAACAGTAGCAAACTCTTCATACAGTATTGCAACCAAGTGCAAGCCTTCACAATCAATGAATGCAGAAAGGCATGTGCATAAAATCCCTATCTAATGCTTACTCATCAAATATTCTCAGACTAGTTTCTAGCTTGTGGCTTTTATCTATCTGGGAATATTAAATGAGTAGGCACTAGATAGACATTTTATGCACAAACATTCCTGCATCCATTCATTATGAAGTCTTACACTTGATTACACTACTATATTGAAAGTTTGCTACCGTCATTGACAATACGGTGATAAAAATGCAACAGATGTGAAAATTAATTTATCCAACTATTTATTGTAAGTTATTTACTAAATAGAATAATTCATTCTTATTTTACATTTTGTAACATGCATTTAAACGATAAATATGCAATAAAAGAAACGGGCGCACTGGCACTTAGTATTCGACATTAATAAACTACCTTTTTTTTATTCCATTGCCAAATGCTAAGTGGGATTGTCTCTTATTTACTATAACAGCATTTATTATCTTAAATGATTATATTGAACGTTAAACCTACATATATTCATGTGGTATTTTTTGTATCACACTGAGAATGTGTTAATTTATGTGAGTGTTAATACATGGACTTATAAATAAAAAAAATGACGAGTAAATATTTAAAGTGCGTGTTAAAATCGTTTATTAAAACATCTTATTAATAACAATAATTAGTAAGAAACTAATTAAATTGTTATATACCCGTATTCTCCGGGTGTATTTTATTAGAAAAACAAAATATCTGTAAAGCACATTTTCTAAATTTTAAATTGCAATAAAAATAAATAAAAAAGGTAAATCCATAGCTCACAGATTCGAATAATAATGCCAGCATATAAGTTACATGACTAGCCCAAGGTCGTAAACTAAATCCAGCATAATAAGTGAAAAATAAAAATGAACTTGGAATACAGCTTAAGAAAAACATAAATATTAATCCAATGAGAACGGCAAACATTTGCATTTCCTCTTGTAAGTTTCGTAATTGTTTGGACTGGTTCAAACACGATTTTCTTTTTATAACTTTTCTAAAGGTTATTATAATAGTTATATTCAAAAGTATAATACATAGCATTGGTATAACTCGAAAAACCCATTCACGAACCCATTCAATTACATTATATGTTTCCTCAGATATAAGTTGAAGAGAACTTGCAACTGTATAAATTACGGAAGAATTAGAAGTATGATTGGTCGAAACAGACCATCTAAATAAGTAAGGAATGTGAAAAAATAAAGCTATTAATATTATTAAATAAATTACAAAAGCTGCTAGACCAGAATTCGGCAATAAGATTTTTTTTAATGGAAAATTTATACTGACAAATCGCTCAACCGCTATGGCCACTGTGAGATGATTGCTTATTCCTAAACAGATACAATTAACATAATTTTTGAAATGGGCAAAATAAAATGCAGCAAACCAAGTTCCTGTAAATACTGATGGGTGCATTTCACCGGAAACGATGTAAATGTGATTACAAACAGTGACGAAGTCCGAATACGCTAAAGCTTTCATGTAACAAAAAGCTGCTGTTTTTAATTTCATTTTATTAAAAATAATAATATTAAGTACATTACAAAAAACTCCAATTGTGTACATGATTTCTAAACTTATGAAAGTAAATAAAGATATGCTGTAATTTTCGCTTATTTTCTCTTGATAAATAAATGTTTTATTTGAGGATAACTTGTTCATTTCAGAAAAATTAATGTTTACAAAGAGAATCTAAAAAAAAAAATGCATATATTGAAATCTTAAACTTATTATTATTGTTAAAATATAAACAATTCGAACACATATTGGTCAGTCTTGTGGGTTTTTGTTGGTAGAACGTAGGAAATCATTTTAATCAAAAGGAAAATACACCCTATACACATGCGCTGCTATATTGTTTTAATATCTCAATGATGTTTTGTTGAATATCAAAGCACATCTAAGGCATCTTGGAATGAGAGCATGAAGGTCTTCCTATAATCATTTTACATCCATTAACTTTATTCAATCCACTAACAATCATGAAAATTTCTAACCTACTGTCTGTTAATATTATGAAATATTAGAATCTATATAACTCTCTATTTAATTTACTAGCATAGTATTTTAATATAGGAAGCATACCAATAGCTTTAACAAGCTTTTATTGATAAGTGCTGAAGAGAAAGCCTATAAAATCTCTATCTAGAATTAGTCACATCCTCAGACCAATTGGGTTTCAAGCTTTTGACACAAAGTCTCACATCAGGGAGGTGCTAGAACATTTAGATACTAGATCTAGAATACCAACTCTTCAGCACTTATCAATTAAAGCTTGTTAGAGCTATTGTTACGCTACCTATATTACATTTCTGTAATACAAGCTTAAAAAGCAAAGTCACGTGATTTGTGACTTGCTTTATTGATTTGCATAATATTTGAATATAATTTACTCAGAAGGGGATAACCAACAAGCAGTTTTACTTATAAATGATTGCATTGTCTATAATTTTTTTTAAATGAAACCAAAAATTATGTTCATTTACCATCACCAAATAAAAGTCATTAGTGATCATAAAAAGAATGATAAGAGTTTAAAAGAAATGCTTTTAATCAAATAAATGCACTGAAGAGTAAAAAAAAAAAATTTTTCTTCAACTTTCACAAATAAAAGCATTTAATGGAATTCATGATTTCCAAATAATCAGGTAAATACAGTTGTAAAAAAATGCCCTCTTTCTTCTATCAGTGTCAGTCAAGACAAATTTTGGCATTGATACAAGAAACATAATTATTTGCAAGTTTATTTAAATGATGCTTTGGGGACCTGACTTCAGAATTACTTGTTTCACCTCATGATTTTATATGTGAAAGTTGAAGAAAATTTTCTGAAGCATTGTGATGATGGTGTTTTAGTTGTATTTGTATGTTGGATTATTTCCATCTTCTAATATTAGTATTGAGTGTCTTTAGAAAAATTTAACTTTATTTAAGTATTCCAAATATATTCAGATGTTCTCCTCTCTTCTTCAGATGTTGATGGCCTAACCAGTGACAATACTAACATCAAAATCGAACCAGGACTTTTAAATTTTTGAGTATTGAAGTTTAAGGTAACGCTGGATGGCTCATCTGGTTTCAATGATACCTTAAAATTCAATATTCAAGAATCAAAAAAATCCAGATTCGATTCCTATGCCAGTATTGTCACTGGTTAGGCCAGCAGCACATGAAGAAGAGGGGAGAATAATACCTCTTGAAGCATTGAGCATATACTAACCTGTGTGCTATTACTAACAGTTGAATGTATTTGGAATATGTAAATAAAATAAAATTTTTCTAAAGACATTCAATACTCATATTACAACGAAGAATTTAATTTCACTATATACGTTAAGCGTATTAAATATTATATAGTTGTTAATGGTGAAGAAAAATCTGAAATTAAAATACAATTAAAGAAAATTTGTTTTAATTTTACAGTGCATTTATGCAAATAAAAAAAGTTTTCTTTCGATAATTTCTTTGTATTTTCTTTCACTTTTGTTTTAAGTATGCAGCAATGAATTACCAAAATCAATTTTCAAGGAATAATTCAGTTTTAATCATAAGAAGTGCGATAAAACACGAATGGCGTTAATGTAACTATAAAATTAAAAAAATAAATTTTTTCTAACTTTTTGCTACAAGTTTTGAAAATTATACATTATTATCAGGATTGTATATGTATGCAAAGTTTCACCTCGATCCAAAATTGGAAATTGGGTAAACATTGAGTTATATAGTTTGAGAGTCGAACAACCCTTTCACGCGGATCACCTAAGACCATTGGAAAACACATTTTTCATTCATAACAGTAGCAAAATTAACGGTTGGGGTCACCACAACATAAAAAACTATATTAAAGGGTCGGGGCATTAGGAAGGTTGAGAGCCACTGAGATAAACAGAGTAAATTAAATGAAAGTATATAATAAAATAGATTTATCTAGAAGTTGAAATGATGCCAGAGATTTCTTTCTTATAAAAATTGATTTTAGTCTAAAAATACATTTTGTATTATTTGCTTCATTTTATTTATAAGTTAGTTTGAATTGTCAAGCGTTGGTGACCTAGTGGTTAGCATAGCTGCCTTCCAAGCTGCTGGCCCGGGGTTCGCTTCCGGGCAATGCATTTGACATATGAAAAAAAAAGATGGTTTGAATTTGTTACACCCGTAACTTATGATTTTAGTTTTATTTTTTCATTAAGGTTTTTTTTTCTAAATAATGATAAAAAAAAACTCGAATAGCTCTCTTTACAAATCAAGTTAAACATTAAGGCAATCAAAGAAAAGTACAAAATACATTTAAAAGTGTAAAAGAAGAAATATAGAAAAATGATAAAATATAAAGAAAGGTAAGTCAGAGATATTAAAAATAGTATCACTTAAAAGATTTCCAAATAAAATTAAATAATTTATTTATAACAAAGAAAACTAAACATATATTCAAGAAAGAAGGAAAACATCTAATAAATTTTACACCATTTTATAAAATAAGAGAAGCATTATGTCTTTACTATTTAAATATTATAAAATCATTTCTATATTGCTGACTATGTGAAGATCCAATGAACACTTGCATAAGTAAAACAAAATCCAAATCATTGTTATTGAATATTTTGATTGATAGTATAAAGAATTTTCAATTATTCTAAATATACTTTTGTAATATGTAATCTGTTATATACCTAAAATTTTTACACATTTATAAAAAAAATACTTTTTACTGCCGCTACTACTATCATTACTATTAAATCTGTATGGTTTAGTGCAGTTGGGGGTGCATCCGATTTAGATCAGAAAGTCACAGGATTGATTCTGGCGCTCCCAGTTATGGTACTCAATCTGACGAATTCCCAAACGAAGCCATCAGCCTTTCTATTACTATTACTTTTAGTAGTATTAATACTACTACTACTACTACTATTATTATTATTATTATTATTATTATTATTATTATTATTATTATTATTATTATTATTATTATTATTATTATTATTATTATTATTATTATTATTATTATTATTATTATTATTATTATTATTATTATTATTATTATTATTATTATTATTATTATTATTATTATTATTATTATTAAAACATTAACAAAAAAATTTCCACAACAGTGCAATCTAGTGCAAGCTCAAGTAGACAATAATTTTTAGAAGGTTATGCATCATAACCTCTATCCAATACTTTTCCATCCAAGGCTTCTCACTGATGAAATCCATAAGCTAGAAAATAGACTTGGAAATATGGGGGATTATGATGCAAGATCTTCTAATATATATTGATTACTATAGTTTACATTGACTGCAGAAAGGAGTTTGCTATTAATTGAAAGAAGACCCTTTTGATTCCTCTTGGGGACCTTAAAGGAACAGAGCAGGGAAAATTCCTAATGTCTACTCCATACTATGTGATTATTCATATAGTATAGGAACATGGATAGGCTGCTCACCAACACATATTAGCCAGTGTGATGAGTTTATTGGCTTTTTACCTCTGAGCTTAAGATCAAGAAACACCATGGTCTTTCTTCTCAGTGCCTAATAAGGCAGAATGAATGTTTGTGTAAATGATAAATATTTTCCCAATACATATATACAATTATGACAGATAAAAATAAAGTATGGCCTTTATTCCCAGGAGGCTGTAAAGTCACCAACCAATGCAGTGGTTGGTGGCCAAAGGCAGAGGGTGCTAAGAATCCCCTGATTGTGGACATAGGCTGCCATTTGATGACCACTTTTTATTTAGGTACTTACAACTGCAGATCACTTTCAAGTGAAGGAAGATTGCAAAAGTTAGAACTAAAACTGTCTTATATTAAATGGGACATTATTGGACTTTGTGAAGTTAGAAGAAAAGATGAAGAGACAATTGATTTAAAAAGTGGACATGTATTAAAGGCACAAATATTGGAAATACAAGTGGAGTAGGATTCATTATAAATAAAAAGTGGAAGAACAATATTGTGAAGATTGATGGTGTATTGGACAGAGTGGCAAGATTAGTTATACAACTTAATAGCAGATACAAAATGCAGATAATTCAGGTTTATGCCCCAACAAATTCTCATAGTTATGAAGTAGTAGAAGATTTTTATGTGAATGTACAAAAGACTTTTGATCAGAGTAAACAGCATTTTAAAAATCCTTATAGGAGACTTTAATGCTAGAATTGGTAAACAAATGAAAGATGAAAGTGCTGTAGGTAATTTTGGTTATGGTAATAGAAATGAGAGAGGACATAGACTTGTGGAGTTTGCAGAAAAAGAAAAACTTTATATTATGAATTACTTTTTTGAGAAAAATGTTAAAAGGAAATGGGCATGTAAGCATCAAAATGAAGGTACAGCAGAATTGGATTATATTTTGACTAACAGAAAATACATATTTCAAGATTGTAATGTTCTTAATAAATTTAACACAGGAAGTGATCATCGATTAGTAAGGTGTAAGATACTGTTAATGTAAAACTAGAGAGACAAAAATTATTAAGAAAAACAATATTTACAGTTGATATTCCTAATCGTCAAAAACATTCTAATGAATTTAAATTAGAACTTACAAATCGGTTTCAAGTATTAGTAGATTTTGAATATGACTCAGATTTGAATGAAATTAATAGGAAAATAACTGATACATTTTAAAAAAACTGCAACAAGATAGCTGGTAGAAAAAAGCAGCAATTGACCAATAAAATTTCTACTGAGACTAGAGAATTTATAAAGAAATGAAGATATACAAAAATGATGCATTAAAAATAATCGAATATCTCGAATTTTGTAAAATGGTGGGAAAAGAGTAGAAAATGATATAAGAAAGTATAACTGTGAACTAGCAAGTTAAGCTATAAAAAAAAAAATAAAAGTCTTAAGAATGTAAAACAACATTTTGGTATTGGTAGGAAATTTATATCTGCAATAAGAAAAAAAGATGGAATTATTACTAAAAAGAGAGATGACATCATGAAATCGGTAGAAGATTTTTATCAAGAATTATATAGTAATAAAGAACAAATACCTCCTATATCTATTACATCTTCCGAATTGCCCAGAATTTTAAATGAAGAAGTAAGACATGCAATTAAATGTATGAAGAAAAAAAAGGCTCCAGGTAATGATGAAATTATAATTGATATATTAAAAGAAGCAGGTGAAGAAATATATATTTTTTTAGCAAAGTTATATACCAAATGTCTAAATGATAAAGATGTACCGGATGGTTGGAAGAATGCAGTAATAATGTTAATATTTAAAAAAGATGATAAAGAAGATATTAGATATTACAGACCTATCAGCCTTTTATCAGATTTATATACAATTTTTACTAAGATAATTACAACTCGTCTACAGAGAACATTGGATTTCCACCAACCAAGAGAACAAGCTGGATTTAAAAGTGGTTTTAGTACCAGTAGATGAGTTGTCAATATGTTTTGGATTTGTAGATTATGAAAAGGCATTTGATTCTATAAATATTTCTTCAGTGATTAAAGCATTGGATCATCAAGGTATAGATCCAGAATATTGTCATATTTCAAAGAATATTTATAAAAATGCAACAGCAACAATTGGATTACATAATGACACTGGGAAAGTCAACATTGAGAAAGGTGTGAAACAAGGTGATTTCATATCTCCAAAACTTTTTACAGCAGTGCTGCAAGAAGTATTTTGTGGATTAAAATGGGAAACTAAAGGAGTGAAAGTAAATGGTGATTATTTAAGTCATTTAGATTTCACAGGTGATGTAGTTGTTTTTGCAAATAATGCTTCAGAGCTGCAGGAAATGTTGCAGGAATTATCAGATGAAAGTAGGAAAGTAGGACTAAAAATAAATGTTAAAAAGACTGAAGTAATGCTTAATCGATTTGCTCAAAATATGAAAATTAAGATTGATTATGATGAATTAGAAGAAGTTAACAGTTGCAAATACCTTGGTCGGATTATTAATACAGATGGAAACATAATGGAGAAAATTAATCATGGAATTAAACTTGATTGGAGTGTTTTGGTAGAAATAACTTGATACTAAAAGGAAATATGCCTCTGTGTTTGAAAAGGAAGGTTTTTAACAAATGTGTTTTACCAGTTCTTACTTATAGATCTGATACTTGGACACTTAAAAGAAGAGCAATGCAGAGATTTCAGACCACTCAAAGAAGTATGGAGAGATGTATGTTGGGAGTAACAAGAAGAGATCATAAATGCAATGTATGGGTAAAAGAACAAACATGTGTTACTGACCTCATTGAAAAAATTAAAAAATTGAAGTGGAGTTCGGCTGGACACAATGTTAGAAGAGATGATAATAGATAGACAGTTGAAATGTTAAACTGGATTCCAAGAGATTGTAAAAGACCCAGAAAGAGACCACATGTGAGATGGATGAAAAAAATAAAAAAGTGTGCAGGGGTGATGTGGAGAAGAGAAGCTAAAGATCGGAGAAGATGGATTAAACTTGGAGAGATTTTCATCCTGCAGTGGATTGATAATGGTTGATAATGATGGTGATGATAGTTTACATTAGATATTATTATTATGGTTAAAAAAATGACAAAATATTGTTGATATGCCATTGGTTTATTAAACATTGGCTGTCTTGCTTTGAATTTAATTTGGAAACCAGTAAGCAGTTGGCAATTTATACTTTATTATATCTATAATTTATATACGTTTTGTAAATATGTATGAATGTATTTTATTAATAGCAATCTAACATTTTAAAATACACTATATTTCAATCGCATATAATTTTTATTTAGCAATAACTGAAATAATAAATCAGAACTATACTTTATACATTCAAAGATCAGCCTTTCAAGCTAATTGCGCATGCGTCTTTTGCGAGTGTTAAATAATAAATGAATACTTCACTACACAATACAAGATATAGTATTTATGCAGGAATAAAAGGAATCCTCTTATTCCTACAACTCAAATTCTTTTTTTATATGAGCAAATCTGAAGTACTGTTTAATTTGCTCATATAAAAAAAGAATTTGAGTTGTAGGAATAAGAGGATTCCTTCTATTCCTGCATAAATACTATATCTTGTATTGTGAAGTATTCATTTATTATGTAACACACGCAGAAGACGCATGCACAATTAGCTTGAAAGGCTGATCTTTGAATGTATACAATTGTATGCATAGCGTTATATAAAAATAAATGCTTATTACCTATACTTTGTAATTTTATCTGGATAATAAAAGTTTTTAAATTACTATTATTTTAACAGTATAGGTAAGTATAAAGAAATGTTGCTCATATAATATTTTAATGCTTTAATATTATTCCTAATCAAAGAAGAAAGGTGATTATAGTTATTACAAAAACCAAAGATGCCTAAATATATGATTAGTGAATTGTATTCAGATTTGTCACGCTAAACAATCAAATTAACTTGCATTAAAAACATTGTTGTGTTTTCAGTTTGGGATAATTGATTTATAATTAAGGACAAAATAAAAAATGAATGTTGGAGGGACGCATTTGATTCAGAGACTTAAGTGCATTGTTCCCACATTCAAGACTCCTCACTGATGAATGGTATAAGCTAGAAAATTGTACTGGATAGTGGTTATGATGTGCAACCTTCTAGCATCAATTGAGTAATAGACCATATCCTTTTTCAGAAAGAATGAATAATAGGTTTCATTCGTGGACTTTTTTTATTTATGTTTGTTATATTTTTATATTAGTAAGTTCATTTAAAAGAAAAATATATTAACAAATGAAATGCAAATATTATTTTAAAAATTGGCATAAAATTGTCTTTCTTTAAAATAACAGAACCGATTGGAAACCTTTGAGATATAGACATAAAGAAGAATGGAAAAAATCAATTGAATGAATAAAATAACAAATGAAGAAGTTTTGAAAAGAATAAATGAAAAAAGAATATTGATTGAGGAAATCAGAGAGAGAGAGAAACTGGATTGGTCATATATTAAGAAGAAAATATAGTTTAATGAAGGATGTTTTGGAGGAAATAGTGAATGCAAATAAGAAGAGGATGGAAGAGATTGACATTGTTGGATGATATATGAGATGGGAAGAGTTACATGGAATTGATATCTGGGTAATAAAGAGAATGAAGTGGAAAGATGGATGAATTGATGATATGACTACTCTCAGGATCTGTGCATTTGACAGAATACTGTGGACGATATTGATATATATATATTTTAAATCCTTCATAGCTATATTCTTTTAGCCACAATCCTCCTGAAAATAAAAAAAAATCTAAAATTTTGAAGCTCATTCAAAAATATTGAATGGGCTGCAAAATGCAAGCTTTTCTTTATTTAAAGGGGAGTGTGACTGAAAGAATAGAACTATGGAGAAAGATTTCAGATAGCAGTATGCATTATTTTTATTTAATATATATATTGTTGATAGGAAGATTTTCATGGTTTTCATATATAAAAGATATATTTTGCGGGTTCATCCATGTTAAAAAATTTAAATATTGATATACCAACTTCCACAGGGTGATAAAAGGTAGAAAAACGGTTATAGAGGCGCTACATCACTGATTTGAAAAAAACGTTAAAGTTACACCAATAGCAAAAATGTTAATTTAAGAATGTTTTTTAAAAAAATCTTTCCAAATAGGAGGAAGTTTGCATGCATCATATTGCTTATTGATACAATCTGACCTTTTAAGTATCTCAAAGGCTTCTCTAATTTTGCACTGGTAGAGATTATCACATCTGAATATGATCCTGGTACTAGAAAAATCAATTTTATGATCTGAATCTATAGTATGGAGTGAGAGTGTTGATGATGATGAGTGTTGTTTAACTTAATTAGCATGCTCATCTCTCCTAACACTGATGGGACGATTACTCATACCTATGTAAGAAGCTTTACAATTTTCACATGAGATTTGATAAACACCATGAGATCCAAGAGGAGTTGAATCCTTAGGCTTGGTTATTATATTGCTGATCTTTTGATGAATATAAAATGCTGTATCTATATTACAGCATTTTAATATACGTCCAATACTGTCTGTAGTTCCTTTTACATATGGAACACAAATCTTAATAACTGATTTATCATCTTTTTGTTTCCTATTTTGTTCATTTCGGGCTTGAAATAAGCCTTTTTTTTATAAATTTATAATTATAACTATTTGCTAATAAAACACTATTAAAATTATTTATTTTTTCTTTCAGATGTGACTTATCAGAAAGGTTAATTGCTCTATTTAAAAGAGTTTTGGCTACAGAAACTATCTGAGTTGGATGATGATGAGAATGTAAATGTAAATATCTGTTCGTGTGTGTATTCTTTCTGTAAATAGAAAAAGATAAACTATTTAGTGTTCTGGTGACTAGAACATCAAGAAAAGGGAGTTTTCCATCAGTTTCTGTCTCCATTGTAAATTTAATATGAGGATGCATATTATTTAAATGTAAGAAAAATCATCTAATTTATTTTTTCCATGTTGCCATATGACAAAAGTGTCATCTATGTATCTGAGCCAAATGAGAGGTTTTAAAGATGATGATTCTAAAGCACGAATTTCTATATTTTCCACGAATAAATCAGCTATTAATCCTGAGATAGGTGAGCCCATAGGAGTACCAAAAACTTGTCTGTAGTGCTGTTCATTGTATACAAAATATATGTTCAAGAGACAATGTTTAATCAACGCAATAATATGGTCTTGTAAATTGCAACGTTGTGAAATTATATTTAAAGCTTCATCAATTGGAATGTTTGTAAACAAAGACACGACATCAAAACTGACCAGAATGTCATTAGCATTAATTTTTTAATTTTTAAAACAGAAATAAAATGAAAAAAATTTTTAATATATATATGAGATGTATGTGTAATGTTTTCACATGATGACTTTTCAAGCGGTGTCTAAAGTTAAATTCAATTCAACATCTCATAAGGTCAAAGTATAATTTCAAACCTGACAAAAATGAATTCATCTTTGTTTTAAGTATGTAATTAAAGTGAGTATTAAATTACCACAACATTAATTAAAGTTGTATAAACATCTCCACTAATTTATGTACTTATTCTAATATTTAGGATTGTTTATATTTACTTAATAGTCATTGGATCACAAATAGAAATGGGTTCATTTTTTGTCTGTGTTGTATTTAGGTTTTGATACTCGGAGATCTAATTTGAAATTATTTCAAAACATTATATTTATTTAGATAGTATAATTCTAATATTGTATAAATATATAAACTACCTTATTTTTTTTGTTCCTTTTTCAAAGCAACTTTTATAACTTAGCGTGCATGCCTGTGCTTGATTATCAGGATTAATCATTTCCACTCACTCTAAAAATATATCAGAACTTGTCAATATTACAAAATTTATTTACATTTTATTTGTTTTTAATTCTGAAAAATATATGTTCACATGATATTATATTAGAATGATCTGTCATTTCATATATAGTCTTTCCTTTATGTTTATAAATAGAATGCTATGAAAATAAAAATACATTATTTCATTTTTATTTTTATTTTTATAAATTCACACTTTTTTTTAATTTTATTTTAATGAATTTATGTGTGTGTGTGTGTAAATATTAACTAAACATATATATATATATATTGTCAATAGAAGCACACTACCTTTCACACATGCATAACAGTTTTAAAAACACTAGCAGCTATCAGTGGTTAGAGCTTGTTTTTAAATAAACCAACATTCTTTCCAAAATATATGCAATATTTAAATTTATATATATATTAAATACAGTAATATTTATATAATTTAACTTATTGTAGTAGAAGTACTTTTGACTATATTCCTTTTAGTCTTTGTCAACTATATAACATTGAATAATCAAAATGAGACATCATTTCATAACTCCCATAATTCCATTCAATTCCCCCATTGTCAACTATATAACATTGAATAATCAAAATGAGACATCATTTCATAACTCCCATAATTCCATTCAATTCCTCCACAATTCTGTTACTTTAATATTTGATGATTGACAATTCATTAATATTTGATGATTTCTTGAAATTAATGTAGCCTCTTTTATTTTATTATATATATATATCCAATATTTCATAACAAGCAGACATAGCAGGCATAGTAGAGCATAGCTATTTATTTTTTCAAAGACAAGTTAGGCAAAGCAAAGAAAAGATGAACCCATTAGAATCTAATAATAATAAATATGTACATTTCAAGAAGTACATTGCTCATGACACTAAAAAATTTGTGTTACGTTGTATAAATGTAAATGCATGTGTGTATAATATTTATTATTTATATATAAATAATAAAAGTATTTTTAAGAATTTTTTAAAATATTATATAAGATTTTTTTAATACTATGTAAAGAAAGTTTAAATTAAATTATTTAAAGGTAATAATAATATCTTTACTGTTTTGAAACTTATAAAGCCTATAATAAAAGATTGTTAATTTATATACATACATTGACATTATTTTTAAAAAGTAAATCATTTAGAAAAACCACATCTCAGGAATTTATTTTATGCACTTCTAAAAATTAAAAAGGGTAGAGATCATCTGCTAATTTTAAAAAATGGTTATAATTGAAATGTTTAACATGAGTTTTACTTTAATAGTAGGCTGAAATATACAAGCTGTTTTCCTAGAAATGTGTATCAACATTATAGAAGGGTCTCCAGAAAAGTGTAATAACAAAATATTATGAGTTATCTCATCCTCTACAGTAACTTAATAGACTAAAGGATTGCATACAAAGCAATCATCAGTATTATGTGTTGTAAAGATAAATTCAAATAATTGAGTAGACAAAAAAGGATTTGTAGTCAACAATCAGAGTATACAGTAGAGTCAGAGCTATGATATATTTCATTTCAAGCCTGTTTAATGTTCAAATGCATAAGGCATAAAATAGTGCACATTTTGGTCGTAAGAATTCATTAGAATAGAAAATATATTATTTATTGACTTGGAAATATACAGTACTTTTCCACACACATATATATAATAATGATGCTTTTATCTATGCATAATATGTGTATATAAACAAATTTTAAAAAATATATATAGTTATTAATAATAAATTGTGAGGACATATATATATATATTATAGTGTAGGTTCACTCAAGCAGTGGTTAAAGCATTAAGGAAAAGAAAAACAAAACTAACTACCATTTATTTATTTTTAAAATAAATAGTGAAATGCTATTTATTTACTTATTTATTGTTATTATCCAACTCTCTTTTGTTACATTACTTATATTTATATTAATAAATTCATTATTTTATTTACTTCATGGTTTTCATTTCAATTCATTCGTCAATCTATTAATCATATTTTCGGTTGAAAAAGTTCAGAAATAGTAAACAGTATAATTAATTAGTCTAGAATTCATTATGGCTTTAGTAATTTTACTATTACAACAACTAAAATCCATCTTTAGGATTTATATTTCCGATAGGTTGGCCATCAAGGGTTTAAATGTAAGAAGTTGAAAGATTTTGCAGGGCACACATTAAATACCTATCCTTATTTATATGGCCCTTAAGAGTTAGAAATATCTATAAGTTTTGACAAAAAAAATAGTTGTGATTTAAATAATCATGCACTAATTTACACGTGTTCTCATCATATTTGTGTTGCACATTCTTAATATACTTATTTGTTTTGTGTAAATTGAAAAAACGATGGATCGGCTCTTACTTTTCCACCTTTTTTACCATCCTATATATATATATATTAAAGTAAGATGAGGATTTTCTGTTACAGTATTCTTCTCTGAGTATATTTAATCAAACAATATGATTCAGTCAAAGCAAAAAGTTTTATTATGGTAACGTTAGCTTCTGCATAAGTAGCTTAATATTTAAACCACTAAACATCACATGATCACTATCTCGTACTAGCACATAATTGTTATTAAACAAGACAAAACTCTCCATACAGTAGTGCCACTCTGTGCCAATCAGAGTAATCAATGGATGCCAGAAGGCTTGTGCATAAAATCCCTATCTAATGCCTACTCATTCAATATCCCCAGACTAGTTTTTGTAGTTAGGTGGAGATAAAAGGTGGTTGCTGGAGGGTTGCATTAGATCCTAAGATCTAGGTGCAGTGCTCTCAGATCCAAGGCTCCTCACTGATGATGTCCACAAGCCAGAAACTAGTCTAGGGATATTGTATGAGTAGGCATTAGATAGGGATTTTATGCACAAACCTTCTGGCATGATTACTCTGATTGGCACAGGGTGGCACTACTGTATGGAGAGAGTTTTGCCTTATTTAATTAGCTTAATATTTAGTATTACATTCATTATTTTTATCATATATAAAATATTTGTCCTCTAGCAAAAACATATAATTGTCCAAGATATTTCAAGCAATGAAATATTGTTGTTCTATTACATATAATTAAAATATCAATGGAGTATGAAAAAGATGTATTCCATAAATAGGTAAAAAGAGATATAAAACCAACAAAGAGTATTACTGATTTCATTATAAAATTAAGAAACTTTAATGGAGTTGAAATGGACATAATGATAGATTTTGGTAATAGATTGATAGCTAAATCCCAAAATATTGTAAAAGATCTAGAAAAAGACCTATGTAAGATGGATAGATTAAATAAAGATGTTTGCTGATATTATGAAGAAAAAAGGCTTGGAATTCATGAATTTCTTTTAACTTGGAGAGGTCTTCATCCTGTAATGGGTTGATATTGATTGTAAAATTAAATGAAAATAAATACTTATTTATAGAAAAAGTTACTAACATTTGATAGTTTATTTTTGGAGTCTAAATTAGAATTAATAAATAATAAATATTGCAATGCTAAAGATTCTATTGAAAGTACTATTCAATAGAGAAGTTTATTAAAATTATAAACGTGTATTACATAGCTAGTACAAATTTATCTTAGTTGACGTTCAAATGGAAAGAGGGGTTACAGTTGCAAATGGTATTTTGTTATCTGAATGTAACCTAAATAGCTTATAATTTTCCATTCTGCAGTCAGTTGTGGTAAATACTACGATGTAACATCAAAATATTAACTTAAAAACATTTGTAGAAATCTAATTTACTGTCAAAATCTTTTATGAATTAAATTGTTTTGGATATCTTATTTTCTTTTTTGTTTAACCTTTGTTAACAAATACAAAATTGAATATTAAATTAATAACTAGATTAAACAGAAACTAAAGACTTATGAGAGAATTAGTTAATTTAAAGTTATGATCAGTCTAAGTAAAAAGTATTATATAAGTTAATTTCATCTTCTATGGATAGTAGCTTAGAATTAAGCATTATATTTATTCTTTTTATGATGTGGACAAAATGTTCTTGTTGATCTTATTTAAAAAATTGTTTGCGATTATAAATGTTAAAACAAAATTTGTAAAGACATTGCAATAAATGCACAAAGATTATTGGGCATTCGTTTGATTTCTGCATCACGTTATGTTTAAATTTAAATCAATGTTTCAATTTTCATCAAATGTATTCATGTTGGTAATGTTTATTTTACACGTGGATCTATTTCATCTGTTTTTGGATTTGTAGTTAACAATTATTGTATTTTTGTTGAGATGATGACTAGTTACAGAAGGATTAATATAGTATAGTTCCAAATTTATTTTCAAGCTTTAGGATTGAGTAATAATTTAGCTAAGTTAAAAAAAGTTTTTAAAAAATGTTGGCTTATTTTAGCCTGTGTGACTTATATAAAATGCAAATTTTTTTATCTGTTCAGTGAAGTACATTTTTATCAACAACTGGGTCTACTTTTAATTATCTGAAGATCAGCAGGAAGAAATAAACTTTAAAAACATACAAAATATGCAAAATTGTAACTATATAAGATAATAAGTAGCAGCAACAATGTATTATAATAGGATCTTTAATTATTTTTTCTCAATAGGATCTTTAATTTGATGAATAAATTTACATATAATAATAATAAGACTGTAAGAAAATATAAACAGCCGTAGTGAAGAAAAAGTAGAAAATAAAAATATTTGATATTGTAACGTTTATTTATATATGTTGCAAAAAAATTGGCATTTGGTAAAAGCTAAAAAATAAAAGTAAATTTAGATTTTTTTTTTCTAATTTTTTTTTTTTTTAAAAAATAACGTACAATGAAAGTTAAATTATTCTTTCGTATTTTTTTTTATGTAATTGGAAATAAAAGTAGAATTGGAGAGAACAAAAGAATTCCAAAAGCAAGTAAAAAGATAAGCTAAAAGAAAAATATTTTAGCTAATTAAACATGGCCGAAAAACTTGATAAAAAAATGAGAACTTTAGTAATTGAAAAATGATAAAGACTGTATAAGATTATAAACACAAAACGCCATGATAATAGCATGCGCAGAAGTCAGAAAACTGGACCTTGAGTATAAAAAGGAGGGATTCGGTTGGAGGAACGTCTTGTTTTGCCTGATGTTCTTTTGTTTGGTTTTGGATTAAAGAATCCAGACCACTCTACGATGAAAAAATTCTTCATACGAGGAGCTTTAGCTGACATCGTTCCCGATGGATACCAGAGAAGCTTACGCGACTAGCCTATGGAACCAGCACCAAGATCAATTTATAATCAATGGCTGTAAGCTTATTTTAACCCCGAAAAACTCTGCATAGTTATCTACAACCAGCGTGAATTCACTAAAACTTATCGGTAAGACTACTTATTCCTGATTGTGACAAAATTAAGAATTTGCAAACAAGTCTTAAAATAATCCCGATATAGACATTAATTTTCTTATTAAAGAGACTTTCGTTTAAATAATTTTATGCAAGATCTTGGAAATGAATTGTAATAAGTGAACATTATTAAATTACTTTATCCAACTGTTTTTTATAAATTGATTCATGTTCTCTCCAGTTTAGTTAATTCGTAATTTAACTTACAAATATTTTTAGTTTGTTGGAATAAAAGAGATTTTACTTTTATCAACCTTTTTCATTGTGAATTATTAATAATAGTTATTAATTATTATTGAATTTATTAATATTGTTTTAGTGATGTTTAAATATATAATTTACCTTTGCCAATGTGTTTAATAAATTCCAGGAATAATAATATTTAAAAAAAATAATTCTCGTTATGGTATGATGCAAGTTTAAAAATAGTTTCTTTTTTTTATTTGTGAGACATGCGGCCGACAGATTTCAGCGGTCTTTTTAGAATAAAAGGACCTGGCACCCATATTAAATAAATTAAAAGCTGATTTCATCAATAGCATAATTCTCAACAATTAAAAGGCGAGTTGATCAGGAAATATAGCTATGTTTTTAGAATAGAAATACAACTTTCTTCTTTTTTGACATAGCTTGATCAACTCGTGCGCAGTTTATATTAGCGTGTAGAGGCCTAACAAAACGGAAAACATTGTAATATCAATGATATTACTAATTCCCAAAAAATTATATCATTTTCAACTATTGACACACATTTTATATCAGAATTTTCAATGTTTCACTGCAAGGATTTGTTGCTCTCTTTCTTTCACTGCAATCTGGAAAATATTTTTGTTTTTTTTTCTTTTCTGTTCTTAAGTTGTTCTATTTGGAAAATTGTTTTTATCTTTTAATATCCAGTTAAAAATTGTTTTCATTCTATTTATTGCAAATTGTTATTGCTTTATATAATGTTCAATATTATTCATTTCATTTGCTTCTTACATCCCTAATCTTTGTTTCATTTAATTACAAGTCAAAACATTCAAATCATATTTGTTGAAAAACTTTTTGTTACTTATAAAATCATATTTTCTAAAACATATACATATAATATTAAGCTTGTCAAATATACTGCAGATATTTTATTTATTTATTTTGATAATAATTCACCCAAGGAAGTATAAATAGGTATTACATCACTTTTTCCTCAATAACTGTAGGTTTTTGGTTTTTTTTTAAGATTTACAGAAGTTCATTTTCAGTTTTTCTTTTTAAACTAAATAAAATAAAATAAATCTATTCTTGTTTAGTAGTAATTATTTGTGGGAGCAAAAATAATAAAAACTTGATATTTTCCAATAACATCTTTAAGAACTGTTTTAAAAATACTAAAATGATTTTTTTTTATAAAGGCCATTAATAATAATAAAATAAAATTATTGCTCAGACGTTCTTTAAGAAGTTTAAACACAAAAAATACAATCTTAGGTGTAAATCATTGACTTTAAGCACCAGTATCAGTTACTCAACCAATATTGTTTACAACCAATAACACTGAACTACAATGATATTGCTTTTATTTCAAAATGCTTTAAAAAAACATCATTTTTATTAACAATAGTAATGGATTTAGATTGAAATTATTTTAAAAAATATGTATAAATGCCGTTTCATAATATAAAAACACTACAAATTTTAGAACAATATTGCTAAAATAACATCTGTACATATTTTTAAACAAATTCAAGAAATAAACACCCAAATGATGTATTGCTTCGGTAGAGTTCATAAGAAGTTTAAACGCTGAAAGTGGCAGTACTAGAATCGTTCACAAAACATTATATTTCAGAGTGTGGCTCTCCTTAGATGTACTAAACTAGACAGGGCAATTATTTTAATGTATGTTTATTACAACTTTGACACAAATGTTTTTAGTATGCATTTTAAAAGAAAGGTATTAAATTTAGTAATTAATTATTTCGATTGTAAGCATTTTTATTCTTATACCGTCTTTTCTAGCTGATTTGTTATATTTTGGATTTAATTTATATGTGGGAATTAAATATTTCTCTGCAAATTTATCAATAAAAATA
Source organism: Epiperipatus broadwayi (assembly GCA_028023455.1). Classification (NCBI taxonomy): domain Eukaryota; kingdom Metazoa; phylum Onychophora; class Udeonychophora; order Euonychophora; family Peripatidae; genus Epiperipatus; species Epiperipatus broadwayi. The sequence continues at coordinate 1,705,012 of JAQFVV010012495.1, forward strand.
TTATATTAAAAAACTCATTTTATTTTTTTTAATTTAGAATCTCTGCTAATATTGCTTTTAATTTTTCCCTTCTTCAAAGTTTCCTGAAAACAAAATTACAAGTGGTTTATATATATTAATTTAGCATATTCCAAGAAAATGAATCTCTCGGTTTTTTTTTAATTATTATTCAAATTTAGCACTTTGATTTATGCTGGCTCACAACTTAGCATAAATAAAACACAAATAGTCGTTTGTTTTAAAGCTACTTTACTAATTAATAATAATATGTAAATGAAAATTATATTTTAAGTGATTATTAAAATTGCATAAATTATTTTAATTATTATATTCTTAACGAAGTATGAAATTTTTCAACATTTTCTAACAATATTTTTTAAAAAATAAATGAAAATTTTTAATATAAAATATTCAATATTCACTTAAACAAAGCTGCTATTCAAAGTATTATTAGGCTTATATTTAAAAATTTCTAATTTAGACCTGCAATATAAATAAATGTTACTGATCATTTAAAAACAAAATGGCTAAATGAAAATATACATAACGTTTTTAAATGTCTCCAAATTCAAATTATTATTCATAGAAGCAATAAAATATTACATAATTCGAAATAAACATTTTGTACGTAATGTTTGTGTGAAACTGTCTTATAGATAGATAGATAGATAGATAGATAGATAGATAGATAGATAGATAGATAGATAGATAGATAGATAGATAGATAGATAGATAGATAGATAGATAGATAGATAGATAGATAGATAGATAGATAGATAGATAGATAGATAGATAGATAGATAGGTAGGTAGGTAGGTAGGTAGGTAGGTAGGTAGGTAGGTAGGTAGGTAGGTAGGTAGGTAGGTAGGTAGGTAGGTAGGTAGGTAGGTAGGTAGGTAGGTAGGTAGGTAGGTAGGTAGGTAGGTAGGTAGGTAGGTAGGTAGGTAGGTAGGTAGGTAGGTAGGTAGGTAGGTAGGTAGGTAGGTAGGTAGGTAGGTAGGTGGGTAGGTGGGTGGGTGGGTGGGTAGGTGGGTGGGAGGTAGGTAGGTAGGGAGGGAGGGAGGGAGGTAGGTAGGTAGGTAGGTTGGTAGGGAGGGAGGGAATGGGATGGGAAGTTGGATGGATTCTTGAATGAATAAGAAGCCAATTAAATGATTGAATGGAATGATTAGAAGACGAATGAATGAATAAAAGACTTGGCAGATGGCTGAGTAAAAACAAAGACTATGAAATATACTATTATTTTAAATTAAATACAGCTCTATATATTTATTATTTTACTTGTAAATAAACCCTTGTCAAAAATAATCAAGTATATTAAAATTAATTAAAGTAAAATACTTTTTCTTTACTATTATCATTATTTTATAGGCTTACCTTTTAAGATTAAGACTGAATTAAAATATTGATAGAAATTAACTAAATAATTTCTCTCTGTTTTTCTGTTAGTTTAACAAAGTTATTTATAAGCTATTATAAAAATACAAATTATATCATATTAAAATTTTCCAATCCTTCTTTATTGTGTCAATCACGTAAATAATTGAAAAGATACTGTTATCTTGCGTGTAAAATTCTAAACATTTCTATAATTCTTTTAATGTTTAGGATAATTAACATTCAGAAACATTATCAGTTTATAATTTATAAATATAAATATATTTTTAAAAATAATCCTGTATTTAACACGGCAAGTGTGTATGTACATGTGCCTGTATTAAAACAGCAATTTTCACATGGAAAAATATTTAAACACAGTTCTGTTTTAATTCATATATATTGTAGGAGCTTTTTAACAGAATCTCAGTTACTATTGTTTTGCAAATAAGGGCAATCACTATCTGTTGCATAAAATATTGATAGTGATAATCCATAGCATATTTTCTATTACCACAATTTTATATAGTAACATCTAGTGAATAACCCATTAGCAAATTAGAAGATAAAATTCAGCTAATAAGAATCATTTTAAATAACAATAATAAGCAATATATATATATATGTGTGTGTGCGCGCGCGGGTGTGCTTCTTTATACTTGCAGTTGTAGATATTTTGCTTTTAAAAAATGTTAATAGTCCCAAAGTTGCAATTTAACCAATCAAATGTATAGCTTTTCTCAAATATTTTAAATTGCAAAAATGAATACTCTTTGTATACGTTTAATTAATATATTGAAATAGAGGATTATATTGACAAAAATTAACATTTGTGTAAAAAAAATTAAAAAACTATACATATGTGTGTATGTGTGTGTAATTTCGAAGTATTACATGTATATGAAGTGCCAGAGGTATTCTTATTATACATTTTCATTTGATTCAATGTTAATAAACTCTTAGATATGTCAACTAGCCTTATCGATCATTTAAATATGTTTTTAAATAATCATGATGGATTTAAATTTTAATCAAAGTGTTTTAAACAATTATTTATATAAATAAATAGTAATGTTTGAACAGCATTAAACACATGCGCTTTAGATTTTAACTATAAAATGAATGAATACAATCACTTCAAACACATGATGTTTGAAGTGTTTGTATTCATTCATTTTATAGTTAAAATCTAAAGCGCATGTGCAACAGTTTAATGCTGTTTAAACATTACAGTTTGTAAAAAACATCGCGCTATATAAAATAATTGACTTATTTACATAAATAAATAGATAAAAAAAAGAAATGACCACTCTTTTCTTGTAAAAAATATTGTATAATTCTGGGACCGGAAAGTATTTCAATATATATTGTAATAGTAGCTTGAGTTTTAATTTGTTTTTTTTTTTTCTATTATGAAATGTTTATAAAACCTTTATCAAATAGGGGATTTGTACATCGATGTCAGATGTTCTTGTTTTGCATAATTTGACTGGGTTTACAGCATTTTTATTTAGAAATAATATATTCTATAAATATCAAAGTGATAAATTGTTTAATATTGAAATATATATTAATTCAGTGGTATTCAAACATTTTAGCAGTAAGATCCTGCATGGAACATCGAGGTAACATGCCGACACAAAATTCAAAAAATCAATAATCAATTCTAATTGTGCAAAAACTAGGACTAGGTAATATTAAAAATCAGGAAGATATTAATTTATTTTTTATTTCATACAAAATAAATATAAGTGTCAATACAAACACAATAAACTGAAAATCAACTCTGTAGTTACCAAAATATTAGATTGAAAAATCGACTAGTATTAATCATTTATAACTACTTAAATTAATATATGGCTATAGCAAGGAATGTTTAATCGATTTGCTCAAAATATGAAATAAATAAATAAATAATACTTCTGTATATAATATAAAAATAATATAAATAACAATTCGTGTCAATTGTTAATACAGAGTTTAATATAAATAAATAAAAACAAATAATATTTCCAAGCGCTTTCAACTCTTACGAGTCCTTATCAAATTCTATTTTATATAGAATTTTGGTTTAATAAATTTAAAAAAGATATGCAGTCTAAGTATTCAAAGAAATTTGAGTTTTTATTATATAAGCAAAAGCATATTAAATTGCGAAATAATAATCAACAAGTAGTTAATTTATCTAAATATGAAATTCCGGATAACATAAGTGAAATTTTATCATTTGGGCCTAGATATGTATATAGTTCGTGGAAAAATGCAAAGGCTGAAGTAATTGCAGATGTGGAAGCAGCATACGACGGTATTATTACTAAAGAAAATGTTATTAAAGTTATTTCTCCGAAAATTAATGCATTATCTAATAAATTGAATTATAGTAAACAGCAGGCTTTGAAGGATGTTAAATTATTTTTTAAATAATAACCAGCTGATTTGTTCTAAGGAAGATAAATCACATAGATTTGTATTAATGGATAAAGATACATGTGAAATTAAACTTAAACAACAAATAGAGAAATTGAATTTTATTAGAATTAAAAATTATAATATAAAGGCTATGAAAGATAAGTTTGTTTCAAAGATTTTAAGAGCACGTGGTAAAATGTTTCTTACTAATAAAGAATATAGGGAAGTTTATCCATCAGCAACTTTTATTCCGCAAATGTTTGCGAATGTAAAAACACATAAGCTTAATGCTCCTTTAAGATTAATGATGGATTTTACAAGGGCATATTATCAAAAGCTAGCAAAAATTTTAGTTAAGTGGATTTTAGATTTTGTTGGGTTTGGAAAATATACATTAAAATCGTCATTTGATTGTGTTACTATACTTAATAAAACAGCTATAATTAAGGAGTATGAGTTTGTTTCATTGGATGTGGTGGAATTATATGGATCAGTGGATCGATCTGCATCTATTACAATTTTGAGAGATAAATTGTGTGCTAAAGAAATGCCACAGGATAAAATATCTTTCATTATAGATGTTTTAATTTGGATAAGCAATGATATTGTTGCAGCACATGGTAGTAACTTATATAGAATGGAAAAAGGATGGCCAATGGGTTTGGCTGTAAGTGGATTATTAAGTAATTTGTTTGTAGATAATATTGAACAGTGAATTGTGCATACCATATTAGTAAGAAATGAGAACACATTATATTGTAGATATGTGGATGATGTTTTGATATATGGGCTACCAGACATTATAAAGCAAATTTTTGATAGTTTGCAGAACCAAGATGGTTTAGTTTGGACAATAGAAAGAGAAGACAATTCTAGTATTAAATACCTAGATTTGCAAATATCAAGGGTAGATGATAAATTAGTATATAAAATGGTTATAAAACATATAGATAATAGAGGTTACATTCATCCAACATCTAATGTTCCTTTAGTACACAAATTAGCTGGTTCTAGAGCTTTTTTAACACGTAATCAACGACTGTGTTCAAATGAAATGTTTATGAAAGATAATATAAAATGTTATATGCAAGATTTAATACAAGTGGGTTATAATAAACAAATGCTATTATCTACTGTATTGAAGCATTATAAACAACATCATAATAGTGACCATATAAATATGAATAATAAACCATGGATGTCATTAGCTTTTATTCCCAATATTAATAAAAGTATAATAAAAGTTTTAAGTCAAGATTTTCGATTAGCATGGAGAACTCCACCTAACCTTAATAGGGGGTAATAAATAATTCTAAGGAAATAATAAATAAGGAGGATAAAAGCAGTGTTGTATACTCTATTAGATGCCCACAAATAAATTGTAGTGCAATATATGTTGGAGAAACCAAAACAAATATTAAATATCGCCTTCAACAACATAAATATACTTATAATAGAGCAAGAGAAGATGATACAGTTTATTCAGCTTTTTATGTTCACCAAAATAATACAGGCCATATATGTAGTCCAAAGGATTTTACAATATTAATGAATGAAACACATGATAAAAAATGCAAGATTAAAGAATCATATATTATACAAAATTCCTCTTGTGCTATAAATTTAAAATTAACCAGCTTTCCGATTAGTTGTTTCTGGCCAATACAATGAAATGTTAGATTCATCACCTAGGAGAAAATAGAATTGTTTACACTGCCTTGATAAGGACTCGTAAGAGTTGAAAGCACTTGGAAATATTATTTGTTTTTATTTATTTATATTAAACTCTGTATTAACAATTGACACGAATTGTTATTTATATTATTTTTTTTCAAAATATGAAAATAAAAATTGATTATGAAGAATTAGAAGAAGTTAACAGTTACAAATACCTTGGTCAGATTATTAATACAGATGGAAACATAATGGAGGAAATTAATCATAAAATTAAACTTAGTTGGAGTGCTTTTGGTAGAAATAACTTGATACTAAAAGGAAATATGCCTATGTGTTTGAAAAGGATGATTTTTAACGAATGTGTTTTACCAGTTCTTACTTATGGATCTGAGACTTTGACACTTAATAGAAGAGCAATACAGAGACTTCAGACCACTCAAAGTAGTATGGAGAGATGTATGTTGGGAGTAACAAGAAGAGATCGAAAACGCAATGTATGGGTAAGACAACAAACAGGTGTTACTGACCTTGTTGAAAAAATTAAAAGATTGAAATGGAGTTGGGCTGGACATATTGCTAGAAGAGATGATAATAGATGGACAATTGAAATTTTAAACTGGATTCCAAGAGATTGTAAAAGATCCAGAAAGAGACCACATGTGAGATGGATGGATGAAATAAGAAAATGTGCAGGGGTGTTATGGAGAAGAGAAGCTGAAGATCAGAGAAGATGGATTAAACTTGGAGAGACCTTCATCCTGCAGTGGATTTAGCAAGGAGAAGCTTAAAAACATTCAGTTTAAAAAAAACTACAAAAGAAAAATATTTAATGAGGATCTATGGGCCTTTTTTTTTGTTTACAAGTAGTGATATTTCTGGCTCTATTTTGCTCAATTTGAGTCTTAAAGATTGCTTTATTGCTAATTTGTTTCGGTATTTAGATTTTAGGTAGAGAAATTGGGAAAATCCCATCTCGCACATATAAGATGAGGCAAATGGTAATAATGCCTTTAAAGCTCCATCAGACAGTTCTGCATATTCATTTTGAACTTTAAGACAAAAATTACTCAATTTAAGCTCTTTGAAAACAAATTTTAAGTCTCCATCAGATGATAACTCAGTTTTTTGCTTAAATGAAATGATAAATTTTTGGGTAATACACGCTGAAAGAGATTTTGAATCCATTCAGAGTGAGAAAAATCTTTGGGAAAAATAAGCATTAAATTGATATTTAAGATTTGTCAAGTGAGTTGTTATATCTTTAATAACTGATTGAATAACTTTCAGTTTGTTTTCTATGACAAAACTTTCTAAGGTAAGAAGTGCTGCAAAATTTATCTCCTTCCAGTACGAGCACCACAAATCTATTTTCTTTGAAAAGGTTTTGATTTTATCATTGGCCATAAATATATTTAATCGTGCACATTGAAGACTTAAATTCAACTTGTTCAATTTGAAAAAAATAACACTTAAGTAAGCTAACCTACATAGCCATTCTTCATCAGTTAAAAAGTGTATAAATTTTTTATCTTTATTATTGTCATTTAAAAACCCAAACATCTCATTTTTAAGCTCAAATAGTTTTGTTGGGACCCTACCCCTCGAAAGCCAATGCAACACTGTCTGTAAAAGAAGCTGCTGGTGTTCACTGCCTATTTCTCTGTATGTATGCAAAAATATTCTTGAGTTCAGAGGATGCACCTTTATAACATTTATTATTTTAACTTCAGTATCTAAGGCAAACTTTAAGCTTGGTGGCATGTTTGTTGATACAAGCATTTCTCTATGAATCAAACAGTGAACCTATGTTACATTGGGTGAGACTTCTTTGATTTGGGATAGAAGTCCACTGTTTTTTTCTAACCATGGCATGAACTCTATCACTGCACATCCCCATACAATTTTCCCAAAAAATATTGTTTCCCATGATATAAGAATTTACCACTTTAAACATTTCTTTTCCCTATTCTTTTGTAGTGTCCTTGCAAAAAAGAAAGGTTTCTTCAAATCATATTTTACAAAACAAATTAGTTGTGCAGCATTTTGGAAATTGGTGGATTCATACAACGGAAGTTTTTTGAATTCTGATTATAAGTTCGCATTCCACATTATCTGCCATTTTGACTATTCTGTGACTAATTGTTGTATTAGAGAGTGATATTTGATATATTTGTTGCTTTTCCTTCTCACCAAACATAATACCTACTATATTTTGAGCTGCTGAAACAATTAACACATCAGCAATTGTGTAAGGTTTGCCAGATTTAGCTATATGATAGCTTTTTTGTTAATATCAGTAAAAGTATACATAAAGTTTTGCTTACATATCAAATGCCCCATTTTTTCTGAAAAAATTCAATGGTTCTATCTTTGGAATCTGAGTGTTTGGTGTGTAGGTGCCTCTGCAGTTTATTTGGTTTCAGTGACTCGTTTGACAGTACTGCCAGGCACATAAGGCATCTAGCCCTTGGTTTATCATCTTCAGTGCATACAAAACCCCATTGTCAAACTTATGAACTTTTTTGTTTGCTTTTACTTTTTTATGTTTCACCTCTATAGAAGCAGAAGCTTCCAAACATATTTGGTCAGTGTCAGAAGTTAAAACAGCCAAAGGTGAAGTGCTCTTCTCATCATTTGCTTCTTCATTGTGTTTTTTTAAATTATCCTACCAGTTTTTAGCTACTTATCCATGATGGTTCATAAAATTCATAACTTTAAAAGCAGTCTGTTTATCTCAAATACTAAGTTAAAAAAGAAATTTTACAGTAAAATAATAATTAAACTCACAAATGTGCCATGATGATGATATAAACAGAATATGCGTTGTCATCACTTGTTTGCCAAGTCATGTGATTTGCTGAAAGCAATGTTACACGATGTCATCCAAGACATATCCAAACCTCTATCTCTTTGAAGTTGTCATTTTTAAAATAGAGTAATCTTCTAGAATTTAATGAAATTTCACATTTTAAAAATTAATATTTTTTCTCAAAATTTTTTGTCAATGATGTATTTGTAATCAATTAATTTATTTACAATTTTTTCAGCCACCTTGCGACCCCAAGGTAATTTTTGTGCCCCCGTTTGGGGTCACAACTCATAGATTAAATACCCACTGTGCTAATTAATTATTGGATGTAGAAGATAAAAGGAAAGATATTTTAAATACATTGTATAAACTTACATGCAGGTGAAGAAAAAAATACTGAAAATATAACATGTATTTCACTTCCCTATAATAGGACAAAAATTTTATAATAAAAATTGTATAAAGATGCTGTAAGAAGGTAAATTCATAAAAATTATTTTACGTAAAATTATGGCTTATTGAAAAAAAAATTTCTAGTTTTAAACCATATTAATATTTTTTTATAATTTTAAAACAAACATTTTATATCTTTAATTTATTTTACAAAACATTTTTTTTCAACTTAAAAAACTTTTTAAAGAAATATTATTATTATTGCTGTTGTTGTTGTTGTTGTTGTTGTTATTATTATTATTATTATTATTATTAATGAAAGGTGTTCTTTTTTCAGGCACATAATGGCCTCCCAAATACCATACTTTTTATTACATCAATAAAATAATAAATAAATTCAAAAAGTCCAAAGTTTGTGTACTTTTTTTTTTCATTTCATTAGAAATTGACAAGTATTTGGATTATCTTTTTTGCAGTGGGGTTAAAATAAATGTCTATTTTTGTTGACTTTTTGTTAATAATAACAAACTATGAAAGCCTCCCAAAAAAGCAGTTTATTGTAGAAGGCAAAAAAAAAGGTAATTCAAATGAAATATAAATAAAAGTAAAAAGTAAGAAAAAGTTGTTTAAAAAAAAAGAAATTATTGACTTTTTGTTACAATTATTTTTTCAAGTGTGGGGGTAGGGGGTTGAAAACAATTTTTTACCCCCAAAAAACATAAAAGTTACTTTTGATTTAATAAGAAGAAAAGCAAGTTGGTCAACCAAAAAAAAAAAAAAAGATAGAAAAAATTTGAAACATTTTCCAAATAATTTCATTATATTTTTTCAGCAGGGTTAAAACAGGTAGAGTTCAAATAAATGATTAGTTTTGTTTGCTTTTTGTTAATAATAATAGTACAAAAGTCCCCCCAAAAGCTGTTTATTGTAGAAGCCAAAAAAGGCTAATTTAAATGAAATATAAATAAAAGGAAAAAGTGAAAAAAAGTTGTTTTAAAAAAAGTAAAATTATTGACTTTATGTTACAATTATTGATCCGGGGGGGGGGAGGTTCAAAACAATTTTTGAGCCCCAAACAACACAAAAATTACTTTTGATTTAATAATAATAAGAAAAACAATGTAGTCAACCAAAAAAAAAATATAGAACAAAGTTTAAACAAGTCCCAAATAATTATACCATTGTCTTTTTTTGGAGGGGTTAAAACAAGTTTTTTCATCTTGAAACAGTCCAAAGTTTTAAAATTCAGAAAAATAAACACAAAATTAAATTACCAAAATTTGTTGGATAAAGAATCATGTCAGATTAAAAAAAACAATGAAAATGAATATAAAAATTTGCTTAATAAAAAAGAAATCATGCTATAAATGAAATAAAAAATTTGTTTAATAAAAAAAACATGTTCTATAAGAAAAAAGTTGCAGCAGCCTGGTAACATTATATTTGATAGATTTTTGTATAGCATCAATGCCTCAAGTGGCCATATCCAGATTTCAGATGATTACCAAATGATAATATAATAAATTCCAACATATTTAAATAAGAATGTGAATATTTATAGTTTGTTAAGGATAGTTGTTAAAGAAAGAGAAAGAGTATTAAGAAAATAATAAAATAAATAATATTTTTCCTCTTTTCAGTAATTTTGTTTTCTTTTAACTTTTAAAAAAATAACAAGAGAAAAATAAGTAAAATTTTAAGTATTGTTTATCAGTTTTTTTAAAAAAAAAGATTTTAACAATTCTGCTAAGAAATGTACTTTTTAATTAATTAAAGTTGTTTTTCTCTTTTTTATCTTTTTAAAACAAAAAGCAATGTTGTTCAAATCAAAGTGTAATTAAAAGATTATACTGTTATTAGCAATTAAGAAGAACAAATAACTACAAAAGATGTCTTTCAACAAATAGGATATAATTGGATGTTTTTAATTAGTTAAAGATAAAAAAGAAGAAATATTATTTTTGTAAAAATAGAATCAATTGGTCAAAGTTAATGCTGTCATTACTGAGATATGTGATTAGATATTTAACAAGATTATTTTAAAAAAATAATATAGGTCATATTAAATCATTAGATTTCAGTGCCTAGTCTAGCTAGAAAATCTATATTGATCCAGCTGTTGAAGAAAACAGCAATACCAGTTAATCTGGGAGAATAATAGTGATAATTTCAACTTTTAGTCTGAAGTAAGTCTAACTTTATACTAGTTTAAAAAATGTGCTGACATTTAGTTAAAAGCTAAGAATCACTTATCTAATATATACCCAATTTATTAAAATAAAATTTGCAACAACATCACTGTCTCAGCCTATGTTAACCTAACTGAAAATTATTATATTGGAAAAGAGATAAATTGAGCCTGTGTGAACATGATCTGCAAATAATTGGAAAATGAATAAATTCAACCTCTACTAAAATTTTCTGAAGGTTTATGCTAATATGAGAATTGTTATATTACATATTAAATAAATTTAGTATATCCTGACTTAAAAACTATTGTATTGAAAAATGGATAAATTTAATTTGTGTTAATCTAACCAAAAAATCTGTTAGTTTGAAAATTAGTATTATAAGCATCAACTGAAATATTAAAGCTACAACAAGAAATTATCAATAAATTCAATTTGTAATAACCCATCCTGGGAATTATTCTAATTTTAATGGGAGCATTTGAAGAACAAAAAGAAAAACTAATAATAAAGAAACTAAAAGTTATAACTACAAAAGAACTGAATGAGCAAAATCCCAGTAAAATAAGTATTGTAATGTGTATGTCTCTCTTTGCAAATATTTTTCATAATATTAATAATAATTGGTAAAACGAATACTTCTGATTTATGTTTTTTGTTGTTGAAACATATTTTTTATTTTATTGTCTCTCAAAAATGTGTAAAAAGTCATGAGACTTTTCCATTTTCATAAAAAAAAAGAGAAAAAAATAATCTTGAATTTTTGTCTTTATTGTAAAATGTTGTTTTATAGCTTTAATTATTGAAATGATAAATAACACCATTAATTAAATATTCATTCATCTAGGAATTAGAATCCACAGACTAATTTTATTTGTTATATGAAATTATATTTTTATAGAATTGGATTGAATTTAGAATTATCATACTATCATATATATTATCTGAATTTTATTAATTCTTATTTAATGCTAGAATATTTTTACCCTGTTTTTCTGCAATAATTATGGTGGAATGTTGAAATATTTTAAACAACAGAACAGGTTTGAATTTATAATAAAAAAAATTATTTAATGCTGAGCACTTTCAATACTAAGTAGTATCATAATCATAAAATTATGTGACTAAAGAAAGTTGAGATCTAGACTAAAATTACTTTTGAGTATTAAATAATAGATTATCATAACATTGAATTTTTAGGAATAGATTTACATACTGCTGATAAAAGTGGTTGCTACAAGTGCTATTTTTTTAGAAAGAGAGATGCTAGAATTTTTAGCTATTGACCATGCCTCCTATCTTTTTCTGTCATCTTAGCATCAATAAAAAAGACTCTAGCACTACTCTTTTTAAAATATGGCACTTGAAACAGCCACTTTCATCATTAGCATGTAAATTTACTCTAAAAATTCAATTTTATGATAATCTATTATTTAATACTCAAAAGTAACTTTAGATCTAGATTTAAACTTTCTTTAGTCACATAATGCTATTATTGTGACACTACTCAATATTGAGAGTACTCAACTTTAAATAAATTTATTTTATTACAAATTCAGACCTGTTCTGTTGTTAAAAATGTTTTAGCATTTTTGAACCATTATAATTTTTATTTATTAGTATAATATTTATGTTTTTATTCTTCCCGATATCTGTTCTATGAATTTGCAGTATGTGTGACTTTATTTTATCATGACATGTACTTCAAAGGATTGGATGATTATCCCAATAATATTATTTAATGTAAAATGGAATGAGTGGATACATTTATATTTTCTTTTGTTCACTGTCATAGTCACTAAGATTTTTTTGATCTTGAGATGACTCTAGAGTAATTGGCATTGACTATAAAGTAATTGGCCTGTTTTATAATAAATCCATTTCACATCCAATAACAAGGGGTGACTGTTAATTACCCATTCCGGTCATGTAACTTATAATTGTTGTAATGACTTATTTTCTTTTATGCTATCAGTCTCATACTCATTGGCAATTTTATTTAAAATTTGATATTTGGAGCTGATGATTTGTCATATCCCATATTACCTTTGCTATCCATACCATTCTTTTATATATATATATATATATATATATATATATAAATGGTATATAAATAGATATATATATGTATTAGTATGTTTTATTTGATATATATATATATATATATATATATCAAATAAAACATACTAATAATAAAACACACACATAACATACTGAGACACATGATGTTAAAATAAGGTAATAGAGGCTTCCTTCACAGTGGAAATACCCTTCACCATTAATTGCAAAGAATCATGTTTTGGTATATCCAAAAGATGGGCTAATTGACTCATTTGCAAAAAGTTTGCATATTGTACTTACATAATAACAGGATATGATTATGAGAAATATAATTTCTCGAAAGCACTAAGTCTTTCTAATTTGTTTACTATCATTTATATAGCTTTACCTGTTATATAGTTTAGATTGCACTTTATGCAAAAAAAGTGAAGCTTGTCTCAATCTTATTACAAGATATATGGCTTAGCACTTTCAGAGACCTTGTGTCTCCATAATCATAGTCTACTTTTAACTGAAGTTTAGTTTTGGTTTATGTAAAATTTTATGCAAATTTCATAACGACCATTTTTTGGAGATTGTAAAGCATGATTCTTTCTGGTTTATTGCACAATTGTCATTTGCAATAAAGCATGCCCCTTTAATTTTTTGTTTTATATCATTGCATTCCATGCATAGTGCCCTTGCCATAGTGGGTTCGAACACATGGCCTGTTGTTTTTTGGTGCTCAAAGAATATGGATTTGTTTTCATTGTTATTTATAGCTTTCCTGTTATGTGTGTGTTGGCATAATTTTATTATTATAATTTTATTATTATAATTTGATATGCCTAAAGTAGAAATCTATGATTTATTACTTAATAATAAAACAATAAAATATTAGAAATTTTTTTAAAACAATTTAAAGTTGTAATTAATACTTTGTAAATCGCATATTTGGTAATATTTAATGTAAAGTGCAAAAGTAGTTTCACATTCTTACATAACTATTTTATTTCCAATTAAAAATGATGTGAAAATGACTGAACACATCTCTTTGTTTTATAATGGTTATTAGCAGTATTTAGTATAACTGTTAATACTTTATTGCTTTATATATATATATATATATGTGTGTGTGTGTGTGTGTAATTAGAAAGAACTTGAACTCATATTTCCAAACTTCCCACAGATATATGTTCCATCTTATACAACTGATAGCCATGACCAAATACATGTGAAAAATATAAATAATCTCCAATATACATATTTTGTTCTGAACCAGCTCTCATCACTTATCCAGATAATCATTTCTCACACACATATATATAGTCTGTGCTCAGTTTGTATTAAAATAGAAAATCTTCAAATTTTAATGGACAAGCTTTAATCTTCTCCATCCACCAACTCTTCAACCAGACATATCATTGAAAATCCAAGCATGTAATCCTCAAAGTTGTTGTTGATGCCAAGATTGTTGTCATAGCCATGTTGACTTTAATTTACTCTGATCCCTCACATATATGATCTTAATATGTTTATTTAAATATACAAAAGAGGGATGGGCAAAATACAGGCTGAATATATATTTAAATATATGTATATTGTCTATACTAAATTTAATGTATATATATTCTAATAATTTTACTAAGCATATAAATAATTCTAGAGCTCATCAAATATTTAGAACTAAGAAAAAAAACATATTCATAGTAAGAACAAGTCTGAAAATATTACTAAGCAAGATTATCAAAGAATTATTTAAATGAATTTATAACTAATATCCATTCTTTATTTTAATAATGGCAATCTGTTTTGTTAAATAAAAGATGTAATAAATCAAAACTCGTAAAAATAATCATCTTTTATTAACAAAATAAATTTTCCTATATATAACAAAGAGTATGCATTATTTCAAGTTCATATAAATGATTTTTTTGGAAATTATTCTTGTACATTGTCTTTGTAATGTAATTGGTTTGCTCCATAAATAAATTTATAATCTATATATTCTTTTAATAATAATTCAACCTCAATGTTTATACATACACTCTGAAAAATCAACTTTAAATATGTCTCGTAAATAAATATAAAGACATTTAAACCAAAACATTCAAGAAATAGCATTCTTTGACTTTTCTGAATTGTTCCTTATTAGTAAGATATAGAAATGGATTATCCATAATATAGATCAAGAAGATAATTTAAAATAAATTATATCATGCATCAAATTGAAACTATATTTGATTAATATAAAAACTGGAATATATACTACTAATAAAAAATGCTAACATTATTTATCTACTTCAGATGCCAAATGAATTCTCAATTTAAATTCACAAAAATTATATATAGGGTACATGAGCACAGACTTTCACATGACCCACCACTCCCCACTCTATCTCATAACATGATACACTTGAACACATATATGTTGAAAAGATAAATAATCACCAATATATGTATTTCATGCTAAACTAACAAGCATCAGTTGGTCTAGATTACCATCTCTACACATATATGCCATAAATGCTCAGATATATATTAAGATAGCCAATCTTTATATTTTAACGGACATGCTTCAATTTACTCCACACTCCAACTTATCAACCGTCCATCCAATTGAAAAAAATGCCTATTATAACTTCAAATTAAACTAAAACTATTTGTAAGCCTACACCAATTAAAATTAATTCATAGAAACTCATAGAGAATAGAAATACAAAAAAAAAAATACTGAGTTTTGAGAGTTGGTTGCTAATGCTTAAAGTAAAATATTTTATCAACTTCAAATTTTCAAATTTTTATAATTTTGAATTACTATATTTTTTTAAAGCTAACTAAAAAAAGTAGACAGAATCCATTTTTTTATTTTAAAATAGGCTTATGTTTTCATGTTATAATTTTTTTTGTTTAATTTTAGATAATATATAACATTTTATTAATTTCGCTTTGGATTTTACATATCATTAAAAAAATCTAAAAAGATTGCAACCAGGAAATGAAATGAAATCATTAATGACTTTAAAATTCTTTGAATTTTGCCATTGTAGCTATAAATTCAACAGTCATTAAGATATGATTGATTGTTTTGAATTTATTCACATTTACTAAGAACATGAAGTAGAACATAAAGTAGATGAGCACAACGACCATAAGTTGTTCATAATCTGTTGATGAGACTCAGTTGTGACTAGATCGTTCAAATTAAGGGGGCTTTATTGTGAATATGGAAAAAGAAATTTATCTGATAACTCATTAGAATTTCATTTTTAGCAATAATTCTTTAATTGTAAATTTTTGGTTAAAAATTCATAATGGAGTCTTGATTTGATTGTAGTCTTTGGTGGTTAACTAATAGAGTTATTGTCAAATCTGATCTGCTTAGCAGTTGTTTATATATTTTCTGTGAGATAATTTATCTTCTGATATCTAGTAGGGAAATATTAAAAGAGTAGACAGCCAGTAATATTTCCCATGATATTACTTAATTGACTATCTAATAATTGGTGTGAGAACTTTTTCTCTAAACAAAGGTACAACCTTCATCAATGAAAGTGCTAAAGTTAAAGAAGTTGTCTATAAAGTTGTGACATCACAATCTCAAGTAGACCAGTCAGCTATTCACTGAAGTTATTTCTAAAAATTAAGTTTGATCTAACCTTAAATAAATAAGGAAAATAAGTTGGGCTATAATCCAAGGTGATTCATGAGGGGTATGGATATTTTAAACTATTATTCCAAAAGATTATAAATGAATTACTTAGATGAATCCCTGTTCTTTAAATAAAAAATTAAATATATTGCATATATATTGTCTTCATTTGATTAGGAGCAAGACCCCAAACATCATTCAATTAGGAATAATACACCAGTCTTTAAAAAACATGGCCATTTTTTTCATATTCTTAGTGAGACACTTTTCTATTTTAGGTAAAGATCTCTTGTGAGAATTCAAAGCAATATCATCAACGAGTTACATTTCCTACCTTGGTATCTCAAGATCACTGCCAAATATATTAAATAAATTTGGTGAGAGAACTGAATCCTATGCAATTCATTCTGTAATATTTTGTATTTCTTACAATGATCCTCTAATGTTATAAGAACGTTTCTAAAGGAAAATATTTTGTCCAGTAAAATAATGCTTTTTCTATATTTAAGAGTTTTAGAAATTTTAAGACCATTTTTTTTCAAACAGAATCAAATGCTATTGTTAGATAAATAAAGCTAATGATTAGCCGTATTAACATACAAAACCGGTGTTTAGAACTCTACTATACCAAAAGAAGCTGATGTTAATAATATTTTGAATAATAAGAGAACTATATTTTATGTTGCAGTAATGATAGATAATATCAAAATATTAAACTTTAAAATATGGACTAAAGAGAGTACAAATTTCTCTCAACGATTAAAATTTAATATCAGAACACTTTTTTTAAATTTAATTGCAACTTTTCTATTGACAGCCGGTTGAAAAAGCCTTTACCTTGTAGTTGATTATTTAAAGTTGATATACTTTACTTCACGCACATATATCTATATATGTGTGTAATACAAATAATTTCGATACCCT
The DNA here is from genome assembly GCA_028023455.1 of Epiperipatus broadwayi. Classification (NCBI taxonomy): domain Eukaryota; kingdom Metazoa; phylum Onychophora; class Udeonychophora; order Euonychophora; family Peripatidae; genus Epiperipatus; species Epiperipatus broadwayi. Next base: position 1,722,482 of record JAQFVV010012495.1, read on the forward strand.
CTATTTACCGTTATATAAAGTTAAGACTGCAGACATTACGCATTTACTGGGGAGATTGGTTAAATTTTATCTTTGTTTTAAAATGAGGTAATCAGAGGTATCACAATACATTAAGCTATGCATTTATATATTTAGTAACTATGGCAACAAATTGTAATTAATTATGACGTAATAAAATAGAAATATCATTATATAGTACATTTTTTTATAATTTTAATTAATTGATTATAAATTTAACACCTAATATAAATATTAAAAGATAAGATAAAAGAATGACTAAATAAACACATAGACGCACAGCTTTGTAATTAAAAAAAAAAACTAATAATGTTATTAAATTACATTTTAAAAATTTTATTAATTAATTTGTCTAAAAATTAAAATGTATAAGTAATGAATACATTTATTTATAAATGAAATCTATTAAGGATTTCATAATATTTAAATTCAAAAATTAAAAAAAAAACTAATGATTTAGGCTAATAGGTGAAAGATAAAATGAATTTGAAGATAAGTGATTACACTTTACATTATTTTTATTTAAAAGACTGATAAATTTCCGTTATCTGATAATAAAAATATCTGAATATTTATGATAACTTTAATATTTAAGTCATATATTATTTGTTAAATGTAATAAGGCTATTTATCTTACAATGTCTATTCTCAAATTAACATTTATATTGGTAATGTATAGTGGATTTAGTGTGTTAGGACTTTCACTTAGAACTACTCAAATATCAAGCTTAAGTTCTATTCGAAGTAATCATAATTTATCTCTGATTATCACGAATCTCAATGCAACTTCTGAGCAAACAGGTAAATTGAGAGAAATTAAATATGTATGTATCTAATTATATTTGAATAAAAGTAATTACCATAATACTGCGAAAACAATTGTAACGGCAAAGTATTTCAATATTTATGCCCAAAAAATCCATAAAAATATGTGTTATCTTGAATGAACTGAAAGCATTGGAAAGCCATTGAGCATAAAGTCCTCAGCGTCATTGACAATTCAATGATATCTAGCAGCCATATATATAAAATTGAATGCTACGTTCATTATGTTGGATATTTGAAGATTGAATTGGTTATCATTTATATACGTGTGTGCTTATATTAAGATTTTATACGAATAGAAAACAATTTTCTGTTGAATAACAATTGCTTTCAGTCAAATTATTTTATTTTCTTGCTAAACATCGTGTTATGTTTTCAACAAATCTATGTAGCTGTTAGTATTGGGTATATAAAACTAACCCAGAATAAAATAGTAATAATTAGCTAACATTTTAGTTATTTTACAATAACAATTTTTAGTTCTAGATTAAACAAATCAAATATTAAGATTCTTTCATTTTCTAAAAATATTAAAATTTATATATTCCTTTAAATTTTAATTTTCTTTATTTTTTTCTCCATTACTAATAATGTGTGAGTACGAACAAAACAATAAAGAGATTTGGTAGAATTAATTTTACTTATTCATTACAGAAATCAACCGGTATGCAAAGTATAAAGAGAACAATAAAGACATTTTAATAGAATTTTATTTATTTAATACAGAATTTACTTTTAGCAATTGAAGATATTATTGGCCACTAATAGTCAGTGAATCTATACGTTAATCAAATATATATATACATTACAATCAAACCTACAAACGCATATGGAACTAGTAGTAGTTCAGAGGCTTACAAAAGTAATAATAAATATCATTGCAACCTATAATGTTTTCTGGATGCTTTTCAACTTTAAGGAAAACAAATACTCCAGGATTATTTCCAGAACATTTTTTATTTTATACATATATTTTAATTTTTCTAATGTTATTATACAATTCATATTACAAAGAAAACCCTGGAGTATTGCTTTTATAGACATGTAATATATGATAAGTTGTATTCAATTTAGTTCATAATTGTTCTTTAAAATAACTATTGCTTGCTTCTGGAATCATATCAAGTGATCTATTGCTTAATTAATTTGCCTTTATCAGACATACATAAATGTTGATAAAAAAAATGTTAAAGTAAAACTAATTGTGATTAGTGGACAATGCAGTCAAAGAAAATATCGTTGCAATAATTAGAATATAAGATGATTAATGTATATATATGTATGTAATCTTTTATATGTGTATAACTAGAAAATATAAAGCGATTAAATGTTTGTTTAAATTGAATTTGGAAAAGATGCCGAATAGAGAAATATACTTTTAACAAGAATTCTTATTTTAATATATATGTCAGCGATTAATAATATCTTTACTCATATATAAAGTATTCAAGGATATGTAGTTTATAACGACTTGTAAAAAAAAAAAAATAATAATAATAATAATAATAATAATAATAATAATAATAATCACACATATATTAACACAGAATTAAAATTGTTTCCTTTAATTATCCAAGAATTAATAGTATTGATAATATATTCCCTTTTAAATAGTTAATAAAATAGTATATTTATCCTTTCAAAACTTAGTTATGAAACATCTCTTCTCCAATTACACATTTGTTAAATAGAGGTAAAACATGCAATGTATAGATTATTGTAATAATAAATCTAAGGTAAGCCCATATTTTTGATCTACCCTAACTTTAAAAAAACTATAAAGAATAGTTGTACGCCATTTTTTTTCTTTTGCTTTTTTAATGGACTATGTGATCGAGCTCTATCAAATATCCAAGAAAAAAAATTATTTTCTTAATTTTACCAATAATTAATATATGTTTGAGCACACTAGATATGAGTATTCTTGATGAATATTATATTTATAACACCTGTTTTTTCTTCATCTGCATAAACATAGCAACAAACTTTCTCCCCAACTATTAAATTTTCTCTTTATTTAAACTTTTTAAATTTGATACTAAAACCCATATATTTTTAATAAAATATAGCTAGTTTTTGTTTCCAAGATATTCATTTATTTCATTACAGATTTCTAATATGTGCAATTCTGGGAGAGAGAGAGATTCTAACATGACTAACATTATAACTTCTCTTTGACAAAAATTCTCAACAATAATACCCTTTGCACCCATCAAAATTTGTAATTAGTAATTTCATCTGAATCATGGTTCTTTCATTTTCATATAAAGTAAACTTAAGAAAATAATCAGCACTGTGACTAAGATTTTAGACAAACAAATAATACTTTGTGCAATAATTGATTATAAGTTAGCCTAAAGAAATGATTAAAACATTACAATGGGAAGATATGAACTTATTATCCGATATAATTCTGCTAAAGTAATCAAAGGCTAATCTCATTTTTAAAAAGATTTTCCACTCTATGTTTAGTTTTAATATTAAGGTAAATGCATTTTTGTAATATTTAATAAAGTTGGTGAATGAATTTTTGGTACTTTGCAGACATGTATATTATTTGAGATACCGCTTGAGCAAAGAGATGTTATGGTACTTGGCAGATGTAAAAGAGGACAAGTAGAGAATGATAGTACTCAAAGAACTACAAGAAAGATTAATTAGATACTTATTGAATATATGGACACTATGTGGTAGACAAGATGGAACATTTGTTAAAGACATGGTTTTACTAAGCAGGGATGAGACTGCAGGTGATATAACTAATAAACGGATGTGAAATCTATGAGAAGACAAAACTGCCAAACGAATCTTATGAAGATCCCCATCAAGCCATTATTCCTCAAAGACCAAATGACCTGGTGGCATTAGATTTCTATGGTCCATTATCTAGGTTTCAAATAATGAAATATATCTTAGTAGCTTATGTTGTATTCTCCAAATGGGTAACTGCATACCCAATAGCCTAAACCAAAGCGAAAAACATTAATAGAATTTTAGAAACCCAGTATGTTACTAAGGGAGAAAAATGTAAGGCCATATTTTCTGATCATGGTACACCCTTTATATCTGCAGAATAACAAGGCTGGTCAGAAAATATTGGAGTATGGCATGTCTTATTATCTATCAAAAATTCTTAGTCTGTGGGTTATAAGAGAATTGGAAGGCTTTTCAGGGTTTATATCTCAACTGACTATAAAGGATGGGCAAGACATCTGCCACAAATTGTAAATTATATAAAATGGATGAACAGTGAATTTACAGGGTTTTTTTTTCCAATTCAACTCCATTTTGTTCAACCTGAGCCAATGTTATACAAGGTGAGATTACTAGTTGCTCCAGTGCAAATTGACTGGGAGACAGACTGAAAAAGAGCACAAGGATGATTGTTGCATTATGCAGAGGTAAGGGCATGAAGACGGGGCATAGGGACAACAAAATTTAGAGTAGGAGATCAAGTATGGGTTAGAAGTAACTCAGTCAGTCATACAGAGAGTCACATTTTCAAAACATTTCAAAATATATATGAAGGCCCATATTACATGGTAAAAGAGAATAAGCCAAATGCTTTTACACTGGCAAATGATAAAGGGGAAAGAGGCACATATAACACAATGGCTTTATAACCATATAATCTAAGACAATGAATCAAGATGGGGGAGGGGTAATTAACAAACAGAAGTGTACTATAAATATTAAGTAGAATAAACTAATAACCATCACATGACCACCATCTCTTATGCTGTGTATAACTGTTGTTAAAACAAGCAAAACTCACTATACGTATGCCACACACAGCAAGCTAGAGTAATCAATGGATGCCAGAAGGCTTGTGCATAAAATCCCCATCTAGTGCCTATTCATCCAATATCCCCAGACTAGTTTCTGGCTTGTGGCCTTCATCAGTGAGGAGCCTTGGATATGAGAGCACTGCATCTAGATCTTAGGATCTAATGCAACCCTCCAGCAACCACCTTTTATCTCCATTTAACTACAAAACTATGAGTCTTAAACTGAAAACATCTTAATGTTTCCAATTCAAGTCCATCAGCTTATATAGATATATGGGTCTGAACCCAGTTCAGTTCCCATACATTTTGGTGTCTTTGGTTCTTTAATAACCACAGCCACCAATATCCTATTAGGCAGGATTGTTTTTAAGCCAATAAACATCACATGACCACCATCTCTTATGCTTGTGTGTAACTGTTGTTAAAACAGGCAAAACTCACTATATGTGTATGCCACACACAGCAAGCTAGAGTAATCAATGGATGCCAAAAGGCTTGTGCATAAAATCCCCATCTAGTGCCTACTCATCCAATATCCCCATACTAGTTTCTAATAGGATATTGGTGGCTGTGGTTATTAAAGAACCAAAGACACCAAAATGTATGGGAACTGAACTGGGTTCAGACCCATATAATTATATAAGCTGATGGACTTGAATTGGAAACATTAAGGTGTTTTCTGTTTAAGATTCATAGATTTGTAGTTAAATGGAGATAAAAGGTGGTTGCTGGAGGGTTGCATTAGATCCTAAGATCTACATGCAGTGCTCTCAGATCCAAGGCTCCCTACTGATGAAGGCCACAAGCCAGAAACTAGTCTGGGGATATTGGATGAGTAGGCACTAGATGGGGATTTTATGCACAAGCCTTCTGACATCAATTGATTACTCTTGCTTGCTGTGTGTGGCATACGTATAGTGAGTTTTGCCTGTTTTAGAATAAATTAGCTAAAATATCTTCTTTATTCTCATCATTAACTGAGGTAGTATTGCACCTGTGCAAAGTGTGTTGGCAATTGAATTTGAAGATTTTACTGAAATGAATATATATTTAAAATAAAATAAAATAAAAGTATGTTTAAGATAGATACAAATTAATGTATAAAATAAACATTTTATCGGATTTAAATTAGAAAATTTCTTTTCCTTGAGGCAATACACATTGTGTTTTTTTCTTTTTATTCATTTAAAAAAGAGCAAATTATATAATAAAAGCTTATACTGATTGTAATATTGATGGAAGTTATACAAAGGAGAGATCGGTAATTAAATATGACTGTGGTAACTACAAGAATAAAAAAGAGAACTTTGAGAATAAAAATATAAAGAAAGATAAAAGTTTTGAAGAAGGAATGCAGGTGGTATTCTATGTACACATGGTTAATGAGTTTTTGAAGTGATATAAAAGGAATAGACATAGATAAAGAAGTGTCTTTTGTTCAATTGGCAAGATGTTCAACTACCTCGTAATAACCGCTGACATTCAGATGTGTGGCTAGAATGCCTGTACATCATGATGATTTAGAAGAATGAAGTCACCATCCACCAAAAATAGAAGCCTCATTTCAAAACTGGAACCTAATGGACCTATCACAAAGAAAATCTGAGGAGGTTATGTATTACCAAGGAATGATTCCATAAAACAATCTTACCAGTAAGAAATAAAATTTTTGAACTTATATGCTTATTGAAATAACTTTATAGAGTACACATCTTACAAAAACCAGGAGAAAAGAAAACATATTTTAATGGACCGTAAAGAACTATTTATATGGTTAATGAATCCAAGAAATAATTTTGCTATGATAACATAAATTTTCTTTTGTTCAAATTTTCCCTTTTTTCAGTATGCTCATAAAAAAAATAAAGTAGTAAAAAAAAGATTTACAAAGTGTCATTTACTTACACGTGTAATTATCTTCTTTCAGTGATCTTCTGGTTAAATTCAACTGTTAGTGCTAACACAATATTATTATATTTTTAGATTTATTATTTGTGAGGTCACGATATAGTTATATAATATTTTTGCATTATTTTGTGTAAATATAGGGTATGTTAATATATGATTTATTAGTTCATTCATGTTATAGAGAGGGTTTTGATGTGGTGTAAGAAAGAAAGTAGGATAAACTTACCTTCATTGTCAACTTAATAAGGATATCTAAAATAGAATCCTAGCACCTAATAAAAACCCAAATTTAAACTATTAAAGGTGACAATATAGGGAAAGTTAGCTAGTTATAATTAGGACTGTAGTCCTTGGGAAATATACTATGCTTACTCTAAAATTAAAAATGGTTAACTGCCATAACCTAGATACGGTGTGGGCATGGGAGATAACAGATATCTTTAACAGATATATATATAAATTAATCTTACCGGCTGTTCATGTCTCTAGACATACATAAAACGGTACAATATATATACTAAATCTAATTCTGTATGCAACTGAGAATACTCTGTATTTTTATGCATTAAATATTATTGTACTGTTGATTTTTAACCAGTTGATCGGGTGCAAGTCTGAAGTAGCATAAAAAACCCAGATCTGTTAATAGTTTTTATATTATAAATACTTTGTTTTGCATGTTAATAATGGCATTACTGATATATATATATATATCTTTATTTACAGAAAATTTAACATTATATAGAGGAAACGCTACATTAGGTGAAAAGTGCAAAATATCTGAAGATTGTAATGCCTTAGGAGCATATTGTGACAGCGATCACAATTATACATGTAGATGCCAATACTATCTGAAAGAATCGGCAAACAAACTATTATGTGAAGGTAATACTATTAAAATGTATGTGTGTGCTTGCAGTATTATTGTGTTACAGTTTATAAGTTTTCTGTTTTTTATACATTAAAATCTATCCTATGATTTAACTTTCAGAAGATTAAATATGAGTCACTGAAATATTAATCTAAAGTTGCTTTTTAAGTGATATTTCATTTTATTAGTTTTTTTGCCTTTTTTTTTTTTTTTGACTTCAACATTTTTTTTCAGTTTTTGTATTTCTTATTACGTTATCGCTAAAACTCGTGTTTCTGCATGCTTCTAAATTAAATTTGTTTTGCAGATCTATTAAAAATAAATTAAAGAGTTGATCTCTTTATTTAGTTTTACATTTGATTTACTTAATTAAATTAGACCATATTTAATTTATCTGATTATTTTTTGTTCGTTCTCACTTTGCATTCCTCCTTTTTACAATTTCTCTTGACATTAATGTTCATTTTTATTATGAGATGACACTATTCCCTTCAATATATATTTACATAATTATAATGTTGCTTAGATAAATGTATAAACAGATAAGTAGATTGGTAAGTAGTTATGTATATAGATAAATAGATAGATGGATAAATAAATAGGTAGGTAGGTAAACAGATTGGTAAATAGATAGATAAATAGAAGATAGACAGACAGACAAACAAACAGATAGATAGAGAGATAGATAGATAGATAGATAGATAGATAGATAGATAGATAGATAGATAGATAGATAGATAGATAGATAGATAGATGGATAGATGGATAGATAGATAGATAGATAGATAGATAGATAGATAGATAGATAGATAGATAGATAGATAGATAGATAGATAGATAGATAGATAGATAGATAGATAGATAGATAGATAGATAGATAGATAGATAGATAGATAGATAGATAGATAGATAGATAGATAGATAGATAGATATGCAATTGTTTAGAATTTATGGGATTGTTTTTTATATAATTGATTTTGAAAACATTACATCTGTAATTGAGAGTTGGCTTGCAATGTCCCATTAGATTTCTGCTAAAGATTGTATGTATAGATAAAAATGAAAGAGAAAATTAAAAAAAAACTTTGTAGTAATGATGTATGGCTCTAGAATTGAGCTTGCCAATCCAATTATATATATATATTAGTAAACTTAATGATATAGGTATTTTGTTAAGATGGAGCAAAAAAATCGTTTTATAAGTAACATTCCTGTAAATAGTATATTTTTGGAAGTTTGAATTAAAACTGTTTTACTAAATTTAATGAAATTTTCAGAATGCATGGTAATTGACGAATATAAAAACGAAGAGTTAAAATATTATAAGAAAATTTTAAAAAATTAAAGCGATTATAGAAATGCATGCATAAAAAAAACTTATATATAGTTGTTAGAAGTTATGGATTATAAGTAAAAAATATTATAAATGAAAGATTGATTGCTTTTTGTTAATAAAATAGTATCAGATTAATACCAACATATTTAAAGTCCTAAAAGAACACTTTAAACATTGAAGAATCTATACAATTTAAATTATATGTTATGATAAATTGTGAGGATAGAAATAAGGGTTTAAAATGTATGCTCATAATTTGAAGTTGTTGCAAAGTTATAATATAATTTAGTGCTAGCAGTACTGAGATTATATTTTGAAATAATAAAAATAGTTGAAACAAAAAGAGGTTTTAGTAAACTAAAAATAATTTTATAGAATCATATATTTAAATAAGAAAATAATTTAAATGAGCAGTAGGATAATTGGCAAAGTAAACTGAAACAAACATACAAATTATTTCATCTAGATTTAATAGATTAATGCATTAAAGACAATTTTAGATGAAAAAATATGAGAGTAAAAATGTTTTTTTCAGTTCATAATGGAATACTAATTAAAATGGTAAGTGCTGATAACATCAGAATGCAAAACAAAATTATAAAATAATGATTAGCAAAATAATGTAAATAGATAAAATAATTTCAATTAAATGTAGATTCAAATTTAATATGTAGTTGATTAAAAAGTTTAGGCTACAAAAGAAAGATCAGAATAGAATCAATAAGAGAACATAGAATCATCACTGTATTAATAAAGCCTATCGATATATTGAATATATGATAAAATAATTTACCAGCAATTTATTTAATATAAAAAACTATCCTTAATTCAAGTGAGTTTGAAAAAACAACAAAGGAAACATAAATAAAAAAAGACTATGTCGGTAATGTAGTAAAGATAAAAATAACAAAAGTATATTAAATAATATTTTAATTTGCGAAGCACCGATAGTTAAAAATTGAAATAAATTGAGATCCTGCCAAATCTCCAGCACTCGTTACAAGACATAACTGACAGTCAATCAGATGTCAAAGATAGCTGTCTAAAATAACATCCAAACCTAAACACACAACAAAGATTTTATGAGAAAAGAGCAGCCACCCTTTTCTACACTTTTCTTTTTATATATCTAAGCCAGTCATAAGTATTTAGGTTTGAAAGCTTGAAGCTTAAAATATCTTCACAATTAACTCATTGAGTCTAAATCATAAATGTACAATGTGAAATCCTATGATTTACTATGAAGTAGTTTTTAGAATACAGAACAAGCAGTAAAGTATGTAAATAATATTTTAATTTGTGAAGTGCTGATAGTTGAAAATTGAAATAAATTGAGATTCTGCCAAATCTCCAGCGCTCGTTACAAGACATAACTGACAGCCAATCAGATGTCAAAGATAGCATTGTACATTTATGATTTAGACTCAGTGAGTTAATTGTAAAGATATTTAAAGCTTCAAGCTTTCAAACCTAAATACTTATGACTGCCTTAGATATATAGAAAGAAAAGTTGAGAGAAGGGTGGCTGCCCTTTTCTCATAAAATCTTTGTTGTGTGGTTAGGTTTGGATGTTATTTTAGATGGCTATCTTTGACATCTGATTGGCTGACAGTTATGTCATGTAACAAGCACTGGAGATTTGGCAGGATCTTTATTTATTTCAATTTAAAAGTTTATTAAGTAAAATAAAAAATGTCAAGACACAAAGAAATGATAATATCCCAGTTTAAATTTGACTGATTTTGAAAGATGTTATTAGTAATGCAATCTATAACTCAGATAAGTGACCAATGGTTTTTTTTTTTCAATAATTTTGAATCTATTGGGGAGAGGGGGAAATTAATACAACAAAGTTAAAAAATTTAGAATTGAAAATTTTAATCTCTCATTATTATAAGGTGGTGTTAAGATTTATGAATAGATTTATTTTCAGTACATTAGATTTGGCAATGTCTGGAAAGAAATTTAGATTTAAAAAGGTTAAAAAAAACAAAATACATTTAGAGTTTTAAAACCTATATTATTGCATTGCCAAATCCATATAATATTAATATCATTTATTTTCTTTATTAATTTTACAATGCTTTTTTTACAACCCGATTGCACAATCTTTTTCAGAATTTTTATATTTTCAAATCTATTTGACAATATAAGTCGAAGTTTTGAAGAAGATTGAATAAATAGGAGTTAAGATTTAAAAATATACATAGAAGTTCTGAAGAAGATTGCTAGGGCAATCCAAACTGTCAATACCGGGTTGTAAAAAAAATTTTGAGAGTAATAAGAACATAAACGATATTAATATTATATAGTTTTAAAAACTATTATTGAATAAAATAGAAAAAAGGGTTAATAGTTGTTTTATTAATCTTGAAAAGAAAGAAATGCGATTATAAATTGTTGGTGAGATTAAAAAGACACTGATTAGAAATGTTATATATGTACCAGAGAATATTTGTTAAAATTTATATATATATATATAGGAGGAGGAATGGTAAAAAAAATTAACATTATATATCTTTTGTTTATATAATATTGGAATTGGCATTGGAGATAAAAGAATTAATTCTATCAAATGTAATGTTCATATGACCGCATGTGAAGATAATAAAAATAGAATTAATAAAACATTATGCAAAAAATATACATTTTCTAGTATATTTAGAATAAAAATACATGTCCTCATCATCAACCATTATCAGTCCACTGCAGGATGAAGGTCTCTCCAAGTTCAATCCATCTTTTCTGATCTTTTGCTTCTCTTCTCCACATCACCGCTGCATACTTTCTTATTTCATCCATCCATCTCACACGTGGTCTCTTTCTGGGTCTTTTACAATCTCTTGGAATCCACTTTAAAATTTCAATTGTCCATCTATTATCATTTCTTCTAGCAATATGTTCAGCCCAACTCTACTTCAGTCTTTTAATTTTTTCAATAAGGTCAGTAACACCTATTTGTTCTCTTACCCATACATTGCATTTTCGATCTCGTCTTGTAACTCCCAAGATGCATTTCTCCATACTTCTTTGCGTGGTTTAAAGTCTCTGTATTGCTCTTCTATTAATTGTCCAAGTCTCAGATCCATAAGTAAAAACTGGCAAAACACATTTATTAAAAACCTTCCTTTTCAAACACATAGGCATATTTCCTTTTAGTATCAAGTTATTTCTACCAAAAGCACTCCAACCAAGATTAATTCTATGATTAATTTCATCCATTATGTTTCCATCTGTATTAATAATCTGACCAAGGTATTTGTAACTGTTAACTTTTTCTAATTCATCATAATCAATCTTTATTTTCATATTTTGAGAAAATCTATTAAACGTTACTTTAGTCTTTTTAACATTTATCTTTAGTCCTACTTTCCTACTTTCATCTGATAACTCCTGCAATATTTCTGTAACTCTAAAGCATTATTTGTAAAAACAACTACATCATCTGCAAAATATAAATGACTTAAAAAATCTCCATTTACTTTCGCTTCTTTAGCTTCCCATTTTAATCCACAAAATACTTCTTGCAGCACTGCTGTAAAAGGTTTTGGAGATATGGAGTCACCCTGTCTTACACCCTTCTCAATGTTGACTTTCCTACTATCATTATGTAATCTAATTATTGCTGTTGCATTTTTATAAATATTCTTTAAAATATGACAATATCCTGGATCTATACCTTGATGATCCAATGCTTTAATCACTGAAGAAATGTTTATAGAATCAAATGCCTTTTCATAATCTACATATCCTAAGCATAATGGCAACTCATATTCATTTGTTTTTTCTATAACTTCTCTCAATACTTGGATATGATCTACTGTATGAAAACCACTTTTAAATCCAGCTTCTTTTTTGGTTGGTGGAAGTCCAGTGTTCTATGTAAATGAGTTGCAATTATCTTAGTAAAAATTTTGTATAAAACTGATAAAAGACTGATAGGTCTGTAATTTCTAATATCTTCTTTATCATCTTTTTAAAATATTAATATTAATACTGCATTTTTCCAATCATCTGGTACATCTTTATCATTTAGATATTTGGAATATAACTTTGCTAAAAAAAATTATATTTCTTCACCTGCTTCTTTTAATATATCAATTATAATTCCATCATTATCTGGAGCCTTCCCTTTCTTCATAAATTTAATTGCATGTTTCACTTCCTCATTCAACATTCTGGGCAATTCAGAAGATATAAATAGGTATAGGAGGTATTTGTTCTTTATTACTATATAAATCTTGATAAAAGTCTTCTACACATCTCATGATGTCATCTCTCTTTTTAGTAATAATGCCATCTTTTTTTTTATTGCAGATATAAATTTCCTACCAATACCAAAATGTTGTTTTACACTCTTTAGACTTTTATTCTCTTCTACAGCTTTCCTTGCTAGTTCACAATTATACTTTCTTATATCATTTTCAACTCTTTTCCACACCATTTTATAAAATTCGAGATATTCAATCTTTTTTAATGCATCATTGGTGTATATCCTCATATTCCTTCTTTTTTTCACAAATTCTCTAGTCTCAGTAGAAATTTTATTGGTCAATTGATGCTTTTTTCTTCCAGCTATCTTTGTTGCAGTTTTTAAAAATGTATCAGTTATTTTCCTATTAATTTCATTCAAATCTGAATCATGTTCGAAATCTACTAATACTTGAAACCAATTTGTAAGTTCTAATTTAAATTCATTAGAATGTTTCTGAAGATTAGGAATATCAACTGTAAATATAGTTTTTTCTTAATAATTTTTGTCTCTCTAGTTTTGCATTAACATGTACCTTACATCTTACTAATCGATGATCACTTCCTGTGTTAAATTTATTAAGAACATTACAATCTTGAAATATGTATTTTTTGTTAATGAAAATATAATCCAATTTTGCTGTACCTTTATTTGGATGCTTCCATGTCCATTTCCTTTTAACATTTTTCTCAAAAAAAGAATTCATAAAATATAGTTTTTCTTTTTCTGCAAACTCCACAATTCTATGTCCTCTCTCATTTCTATTACCATAACCAAAATTATCTACAGCATTTTTGTCTTTCATTTGTTTATCAATTCTAGCATTAAATTCTCCCATAACAATTTTAAAATGTTGTTTACTCTGATCAAAAGCCTTTTGTATATCCATATAAAAATCTTCTACTACTTCATCACTATGAGAACTTGCTGGGGCATAAACCTGAATTATCTGCATTTGGTATCTGCTATTAAATTGTAAAACTAATCATGCCACTCTGTCTGATACATAATCAACCTCCACAATGATATTCTTCCATTTTTTATTTATAATGAATCCTACTCCACTTGTATTTCCAATATTTGTGCCTATATAGTAGAGTACATGTCTACTTTTTAAATGAATTGTTTCTTCACCTTTTCTTCTAACTTCACAAAGTCCAATAATGTCCCATTTAATATAAGATAATTCTTCTTCTAACTCTTGCAGTCTTCCTTCACTTGAAAGTGATCTGTAGATGTAAGTATCTAAATAAAAAGTCATCATCAAATGGCAGCCTGAGTCTGCAATCAGGGTATTCTTAGAACCCTCCACCTTCGGCCTCCAACTGCTGCTTTGATTGGTGACTTTACAGCAAAATTACATGTACATAAAGTTAAAGACACAAAAATAAAAGAAAAAATTCCTAATTATAAATACTGCCAGAGAAATTCTAAAACAAATTAATGTTTTTAAATATTTAAATAATTAAAGATGTATTGATGATGATGATGATGATGATGATGATGATGATGATAATAATAATAATGATGATGATGATGATGATGGCAAAGTTTGGGCTTAATGACTTGTTTGAGATTACAACAAATAATAAAAAATAAATAAAATTAGAACAGTGGGCAGTTTGCAAAAAAAATGTTATTTTATTAAAATCACATCCTCACATCAAAATGCTTTAGATTCGCCTATATAATTAGAAAGTAGGTTGAAGATAAGAGCTCACATATTTTTATAAAGTCATAATCTTGTGTTGAAGATTTGCTGAGGTTCCTCTAGTGGCAAATTTAACCCTCAAGGTGCATAGTATTAAGGTTATATATATGTAAAATCATATTAGTATTTCTTTTTCACATTATGGTCAAAATCAATACATTTTTTGCATAAAAGTAAATATTAGTTTATGTTTCAATTTTTAATTTATATTTAAATATCTTTGTATCACCTTGTTTTGTTTTTCTATTTATTATTTTTAACTATTGTCTGTATCCTTCTTTAAAAGGCTTTCATTTGTGTGAATTACATAATCATAGTTTTCATGTTTAAATTTATCAATAAAATATAAACAATCTGTTTTCAAGGTAACATTATAATTAAACAGTAAGTGAACTCCACTTATTTACTCTTGCCTAAATTCTTTAAATATATTATAAATAAAAATAGTGAGTGAAACAGATTAAAATTAAATCTGCCTAGAAGTTTGAATAAATTTCATTATAGTAAGCAATGATGAAGTGAAGTTAGATTAATAAATAAACATTTCATAATCTTTCACACAAACTAATATTCAATATTTTAAATATAATAAACCATAAGTAATAACAGTTAATTAATTATTATGTATAAATTACATCACCACAGATCTCAAACTTAAACAAACTAATAGAATATTAGCAACTAATTATTAAGATATTACTACAATTAAGCATTAAATGGAATCAATTGATTTCCATTCATACAGCCTTTGAATATATTGTAAATAAATGCTATTACTAGAATAGATTTAAAAGCTTAAAAAAATTAGTCTATTTTAAAACAATTTATCTTTGTATATTGTTATAAAGTTTATTTTAATTTTTAGGCATATTTAATTTCAACATGTTTCAGTCATTATTTTGTTATTCAGTCTGGAGATTATTTAAAGATGTAAATACATTTAATTCTAATTTTATTACAAAATTCATTATTTTACAACATTTTTTATCTTATCATTTGCATTTAAAAAAAAAAAATACAAAAATTAGAGTGAACAAAAATTATTTCAAATAATTTATTTTTCTTATTTTATTTTTAAGATTTTTTTTTTAATTTGTAATCATTTTACAAAAACTTCTAAATTGTATGTTAAATTAATTATAAATAATACAGATTCTCTCCATGGTGTTATGATGATATATATGTATTTAAAAAATGTTAAAAGATATGTTAGAGGTAATACAATTACTATAAAAATTATTTAGATCAGATGCTGTTCGAACTCAGACTTTCACATGACTCACAACTCTCAGTGCCATTTTATATTGCTGACCCACCTGATCACACACATGTTGAAAAGATGAATAATCACCAATATACATATTTCATGCTACACCAGCACTCATCAGTTGGTCCAGATTACCATCTCCACACATATATGTAACCAGTACTCAGATCCATATTAAGACAGCTAATCTTCATACTTTAATGGACAGACTTCAAACTACTCCAACCCACAACTCTTCAGCCTTCCATTTTGCAATATACTATATTGGTGATTATTTATCTTTTCAACATGTGTGTGATCAGGTGGGTAAGCAATATATGATGGTACTGAAAGTTGTGGATCATGTGAAAGTCTGAGTTCGAATCCTGCATATATTACATATATAAATGCAGGTGTAAGCCTGCACAATGTACCAGATGCTGTTATAAATAAAAAGCCAGACCAAATGTATAGAATAATACTTTTATTGGATTGTTAAATGCCTTACTTTTAAGAACAAATATTGCTTTGTAGTATCTAGAGATTAGGGATAATAACGTGCATTTTCATTGCTTCAAAGTAAGGAATACATTTTTTCGAAAAATTAATGAACATTACTAAATGACCAAACATTGTTGCTTTGCCACAACTACAATTTCCAGTACTGCATTGAGAGATAGTATTACCTAATCTAGAGAATTTGAAACATAAGAATAATCAACCTTCAATACTGACAATGATTAGGATGTGATACATTAAGCTACAATTTATTTGGCAAATGACTCTGCTTTATTTTAATACATAATCCTCCAAGAATTTAGTTTTCTGTAAAACTTCTCATGTAAGTTTGGCTGGAGAATTTATGATATAGTTGTATGTGACTGGATTTACTTCTATAGTACCATAATATATCTTTTTATAAATTTAGACTTGTAATGATATTTTCTGCCTTCTCTTTCTGTTTAGAAAAATATTTGAAATTGCTTTGATCATGTCATGTTTGTGTACTTCTTCTAAATAGCCAGATAAGTATAGATGATATTTATAATTTTTTATTGATATTGTGGTGGAAGAGACTGTTTGCCAATCAATATCTTAGTAAGTAATCATTTAACTTATCAATTATTTGTTCTGATAATGCTAAAGTTTATAAATTTTGTATTATTATTATTATCAAATGTTGGAACTTGCTTCTGTTTCTTCACATGATTACTTATTATTTTTAGCTCCATTTGTAATTGAGACTACATTCTTATTAAGAAGCATAGTAATTTATTTATGTAGAATACTTTGGGTACAAAGACTTATATTTACTAAGATACTTTGTTTATTAGAAAAAATAATGTAAGGCATAATTTCATTTCTATTTTCCAGAATTTTTTCCATTTGTTCACCACATGTAGCAGTTTGCTGGGGTACTTCAACCAAGGATGTTTATTTGGAACCTGCTATGATTATAAGTTTTATCATTAGCATTAAAGTTATTTTCATGTTGTAAACTTTTTACTTTTACAATCGTTTTTTTTTATTTTTTATAATATGCAAAGTTAATTTCATATTATTATGACACTTTTTTGGCTTAAGATTTTGGAGTTTTAATAGGAAAGATTTATCATTTATTACTGAATTTTCTCATTCTCTGCATTTGATTTAGCTGAGATTACACTGATATCAAAAGGCTATTGTATTTAACTTCACAAACTTTCTTAATAACTCAAATTCTTATAGTAAAAAAGATATTAATTTTTATTTTCTATTTAAGATTTAAATTATAAAGATGAAAAAATATACCTTACTTATCGCTGTTACCAAATTCAATTCATTATTCTTGTAATTAATTACATATTTAGAAGAAAAAAAAGTATTGCGGTTTAAGCATCAACTTTCAATCATTCAAGTAAAAGCAAAATAAAATTATTTTTTAAAAAATACAAAACACTTTTTATATAAATATGAATAACTACGTAATAATAAATAACTGCATATAATTATAGGTGTGTTTTAATAGTAAATTAACTAAATTATCAAAAAAATATTATTTGTATTTAAATTTTTTAACCAAAAATGGATTTAGAGAAAAAAGAACTTAACGATATTCAATGTAAAAATGGCAAAACTCTCCACACAGTAGTGCCACTCAGTGCAAGCCAGAGTAATCAATGGATGCAAGAAGATTTGTGCATAAGTGCCTACTCATCCAATATCCCTAGACTAGTTTCTAGCTTGTGGTTTTCATCATTGAGGAGCCTTGGATCTAAGAGCATTGTACCTAAATCTTAGGATGTAATACAATCCTCTAGCAACCACCTTTTACCACTTTAGTTAACTATAAAACTATGAGTCCAAAATTGAAAACAATATTTTCAACTGAAGCTCATTAGCTTATATAGTCATATAGGTCTGAACTCAGTTCAGTACCCCTACATTTTGGTGTCTTTGTTTCTTTAATAACCATAGTCACCACTATCCTATTAGGCTGAGTTCAGACCTATATGACTATATAAGGTATTGATTTGGATTGAAAATATTATTGTGTTTCAATTTTGGACTCATTGTTTTATAGTTAACTAAAGAAATAAAAGGTGGCTGCTGGAGGGTCACATCAGATCCTAAGATTTTAAAATTTAGATGCAGTGCTCTCAGATCCAAGGCTCCTCACTAATAAAAACCACAAGCTAGAAACTAGTCTGGGGATATTGGATAAGTAGGCACTAGATAGGGATTTTATGCACAAACCTTCTTGCATCCATTGATTACTCTGGCTTGCACTGAATAGCACTACTGTATAAAGAGTTCTGACTGTTTTAACAGCTTGAGCAACCATAAAAATGATGATCATGTGATGTTTAGTGGTTCAAAGTAAAAATGATTTTTTTTTAGTATATATATATTTCTTACTATGTAATAATAGTCAAAAATGTTAGCATTTATTTTATGATGAAATTAAAGACAGATTAATAAAAATAAATAAATAAAATTAAAATGTTATTAAGAAGTGTGATTATATTTTAAAGAATAAGTGCTAAATTAATTTGAAATATTTAATATTCCTAAATTATTAAAGCAAAGAAAAGTGATTAGAACAAAAAGTTGAATCAACATCGAGTAGAAGTTAAAAACTTGGCATTAGCGATAAGAAATTTATTTTAGAAAGTTCAAAAATTTGTAATATGTAATAGAAAGATTTGAAAAGTAATTAAAACAAAGTTCAATAAAAATCAAATGTTTTGAAAATATAAAAACTTAATTAAAACAAAAATCTACACGAAGCTTAAAAACAAAAATATTTTTTGAATTTATAAAATAAATCTAAAATTATTACTAAAAAAAAATGTCAAAAAAATTCAAATCGGTTTCACTATAAGTATAAAATAAAAAATAAAAAAAAAGATAGTTTAAGATTATATAATTTTATGTGAAGAAAATTTTAAATATTCTAGGTTGAAGGAAATATTCTATTTTGCAAAAAAATTAAAAACCTTGAATAGCTTAAGTGTATGAAAATAAATCAATGGAGAGAAATTCACTTTGTTATAAGCAGTTCAAAAAAGAAACATTTTAAGCATGTTAAATAATTGTCTTGTTTTAAGATCCAAAACATTACATTTATTGGCTTATACCAATTTTCTAAAAAGTCTATTACCAGTCTATTATGCCAAGATTTCTATACATGGATTTATGCAATGGAAAAATGACAGATTTTAAAAAGTTCATGATTGGTGAGTTTAACTCTATTAAACTCTTTATGAACTCCAGAGTAAGGAACCATTTGATTATTTTTTTGTTAAAGACTTAAAAAAATGAATCACTTTCAATTAAAGGAGCTGCATTTTGTACTCAATTAGAATATCATAAGCTTTGAAAAGTACTAAAAGCAAAAGCAGAGATTAGATTTGCAGATAAATTTTATACTATTTGTATTATGAATATAAAAATTAATAATTATACATATTTATTTTTTTGGCAGATCAAGTGATTTGCAGCACTTGTATAGGAAGTTGAATACAACATTTCCATATCCATATTTAACATTTTTATTCCATAAAATAATAATAGAATGGCTTGTTGGAATAGGCACCAGATTCTGATATGATACCATTGCATTAAATCACATGGGTCTTTTCATCCAATTGATTTACACTGAGAGTTAACTTTATTTTAAAAAAAATACATGCAGATTTACAAATATTACCATGACACTTTAAAACTGACTTTTATTATCAATATTCTTAGTTTATATTTTCTGGTGAATTATAGAATTGAATTTATGCTAATAGTTTTTCATATCTGGGCTATAAATTTGTGATTCACTACTTTATTTTGCTTATTTTATCTAATGTAATTATTCAGATGTTACATTTTATACAACTGAGAAAATAATATTGTATTCTATACTACACTATTTGTTTTATTAATAAAGAAAAACTAACCTGTTATATCTATCTTTTCAATTCATCCATAGTCTTTATTAATAAATTATTTTTATCCTCAATTGTTGGTTTACTCTTCTGATTTTATTTTCATCAATTAAACTTTGTTTTTCTGTATATTAAACTTTTTTGCAGTTATCATCCTTATAAAATTTTTAGTCAGTTCACTAAGTTCCGACTACAGTTAATTATTGAAAACAGTAATGTCTATAGTCTAAATCAGTAGTCTACCACAACCTGTAGGTAGCAACTTCTCAAGGGGTCACAAAAAAATTGTTGGGGTCATGAAAATAGTGAGAAGTTCTAATGTCGGATAATAAATTTTTAGCTGCAAAAAAAAAAAAGCCTAATCACTACTAAAAAATAATGAAAACTGCTCACTCGTGTGTGTGTCTGACAACTTTTTGTTCAAACACTTCCTTCTTTATATTCCAACCCGCATGGCACTTATATTGCTCTCTTGCTCTCACATGACACTTATTTTGCTCTCTCACTCTCTCTTGTTCTTTCTCAGAGTTTTGTTTTTCATGCTAGAATCCTCCTAACGTTGACATGTGATATTCATTCTTGAATCTACACATTTTTTTTAAAAAACAGGCTAAAAAAGTTGCAATTACAAATCAACACTAAGAATCAGGTATTATTATAAATTCTTTCTTAATATACACTTTTTTCAAAGATCTTATATCAAATCATATGTACTGTATTATAATATAACGACTTATATTTGTATGTGATAAAACGACTTTTACAATTACTATCCTTATATGCTTATAATAGAATGATAACAATATATAATGAGTCGAATAAAATTTCAATATTGGTATGACGATCACAATTATACAAAAAAGTGCACATCACTAGTCTAAAATACTTAATTTCTCATTAGCTTTGTGAAGGCTCAGACTTCATTTTTCGTAATCCATTAGAATTATTTACTTTTAGAATAATAAAATATTATATGACTTCTTATCGACTTTCTTTACGATGTGGCTTTAGTCTTGGTCAAATAAAAAGTAATTATCATTGCATAAAATTCAAATAACAGTATAGACTATTATATGTGTTTAATATATAATTAATTGCTGCTTTATTTATAAAATGATGTTATATCAGATAAATCTAATCAAATCCTCTATGAGATAATAATAAAACAAAATTGTTTCTATAAAATATAAAGTATCCTTTTAATGTTTTACTACTCATATCAATAATGAGTAATGGGAGATTATTGAAAAAAAATTATTTTATAAAATGATTAATGTTAAAATTATTATATTTGATAACATATATTCATCACAGGTATATGAATAAAACAGGAAAACTCTCTATATAGTAGTTTAGTGGCATATGAATAAACTTACATTCACTTTACATTTTACTGATAAAATATTTTATTCTATTTCATATTAAACACAAATTTATATCTATACCCTGGCAGATTTAATTGTAAAAAATGTTATCTACCCATATTGTTTTTTTTATCTAATTTTCTCAAGTAAAGTATAAATATAGGGGTTTTAAACACAGACTTTCGAGCACCCTTCAACTATCCATGCTATCTCATATCACTGATACTCATGACCATACACATGTAAAAAAATAAATAATCACCAATATACATATTTCATGCTGAACCAGCACTCATCAGTTTGGTCCAGATTATCAACTCCCACATCAGTGCTCAATTTAGCAAATCTTCATATTTTAATGGACAGGCTTCAATCTACTCCAATCTCCAACTCTTCAGCCATCCATATCATTGAAAATTTAATGATGAAAAACCCAAATTCCATACTGATGCCAATATTATTGCCATGCCAATGTTGACCTCAAGTTACTCTGATCCCTCAGGTATAGAACCTTATCCATTTAAATACATAGAAAAGGGATGGCAGGATGCAGGCTTAATGTGTAATATTTGAAATATAGGCATTCTTCATATACCTGGAGCTTAATTGTAAATATAGAGGATTTGAACACAGACTTTCAAACACCCTTCTTAATATAAACTGAGCACTGATTATATATATGTGTGGGAGATGATAATCTGGACCAACTGCTGAGTGCTGGTTCAGAATAAAATATGTAGATTGGTGATTATTTATCTTTTTTGCATGTGTATCAGTGATATGAGAGAGTGTGGATAGTTGAAGGCAGCATGAAAGTCTGTGTTCAAATCCTCTATATTTGCAATTATGCTCCAGGTATGCCTGTATTTTAAATATTCAAGTAAAGTATATAACTAAAATTGCTTTACTATATTATAACTGTTTTTAAATATTAATAAAATATCGTTTTTGGCTCAATATTGTCAAATTCTTTTTTTAATTAGAATATAAATGATAGTTATTTCAATTGTAATTCAATACTGTCATATTACTGTAGCGTGAAATTCTAATTAAGAATTGTGTTATGGATACAAGTAAATCTATTCTTTGGATTACTAAAAAATAGAATCATGACTGGTTTTTTGACAATAATCATATTATTAGTGATTTCATTAAAAAGAAACATATGGCATTCTATGATTACCAAAATAGTAGATGAAATGTGTAACTTCATAATAAATATAAAGATCTGAAGTCAGAAGTTCAATGGTTGACCAGAAAGCTTACAAAGTAATTGGTGCTTTAAAAATTCAAAGAAAAAACAGACACATGTAGATGGTCATTATTCTATATCTGTTTTTAATGCATTAAAGCAACATTTGGATCAAAAATGTAATATCCCACTCTTATTAAATTCTGCAGTGGACCTCTCTTATATGATGATAATGATATTTTGAAAAAGTAAAAAGAAATAATTATACTAGAATTGATATGATGCATTTTAATGATATATCTATTTTATCTACTCATTTAGATTTTGACAATGATACCTTGCTTAATGAAGTCAAAAGAGCTTTTCATAATCTTAATCATAGAAAGACTGCATGTTTTGATCAAATAGTTGAAGAAGTTTAAAAATATGGTAATATTATATTAGCTTTAAAAATATTGGATTTTTTAGGAGCATCTGGGCCCGTGAAATTATGCCATCTGATCTTAAGGATGCTTCAATTGTTCCAATTATTAAAGGCAATAGTCAAAACTGTGGTGATGATTATCATGGAATGTCATTATTATTCACTACAAAAAAAATCTTTCCAAGAATTTTGTTGAATAGATTGCTTCCAGTTATAGATGAATGGTTAGTAGAGATTCCAGAATCACTATAAATATGATTTTTATTGCCAAGAAAATGTAAGAAAAGTATCATAAACAAAGGAATGATTTATATATTACTTTTATTGGTGTGATCAAGGCATTTGATACGATTAATACAACAGATCTATTGCACTGTTAGAAATTAATTGGTTGACCACCAAAATTTATTCCTATTATACAGCTTCTACATGATGGAATGGGAAGAACAGTTGTTACTACAGGTGAAAAATCTGAGATATTTGGAATGAAAACTGATCTTAAGCAAAGATGTGTATTTGCTCCAATTTTGTTTTTAATTTTTTACAAGTTTTTGAATTTTTATATGTAGCTTAATCAGACAGGGATCAAAATAAGATGCAGATTTGATGGTGGAATTTTTAATTTGTATTGATTAAACTCAAAAACGAGGACTTCATCTTCTTGGGATTTTGGATTTATAGTAAGCTCATGGTTGTGCTATTTTTGTGAGTTTAAAAGATGATTTACATAATAATCCTAATATTTTAAATGCAATTTGTAAAATTCTTGGTTTATAAATTATTGTTCAAAAACTCTCATGTTGTTTATCAGTCAGTGACCAAAGAACAATTCTCAGCAACCTTTAGCTTGAACTGCTATCAACTTGAGAAATAGACCAGTTTAAATACTTTGGTATTATTTTAAGCAAAAGGATGGACTTAGGCATTGACATCCAACACAGATTTGAATGTGCTGCTATTGCTTGTAATAAGTTAAAAGTTAATTTCATCATAGGGAAATAACTACCACAACTAAGTTAATTGTATATAAACTTGGATGTCATATTGATGCAATATTAAGGTATTAGAAATGTTTATTTAAGGACTCTAAAAAAAAATTTAAAATACAATGGCAAAGTCGTAAAACCAATCAATATGTTTTTCAGTTTGCAGGATTAGGTACTTTTGAGTCCATTATTATGAAATGACATCTTTATTGGATTAGACACGTAAAATGAATGAACAATAGAAAACTTCCTAAAAGGGAGTTTTATGATGAACTTGAATATGGGTTTCATAGAAGAAGTAAACCCCAGCTATGTTACAAGGATTATTTCAAAGACATTCTATGGAAGTGCAATGTCAATTGTTCTATTTGGAAAGATATGGCAGAGAATAGAATTCATTGGAGAACTAAAATTACTATGAAGTTAAAGTATTTCAGAGTTTTCTACTAAGGAAACTAAGACAACATTGTAAAATAATAATAAAACAGAAAATTGAGTCAGCATGTACTATAAGTGGATGTATTTTTGGTTAACATATTTTTGTTTAACAGATTGGGTTGTACAGTCACCACAAAACTCAATTTCAGCATAGTTTCTCTCTCATTTTTTGTTGGAATTAAAATGGCCATAATCTTTTTAAGTGACTGTTGTTGTTGTTGTTGTTATTATTATGATGATGATGATGATTATTATTATTATTATTATTATTATTATTATTATTATTATTATTATTCCAATGGGAAAATTCATCTTTTCTCGTTTTAACTCCATATAAGTGGACAACTAACAATAAGTCAAATATATGTAATAATATTGAGTACAGTATTTTCCAACATTAAATATGTAAATTTTGTTTTTGACATTTTAACAGAAAACTATTAAATCTATTTTTAACAACCTGTTTTGCTAGACTATAATCAAATAAAAAATGATCATTTCCATTTGCAATTTTAGGTGTATCTAGAGATAAAAAATCTAATAGTTTTTTTTATAAACTGTGGCGAAATAAAAATCTTATCTTGAACATAATTTGATATATATCTTATTGGCTTCCATATACTGTTAGTTTATTTCTTGTTAAGATTTTTTAAGGATAATCTTTTGTTAATTATTCATAATTTGTAAATCAATTTCTGTTTCATTTGTGTTATTTTTTGAACTTTCTTTTTTTTTTTGTTTGTTTAAATTTATGTCAGATCTAAAATCTTACCTTATTTATATGTACTCCAATTGAAAATTTCATCTTTAATTATTTTGAAATGCCTATAAGTGGCCAACTCTGATGAAATATAGTATTATTAAACCGAGTATTTTCATTTTTTAATATGTAACTCCTGATTTTGAAAAAAATAACAGAATATTATTTACATCATTTTTCAAATGACTATTTACATATGTGGTGTCACGGATATACATATATAATATAATATAATTATATTCCAAATACATTTTATTACAATATTTTTACTAGCTGACATTTGTTATATTATTGTCTTATATATATATATATATATATATGTGTGTGTGTGTGTGTACACTACAATAATAAGCATGCTAGTAGCTCTAACAAGCTTTATCGATAAATGCAGCAAGAGAAGCATTTGAAATCTTTATCTATAAATTATCCCCATCCTCAAACGAATTTCAAGCTATTGGCTATCATCAGTGAAGTGCTAGAATATTTTAAACACTAGATCTAACATACCAACTGAAAGTTAGCTCTTATCTGATACTATCCATATAGCTATTTAAGTTAGATAACTGGATTTGAAGACATATTGGTGTCTGAAATTTTTGGATTTTCTACTTAATAGTTAAGTATAGGATAAGTGTTGGCTTTGAATTGATATTTTAGATCTAGTGTCTGAAATATCGTAGCACCTCACTGAGGATAAACAATAGTTTGAAACTGTTTTGAGGATGGGTAATTTCTAGATAGAGATTTTAAATGTTTCTCTTGTGGCATTTATCGATAAAGCTTGTTAGAGCTACTAGCACTCTCATTATTATAGTTTATAATTACAAGCTTATCAAATTAAGTCATATGATATATGACTTGATTTTATTTAATATATATACAGAAAAAGAATGAAAGAGATGAAAACAGAAATTATTTAAACAATACCAGATATAAACATTGTTCTATTTTTATGCAGTTTTAAAATGGTAATTTCTACTCATTTTCAAATCCATGACTGAATGATTATTTTGTGACTGCAATTTAGCCTAGTGGGAATGGATATATACAGCATTCTGTTAACTTGTAAAAACTGGAAAATACTTATGTAATAATATTACATAACTTGAAAGATTGTTATTCATTCATATGGGTTTTAAAATGAATAGAAAAAAATCTCCCATTTAATTTTATTATTATGATTGCTGGTTTAGCATGAAATACGTTTATTGGTGATTATTTATCTTTTCAACATATATGTGTTCGAGTGTATCAGTGTTATGGGATAGTGTGGAGAGTGGTGGGTCATGTGAAAGTATGTGCTCATATACCTATATATGTGTTCGAGTGTATCAGTGTTATGGGATAGTGTGGATAGTGGTGGGTCATGTAAAAGTCTGTGCTCATATTCCCTATATATTATATATATAGACACAGGTATATAATAAGCCTGTGTATTTCAGTTATTAAAGCTGTATAAAAAGAGAATATATTTAAATCTGGGATTAACATTATACATCTGAGGTCACAAATGTAAGCAGTTATTTTCCATTTGTAGTGTAGCCTAGCAAAGTCAGGCAGGGGCAATTTAACAGAGTTATGTTAAATTATCAAAAATAAATTGTTTATACAATTCAAACAATACAATATAATTATCTTAT
Organism: Epiperipatus broadwayi; assembly: GCA_028023455.1. Lineage (NCBI taxonomy): Eukaryota > Metazoa > Onychophora > Udeonychophora > Euonychophora > Peripatidae > Epiperipatus > Epiperipatus broadwayi. The sequence goes on from JAQFVV010012495.1 coordinate 1,749,659, forward strand.
AACTAAAATCAATAAGGCAAAATAACTATTGCAGAAATTCTTAAATATAATTAGAAATGATTTTTTGATTTATATACAAACTTATGATTGTTGACTTTAATTTTCAAATTTAGATTAACTATTTCATGCTAAACCAGCAATCATCAGTTGGTCCAGATGATCATCTCTACACATATATGCAATAAGTGTTCAGATATATTGATGATTATTTATCTTTTCGACATATATGTGTTCGAGTGTATTAGTGATATGAGATAGGGATCATGTGAAAGTTTGTGCTCATATACCCTATGTATTAACATATAATGATACAGGTATATTATAAGCCTGTATTTCAGTTATGAACTATTATTGTATTTATAAAATATGATCCTTGGATTAGTGTTTTTTTTGTGTGTGTGTGTCATATCAATGATAAAGATTTTTAACGTTTTTCAAAAGGATTTAAAAAGTCCGGAACAAATTCAGGCAAGTATTGATATTATTAGCGCAGTACTCACATTTGTGAAACACCCATTTGCGGGTTTGGATCATATAAAAATTGTAACAACCATGGGTTGAAAGATCATTTTCTCTTAGATAAATGTAGACTTATTTATAAGTAATTCCTAATTTTTATTAATCAACCGACTTCCAATGAAGTAATTATTTATTTTATTTAAAAACATGCAGCTTGTTTGTATTAGTATGTTTATAAAATATGAACTTAAATCATGATTATATATATTATATTTTCGAATTTAAATTAAGTAGAAAAAAAAACACGATTTCTAAAAGAAAAATAATTTTAGAATTGAAGTAATGACATAATTTATGTTGAAACGGATGTTCAATATAAGATGAAATGACTTTCCAGATAGAAAATATCTTTTCAAATATTAAAAAAAAAAAGAAAAGATTAATGAACAGTAAAAAATAAATCATCTTGTATTATATTTTAAACAATCATAAAAATATTTTAGAAAAAAAAAAAAATTCTGCAAATCGTAAAAAAAAAAATCTATATAAAAATGAAATATATTTTTTACGATAGTCCATTTTAATAGAAAATAAAATAATTTCATTAGTATTTTTTTAAGTTTGAGATTGTAAGGTTGGATCACATTTTTATACAAAAGATATATAATTAGTACCCCCCCTCAACCTATAAACTAAATATCAACTTTGTCTTTTTTCTAAACATAAAATAAACTAATATTTTAAAACTGAAATACTTTTATAATATTACAATTTAAAATACGATTTTCATTTTTATTTAGTAAAACTTTTTAAATTTGTAACAAGTTCAAAACACGAATGTGAGTTATTTACAAGTAAGGGCTTTTTTATTTTATAATTAACATGTATAGTTTATAATTTTAGTAGAATGAATTTTTTGTAAACAGTTTAGAATAAAACAATTAAGAGACTTTTATTCCGCAAGAGTCTTTTTTGATGTTTATCTTTAGTGCTATTGTTTTTCTTAATCAGATATCTTTTACAACTCTTTTTGCAACCATAAATCTTTACATCAACTGTAAAATTTAAATGACTTCTCCTTGCTTTCTATTTTTATCTCCAATAACTTCCTAAAAAACCTGTCAAGCGCTGGTGGCCTTGTGGTTAGCATAGCTGCCTTCCAAGCAGCTGGGCCCGGGTTTGCTTTTCGGTGAAGGCTTTAACACATAAACAAAAAAAAACTGTTAACAATGTTTTGAAAAGTAATATTATACTTATTGTATGTATATCATTACACAAAAGTTCATCTTACAGAATGATTTGTTAGGTAGCATTAAACTCACCAGAATAAAATTTGAAAATAAATTAAAACTAGCCACTAGTTGAAAATATTTTATCCACCCTCATGCATCAATATTAACTATTTGATAAATAGAGGAAATTTTCTTTAACATATAAAACTTTGATATGATACGATTTTAAGTTTACTAATTACAGCTATTTCATTATATTGTAAAATAAAATAATGCTACCCAAAGAGTGAATACATTATTATCATTAATATCTCTTGTATACACTTATAAATAAATATCTGCATTAATTTTAATCTATACTTTATATAATCCCTGTTAATCATATTCCCTGTTTAATAACTATTTTACAAAAAAATATTTTGCCACAACCATGAAATGGCAACCTACTGACTCATTTTAAAATAAACATTTTTTTTAAATTTTAAATAAACAAATTAAATTAACAAAGCAAACAATAACAAATTAAAAATAATATTCATTTTGAATTATTATATCACTAGATTGAGATCTAGTTCTGAAATAATTAAATGATTTTAAAGATTAAGATGATATTGTGAAAGGAAACGATAGACAAGTGTGAAAATTATTTCCCTTACACAATATTACATATATATATATATATATATATATAATATATATATGATATATATATATATATATATATATATAATCACTATATTATTAATTATTAGATATATTCAAAATAACAAGATTCACTATCATAAGAAATTAAAATGAAATATTTTTTCTTCCCTGTGATATATAAACCGAACTTGTGTAAACAATTTGCTAATTAAAAAAACAGAATCATAGTAAGTTCAAGCCCTAATTTAACCATGTTCGATAAAAATTGGTTTATTTAAAGAATAAGCTCTAAATGCAGGTGGCCCACTTATACTTTTAAAAGATTTATTGATGAAAAGGGGAGGGGGATGCCAATTCTATAGTGCAAATGTGAGGACTAATTTTATTCCACATATATATAAAGCTGAGCACTGATTGTATAAATGTGTGAGAGATTATCATCTGGCTCAACTGATGAGTGCTGGTTCTGCATGAAATATTATATTGGAGATCATTTATCTTTTTACATGAGTGTGGTCATGTGTATTGGTTGTTTGAGATGGAGTGGAGGACAAATATAGACAGAAAATACTATGTTCAAATCCCTCTATTTCCTATAGTAAACATTCTGCAAACGGAATGAATAAGTTAATTATATATATATATATTTGCAAGAAAATCAAGTCATATATCACATGACTTAATTTTATAAGATTGTATTACAAATGTTATATAATAAGCATGCCAATAGCTCTTAACAAGCTTTTCAGAATATCCCTACCCCCAGAACTGTTTCTAGCTTTGAATGTCATCAGTGAGGTGCTAGAATACTCCAGCATTAGATTTAAAATACCAGTTCAAGTCCAATACTTTATCTAATGTTTAACTATTAAGTAGAAAATCTGAATTTTTCAGATATCCATATGTCTTCAAATCCTGCTATCTAACTTAAACAGCTATATGGAGCTTAACTAAGTTCAACTATACTAATTTATTCCCATATGGCTATTTAAGTTAGATAGTTGGATTTGAAGACATGGATGTCTAAAAATTTCAGATTTTCTACTTAATAGTTAAACATTAGATAAAGCATTGAGCTTGATCTGGTATTTTAAATCTAATGCTGGAATATCCTAGCATCTCAATGATGACATCCAGAGCTAGAAACTGGTCTCAGGATAGGGATATTCTGAAAGGATTGTAAAGAGCTATTGGCATGCCCATTATATAACATTTATAATACAAGCTTATAAAATTATGTGATATATGATTTCATTTCCTTGCAATTATTGTTTTTGCCCTTAAGGCTTTGGAATTTTATATTGCTAAAGCTATTAATATATTGTGTATCTGAACTTAGTTTAATCCCATATGATTATTTAAGTTAGATAGTTGGATTTGAAGGAATATGATTGTCTGACAATTTTCAGATTTTCTACTTAATAGGTAATCATTAGATAAAATGCTGGAATTGACCTAGTATTTTAAATCTAATGCTGGAATATCCTAGCAATTTACAGATGAGACCCAGAGCTAGAAATTGGTCTGAGAATAGGGATATTCTAAAAAACTTGTTAAGCACTATTGCCATGCTCATAATATATATATATATATATATAGAGAGAGAGAGAGAGAGTGTGTATTATCATTATTTTACATATGTCCTCTATATAACAACATTTGATGAAAGATAAAGTAGCCTCTTGCAATTATGATCACATCAAACATAGCAATTCACTGTCCATTTAAGAAGACTTGCAATGTTTTGTTATGTTTGATATGAATTTCACTAGTCTCCTGAGGAGTTGATAACATCGGGTTTGATTGACAGAAACATGTAACCTGTAAAAAACTTGATTGTTTTTCTTCCAATGTTGTTATATAAAATACCATAATTTTTTTTTAAATTTTTATAGAAGGTATAAGTAAAATGATGTTGATATAGTGTGTGTGCACATGCATTCTAATCATACTTGCAAAATAATTGACAGTTTCAACTGATTTTTAATCTTCCTCAGAACTCCTGGTAGTATTAAAAAACTCTCAATTTTTTTTGTTCATTGTTTCTCTAAAGATGTGATGTTATTGGAGAGACTATTATCAAAAATAGTCTAATTAAAAGTTGTTTTACATACATATATGTTTATAAATAACATTTTTTCAAGAATATAAAATATAGACTTTAAAAAATACAAATACAAAATATTTTATAATAACATTGATGTTATGTATGGACTGTATCAAAGAGAAGAAGAGGAACAAAATCATTTTCTATTTAAATGCAACACTGTAGAACCTACAGGAACTTCTATAAATATAACACATAAGAAAAAGAACACCAATATTCACTCACTTCTACAATCATTCTCAAATTCAAACTTTTTAAACATCTATATTACTATATTTATACTCTATGAACTATAATGCAAAATATGCTTTTTTCTCTACAATGACAACAGTAGAAGTCATGTAAATAATTTCAAATATAAACTAGAAATAATCAGAATAAGAGACAAAAAAATCTTTCCACCAGATATTTATGCAATATATTGATCATTCAAATGGCAGATGTCCCTTTTGTAATGAGAATTTCTTGTCAAGGGTATTTCTGTTGTCATCTGACTGTTTTTTTTATATATATTTTCTGCAGATATAAAATATAACCCTTGCAAAATCTAAATGACTCAAGTAGTGAAAAAGGAAGAAGTAAAATTTGATATTTATAACAATATTTGGGCCTTCATCTCTAAGTTTACATTCTAAGTAATGCAAACAATTAGAATAATTAGCAGAGATAAAGAATGACGATTTGGAATAATAAATTATGATTTGAAATAATGAGAACTTTAAAGTTAAAGGCAATAATAATTGGTTAAACATTGAAAGAGAAAAAGTTGATTAAATAAAGTTAAAGGCAATAATAATTGTTTGAACATTGAAAGAGAAAAAGTTGATTAAATATTGCTTTTATATATATATATACTACATTTGTATTTGTAATCGTTAATCAATTTAACAAGATCTTGTGTGTGTTGGCTTATGTTTTAATAAAGTTCCTTTGAAACTAAAAATTAAAATAAAAAGAGTTTTGAATGAGGACTTATATAGAATAAATATAAACATATATTAATAAATATTTTTATTCATAGAAATTACTTCTAAGTTTGCAATAAAAGAATGCTAAAAGAAAAGCAAAAATTAACTTCTTTTTTTTTCCATGTGTCAAAGCTTCGGCCGGGAAGCGAACCCGGGACAACTGCTTGCAAGGCAGTTGTGCTAACCACTCGGCCGCCAAACGCTTGACTTAACTTTATTTTTTTGATTAATTTAAAACATAAAAAGTAGTAAATATAAATATTAATAAATGATTTATGAAAAGACAACATTGGTCAAAAGCTTTACACCAGCACTAAATATATAGACATTTGAAAGAAAAGGAGCGTTGTTAGCCGAGAGGTCATCGCACCCGCCTTGCAAGCAAGTAGTTGGTTGCAGACGGGTGTGGGTTCGCGTCCCGGCCGATATTATGACATATGAAAAAAAAATATATCTTCAATGATATATTCTTGAATAGATAATTACTGCTTTTACTAAGTTTATATTATCATTTATTAATATAAACTAATTTACTATCAATCTTCAAAATGACATAAAATTCTAATAAGTGATTTGATGTAACTGAATTTCTGTTGCGAACTGAAATAATTGTAAGTCTGATAAAATATTTGATTTATTTAATATAAAAAAAATGTCATAATAATGTCGATAAATTTTCAAGTGATTTGAGGTGTGTGATTGTCTAAAATAGTATATAGTTTTACTTATGCATTTGTTTTGACAAAGTAGTGTTCATTCAAAAACTTAATTACAACTCAATGAAGATTTTTCAATTTGTTGGTAATATTTTTAAAATGGTTTTCTATGACTGTAGAAATTATAGGTATTAAGGCCATCAATTCTTCTCTTTTAAGACTATTTAAACTCTTTCTGATGTATTAAAACAGAGTAATCTTTTATATTTTTTTGAAATAATATTGATCTATTACTTTATGTTTCATTATTATCATCATTATTTTCAAACATTATTAACTGATTTTAGATTAAAGTATTTCCATGGTTAATCTAGTTTAATTTTTAGTCTCTTTTTTTCTATATCACACTAACAAACTTCTTTATTTCATCCACCCATCTCACATGCAACCTATTTCTAGATTTTTTATAATCTCTTAGTATCCAATTTAAAAATTTAACCACATTCTGTCTTCTCTTCTGGTAATATAACCAGCCCAGTTAAATTTTACTTTCTTATTTTTTATCACTTGTTTGTTTGTCATTTGTGTATTTCATTTTCAATATATTCTTGCTACTTTTATCATACATCTATCTATATTATTTTACATGTAGTATTTCTTTTTTTAAAAAAAATCATGATGTTACCTTGTGCTTATAGCTAAATTAAAACAGTAAATTCGATTGGGAGCAGTGATATCTGCTACATAATTAGAACGCCAAAAGCTGAAACATAATCTCTATATAACAAATTTGAGTATTTTAGTAGTTTAGAATTTATGTCATGATAATTCTTCATAATTTCAAATAAACCTGAAATAAAACTTTACTCAATTAGTCTGCATTGCTGTTGATTTTTTTTCTAATCTAATAATTTGCAGTTAACTAATATTTTTATCCAAATATTATTTAATATATTTTATTTATATAAAAATTATATTTCCCCTCTTTTTTTTTTTTTTGTATTTTCACATATTTTCTTGTTTATACTAATATATATTTTTTGCTTTTGACTCAAGAATGGTAACATTAGCATATATACAAAGGAATTTATATAATGTTGTTATCATCATCATCACCAACATCATTATTATTATTATTATTATTATTATTATTATTATTATTATTATTATTATTATTATTATTATTATTATTATTATTATTATTATTATTATTATTATTATTATTATTATTATTATTATTATTATTATTATTATTATTATTATTATTATTATTATTATTATTATTATTATTATTATTTATGTGTAAACATTATTATAACTAATTAAATATATTCTATTGCTTCAAGATAATTCTTTTAAATTATTTTTATGCAAATGTTATGGTAGAAAGTGTTCTGATGGAAATAAAAATTTATAAAGTATAATATTAATAATAAAAGTTTTAATTTAAATTTCATTCGGTTCTGTGAGATTGGCTTGTTTGTTATTATTAAATTCTTAATAGAAAATAGTTTTGCAATACAATATTTTAAAGTAGAAATTTCTAGAAGTGTAGACTGAATTTTTATATTAAAAATTTTAATAAATCAACAATTGTGGAATGCCATATTTAGGACTTTATTTAATAATCAATTGGGTTTTTAGGGGGGGGTGATTTTTCTCTTGCAACTAGACGGAATCAATTATAATTTGAACAGCTATTGGAAAACTAAAATTGGTTTTTAATTTATGTTTTTTTTTAATTCATAGCACTACCAATTTTTTTTCAATAAACTTTTAGTGAAATCTAGCGTTATTATAATTTTGTAAGATATTTGCTAGTGAAAAAAATAAGTTATACATACCATTTTCATTGGGTTTTTTTTTTTCATATGTCATAGCATCGGCCGGGACGCGAACCCACAACCGTCTGCAAACAAATACTTGCTTGCAAGGCGGCTGCGATGACCTCTCGGCTAACAATGCTTGACTACCATTTTCATTGTTAAACTCAACACTTGAAAAAAATGATAATTATTTTTTTATAATTTTTATTTTATTTTACTTATAATATCAGTTTAGTTCAAATTAATTTTAACATAAACAGTTGAAATAACTTTTACGTCTCATAATTAGATTAATTTATCATTCATTGGCCAATTATATTTTAAAAATGGGAAGAGCATAATATATAAATAACTCTTTTTTCCAGTTTTTTTTAATATTATGGAATAAATTTAAAATAAATAAGAAGTATATAAGTAGTATTTTAATCTAAGAATTATATATAAATGTATGTGTGTGTGTGAAATATGCATATTTATATAATTTTATTAACAAAGCTATTAAATTTGTAGTAATAAACACAGTTGTTATTGTCAAAGTATATTAACCAGTTATTTTTAACTCCATTTTGACAATCATTTTTACTGCAGGTTGATAGTTTTGATTGTTTTTATTATTTTATGCTATGTTGATTTTGTTTAGCCATTATATATATATATATATATATGTGTGTGTGTGTGTGTGTGTGTGTGTGTGTGTAATATAGGGAGCATACCAATAGCTCTAACAAGCTTTTATTTATAAGTGCTCAAGAGAAAGCATTCAAAATCTCTATCTAGAATGATCCTTATCCTCAGACTAATTGGTTTCGAGCTTTCGGCTTACCTCAGTGAAGAGATAGGACATTCAGACATTAGATCTAAAATCCCAACTCAAAAGTTGGTACTAGTTATTAAGTAGAAAATCTGAAATTTTCAGACATGTCTTTAAATCCAGATGTCTAATTTGTATATATATATATATATATATATATATATTAGAATTAATGTATAGATAGATAGATAGATAGATAGATAGATAGATAGATAGATAGATAGATAGATAGATAGATAGATAGATAGATAGATAGATAGATAGATAGATAGATAGATAGATAGATAGATAGATAGATAGATAGATAGACAGACAGACAGACAGACAGACAGACAGACAGGCAGGTAGGTAGGTAGGTAGGTAGAGCAGGTAGGTAGATAGATAGGTAGATAGATAGATAGACAGATAGATAGATAGATAGATAGATAGATAGATAGATAGATAGATAGATAGATAGATAGATAGATAGATAGATAGATAGATAGATAGATAGATGAGATAGATAGACAGATAGATAGATAGATAGATAGATAGATAGATAGATAGATAGATAGATAGATAGATAGATAGATAGATAGATAGATAGATAGATAGATAGATAGATAGATTTCTTAATGACTACAACTCATTGAGTCCAACTTCTAGGTAAATCAATTCTCCAAGACAGATATTTGGAGATATAGGAAATAGAAATATATATGTTAATTATATTATATAAAAATAACATTTGAAATGCATTTTTAGGTTCAAAACTTTATGAAAGTTGTACAGAAAATAAAACTTGCATATTTGAAGATGATAATAGTATCTGCAGAGCAAATAAATGCATATGTTCTCCAGGATTTCCTATAGAAATTCATTCCCGTTGTTATAAAGGTATTTGATTATAAATGTTTTTGATTAATTTATAACTAACTGATGTTTCTTAAATAATCATGTATGTCTATTTATATTAAATAATTAAAAACTTCTAGCATTCTTTTAAAGAATAGAAATCCATTCTACATAGTGTATTTGGTGGAAAGATGAAAGTAACTGTTTTTCTCTGTGAACTGTCTCCAGCACAATCTTTAAATTAGCATGTGTTATATAGCAACATATTTTAGTTGATCATCAAAAAACTTTTAAAGTGCTTTTATGTCTGCATCATGAGATTGAATATTAAATGTAACTGTCTTTTATATCTTATCTTATAATAGATCAACACTATAGAATTACATTTTTTTAAAATAAATTCAACAAAACTAATACTGAAATGTTTGAAATGATAATAGTAAAGACATTAGTTACATGAATGTTTTTGAGTAGTTTTCAAAAGTTTAAGATAGTAGAGAGTAGTAGAGGAAGCATTGAAGATGAACCATGTAAGTACAAAACACATTATCACATTTCATGTCACAATTCATAATCCAAGCACACTAGCACTTTGAAACTTTTGTGATGAATACCTAAACTATGTCAATACATTAAACAATTATTGCATCAAAGATAGCCCTGCAGACAACTAGTCAAGTGAGAACCAGTCATGTTTTCATTAGGACCCAGTGATATATTTAGTACAGAGTCTTTCAGTGTAACATTGATAATTAATGAATGTTACAAAAATGTCTTTTCAATATCAAGATCAGTTTTTCATTATTGTTTTTTTTTAAAATTTATTTGGATACTCTAATGCATATTGTGCTGATAAATTTAAGTTTGAAAACTGTTAACAATAGATCTTTAATTGACTCTAACAGAAAATAACTTTCTTATTTTGATTTTGATTTCTACATTGTTAATGTGAATATTGTATGTTATTGCATTTAGAATAAAACTGATTTATGTTTCATCAACTCCCTTAACCAAAATATATAAGTACTTATTACACTGCACTAAAATGTAAATAATTATACACACTTTGAAAGCAGGCATTAATCTTTTATTATGGTATTCACAGTCAATACTATCTTTAACATACTAAGCAGTTTCAAATCAATGTGTAATTTAAAATATCATTAAGAATAAATTGAATTACTAATAAAAAACAATTTTTAAAATAACTGAAAATGTTCAGAAACTATTAGAAATATAATAACAAGCATAAAGTCTTATAACGCAAATAGAATTTAATTTCGACAAAGTAAAATGATTATTGAAATTTTAACAATCATAATTATGTTATAGTATCTTTTTTTTCCATATGTCAAAGCATTGGCCAGGAAGTGAACCCAAACTAGCTGTTTGGAAAGCAGCTATGCTAACCACTAAGCTAACAATGCTTGATCAAAATGTTTGAAACAAAATTTAGCAAATTTTTAAAAAACAACAAATTCAGGAAAAAACATGTAAATAAGTAGAACTAGAATCATTATAATACTTTTATAAATTTCCACATATACACTCTAATGCAAATGTTTTTTTTTTATATTATTACTTTAATTTTCTAACAGTTTCAACTGTTCTGCAATCTTCATCAGAGCTACAACATTTAAACATATAATTATATAACCATTATTCTATATACATATAGATTAAAGGAATTATATAAAAAATTTGCATTATAGTGTATATGTGGAGATTTATAAAAGTAAGATAGGGGAATATATGAAGGATTGCAAAAAAATAAAGGAGAAGATATTAGAATCATTATAAAAGAATTTATAAAATTGTTTATTTTATTGTATCAAAATATTTTTAAGTGAAATTAGTTATAAAAAAGCTTACATGTAAATAAATTTTTACTTATAAGGATTGCTAAAATGAAATAAAAAAACTTCAAATATAAACAATAAAAAGTAAAAAATTACCTAGATTAGATTGTTTATTGTCAAAATAGTATGTTCTTAATTTAGAATATTTTAAAAGATATTAATACTTTTAATATTGTGTAAAGAAATTGTATTACATACATTAAAAAGTTAACTGAAAATTCTTCAAGTTTTAAAATTAATAATTTATTATTTCTTTTTTTTTTTTTTTGGTATTGATTTAGAATAAGATGTGCACTATTTTGATAAAATACTTTAATATTGTTTTTCATTATTTTTTACTCATTAGCCATATATAAACATTAAAGAAAAATGTCATAACATTATGTTTAAAAAAGTAAAGTAGTATTCTTTAAAAATAATAAGAATAATTGAATTTAAAAAATTTGTTTATTTAAAAACTATTAATTTATTGAAAACCTACTTCAATATTAAAAGAAAATAGAATAATGTTGGAATTCTTTGTAAAATATTATTAATATAGGAATGTTTAATTTTTAATCTTATACACTTGAAATATCTACTATGGTAGTGTACCTATGGGCTGTGAATTTTGATTTACTTTTGACTAATATTAATATATTTGAGTAGGTGTACTTTGTAATATATTTGAAATTATATCTATATTCATATATTTTAAATATTGATAATCTATCTGGGTAACATCTCTACTCAACCATACACTAATATGGATGAAAATATTAACCATAATTATATGATTTTAAAAGAATATTCTACTCTAAGAGATCATGATTACAACTTAGTCCATTTTTTTTAAAGAATAAGCAAAGCAATGCATATCACCAAATAAAAATATTTAGGTTCACATCTTAAATGTATATATATATATATATATACACCCTAAAAATAAAATGTCCATTAATAAAAACTATTGTAAGAACAATAAAATAATAAACATAACAGGAATTAATTATTATATACAGTCTTTCAATCTGCAGAAGAACATTTGATTAATTCCTTAGCTCTCCTCAACTACTGGCAATTGAGGGGGATTAAGGAATTAACCACAGTTGATAAGGGTTAAGGAATTAACCAAAAGTACTTCTGCTGATTGAAAGACAGTATAGGATAGTTATTTACCATTATATTTATTATATATATATATATATATATATATATATATACACACACACACACACAAACATAATATAATGTATTATTATTAAATTCTTAAATAATTCTCATTTAAATACAAGTATGTATTTTAGAAACTAACTTTAAATATAAACAAAATATTCAACAATGAATATCTATCTGTTCCATGTATAAATTTATGCCTATTCGAACTTTAAAACCTATATATTATCTATAGTTATTTCTTATATACCTGGGTCTCATTTTACGCAATAGATAGATTCCTCAGAAAACACGCGCAAATGAAATTGTGCAAAAATAGACGTAACTTACCTTGAAAAAGGGGGGATATGCACTGTGATTTTTCAAAAATTGCATAAAAGCAAAGCACCAACGTAAAATTACTTTAAAATCGCGCAAAAAAAAATAAGGAAATAAAATATGACTAATAAAAAATTTCAAATTTGAAAAAAATTGATACAAGACAAACTTTTTTTATCTATAATACTTAATTTTATTCAAAACTATATATTTTTATGCATAATTTACAGTACAGTAATTGACATTTTTTTATACACGTTTTAATTATTATCACTACTTGCCGATAAACAGGTTCGTTAGCAAACTGGTAAAAAATCAAACTAGCACCAACTTCACTCTCATGTTGTGTTAATGGTTTTCTGGTGACAACGTAATTAGTAATTAATCTTAGAGATGATGATTTTATTAATTGTTTATGAAGCTTGTGATATCCAGACATACAACCATTTAGCTCTCGATGGAATTTAAGAGCACATTCGTGAATAGTGTCCTTAATAAGAAAATAATTTGCCAACTGATTAGAAAGTTGAAGACTTTCTCGAATCATTTTTGCAGTGAAAGAAACAACTAAAATTTAAATTCTTATTTTTGTCTTTAATTTTCAATTCCATTTAAAAATCAAATTTTGTTTCACATTACATTAATTAAATTTCAGGTCACCTTAAGTAATTTTTAAATTGTTAATTACAAATAAAAATCAGATTTTAATTTTTAATTGTCAAATTTAATTGTGCCCACTGCTATTACTCATCTTTTAAAAATGAACTTGTGGACACTAAATGATTAATAATTGATTAAATTCTTTTTTAAAAAGCAAAAACAGAATGTGATTTAAAATGCAAAATTAACACGCACAATGTTTGAACAAATTTACATTATAATCTTGTAAAATTTAATGTGTGTATACATAAAATGTGGAAATCATGATTTTAATTTCATTATTGCATAAAATCTTACTATTATAAAACACTGAAAATATTGAAATTACTAAGATGAAAGTCGAATTCCAATAATGTGCTATCACTTTCAATATGACATAAGAGTGCGAAATTTATTATTTAAAGTAATAGCGCATTATCGGAGTTTGACTTCCGGAGAAACATGAATCGCGTAACTTCAAAATCGTGTTAAATAAATCTGCGTAAAAAGAGACCCGGGTGTACTTCAAATATTTTTTATTAAAACTAAATTTAATTACAAATTGAAATATTCTACATTTTTAAAAATAAAATAAATTATATTAATACAGATGAAAACTATATATATATATATATATATATATATATGTGTGTGTGTGTGTATCCTAAAATTATGTGCATTGATGGTACATATGTATATATATTGTATAATATATACATTTAGGTAATGGTATTATTTTTTCTTATTTTTCTAAAGGTAAATATTGCCTCATTTAATTCATTATTGGTTAATAATTTAAACATTTTTGTATAAACTAAGTGATCTTTCTACTCATATTGTATGATATTATACATAATAAATATTTTTGGGGTAATACACAGTATTTTTATTTTATTTTTTCTGCAATTATGATATACAAAATTTAGTAGCAAGTTATTTTTCAGAGATGGTATATATTTATATTGGCTTTCTGGTTAACCGCATGCTCTCTTTCTGGTCTGTTTTTCACATCTTCACAGTACCCAGATCAAAATCATAATTTGTGAAGAAAGAATTCATCTGAAATTTTTCTCAATATCAGCAGATTCCAAAAGCAATCTGATTAGCTTTTCTATTTCTTTCTTGAATGATCCAATGTCTTATTTAATACTATTAAGCATTTGATTTCATGCCTTATAAAATTTGAAATATTTATAGATTACAATATGGATTATGATGGTTTTATTCAGATAGACAGATTATAATTAATCTTTTTAGAAATATAATGATTGATCAGAAATGGATTCCTAAATATATGGTAAAACAAGAAAAGAAAGTTTTAAATATTCATGAATCTAAAGATTTCTCGCCTGTTTATTCCTTCACTATTTTTTTTTTGGAGTGCTTTTAGTTTGATCTTCATTCTGCAGTTGACTATTTAAACGTCATTTACCTTTCACTTATCTATAAATTCATTATGGAAACTAAAAATACTTTAATGTTTCATAGTTTAGTATATTATCTGCATTCTTCTTATTCTTTTATCTCTATACTTAGAAACTAAATTCACTATCACTCTATATAATTTAAAAAATAAAATTTAAATAACTTTACTTGTGTTAGATTTAATATTATTGGGTTATATATATTTAAACCATAATATTAATTTTTAGCTTTATATTTTTTATCTTTTCAGATTATACAGTCGGAACAAAGTGTAACTATACTTCACAATGTGAAATTGGTAAA
Organism: Epiperipatus broadwayi; assembly: GCA_028023455.1. Taxonomy (NCBI): domain Eukaryota; kingdom Metazoa; phylum Onychophora; class Udeonychophora; order Euonychophora; family Peripatidae; genus Epiperipatus; species Epiperipatus broadwayi. Next base: position 1,764,896 of record JAQFVV010012495.1, read on the forward strand.
CAATTTTGTGAAAATCATATTTGTACCTGCTCTATGTATTTTCCTGTGATAGTCAGTGAAAAATGTTATGAAAGTAAGTAAATGAATTTTTTTTTTTTAATAAATGCGTCCATGAATATACGAAATAAAAATAAAAACGTGCGCATATATAATATACATTACAAGCATAAAGCTAAACTAGTCAATAAATAATTAAAATTACCCCAAATCCAAAACTCAACCAGACTAGGCAAGAAAATAAAATCAAAAATACAACCAATCGTTTCACTGCTACAAGTAGACGTCTCAAGTATAAAGAACTACGAAACAACCCGTAAATCCATTTACTTCCCAAAAGAACGTTTTAATAAGTTAATTGCTTAGGAATAAATATTTGAAAACCAGGCACTCATCACAAACTTGGATGTTAATTGTAAGTATAGGGATTTGAACTCAGATTTTCAAGTACTATTCAACTATTCGCACTATCTCGTACAACTGATACACATGACCACACACATGTAGAAAAGATAAATCAATTACCAAGACATGTATTTCGTGCTAAACCAGCACTCATCAGTTGGTCCAGATTATCATCACACACACACACATATATATATAATCAGTGCTCAGTTTATATTAAGATAGAAAATCTTCATACTTTAATGGACAGGCTTCAATCTACTTCAACTTCCAACTTTTCAGCCATCCATATCATTGAAAATCTGATGATGAAAACCCAAATCCCATGCTGATGCCAACATTATTGCCATACCCATGTTGACCTCAAGTCACTCTGATTTCTCATTTATAGGACCATATCCATTTAAATACATAGAAGAGGGATGGGCATGATACAAGTTTGATGTGTAAATATTTGAAAACCAGGCATTCTTCACAAACCTGAAGCTTAATTGTAAGTATAGTGGATTTGAACTTAAGATTTTCAAGCACTCTACAACTATTCACATTATCTCATACAACCAATACACATAACCACACACATGTAGAAAAGATATGGTCCTATACATAAGAGGTCAGAGTGACTTGAGGTCAACATGAATATGGCAATAATGTTGGCATCAGCATGGGATTTGGGTTTTCATCATCAGATTTTCAATGTCATGGATGGCTGAAAAGTTGGATGTTGAAGTAGATTGAAGCCTGTCCATTAAAGTATGAAGATTTGCTATCTTAATATAAACTGAGCACTGATTATATATATATGTGTGGGAGATGATAATCTGGACCAACTGATGAGTGTTGGTTTAGAATGAAATACTTTATCTTGGTGATTATTTATCTTTTCTACATATGTGTGGTCATGTGTATTGTTTGTATGAGATAGTATGAATAGTTGAAGGGTGCTTGAAAATCTGAGTTCAAATCTCCTATACTTACAATTAAGCTCCAGATTTATTAAGAATGCCTGGTTTTCAAATATTTACATATCAAGCTTGTATCCTGCCCATCCCTCTTCTATGTATTTAAATGGATACAGTCCTATACATGAGGGGTCATAGTGACTTCAGGTCAACATGGGTATGGCAATAATGTTAGCATCAGCATGGAAATTGGCTTTTCATCATCAGATTTTCAATGACATGGATGGCTGAAAAGTTGGAAGTTGAAGTAGATTGAAGCCTGTCCATTAAAGCATGAAGATTTGCTATATTAATATAAACTGAGCTGATTATATATATGTGTGGGAGATGATAATCTGGACCAACTGATGAGTGCTGGTTTAGCATAAAATACATATCTTGGTGATTATTTATCTTTTGTACATGTGTGTGGTCATGTGTTTTGGTTGTATGAGATAGTGTGAATAGTTGAAGGGTGCTTAAAAATCTGAGTTCAAATCCCCTATACTTGCTTCAGAATAGTAAATTTTCAACAATAAAGATTCTTTAATTTTTTTTTATTTCATTTCTCTCAAAGAAGACAACTTAGCTTCATCAAAATTAATAGTGTGGCCTGCATCTTTTTCATGGACATAGAAAAAAGAACTAAGATATTTATTTCTAATCCTACTTTTATAAACTTTTATTCTTTCATTTAAACTCAAACTATTCTGATCTATGTAAACCTTCTACTGTTTTGTATGTCCATGAAAAAGATACAAGCCACACTATTAATTTTGATGAAACTAAGATTGTCTTCTTTGAGAGAAATGAAATAAAAAGAAGAATTAAAAGAATCTTTATTATTAAAAATTTATTATTCTGAAGCAATTAACTTATTTAAAAGTGTAAGTTATCATTAAAACTTATTTAAAAGTGCTTTTAATATTAAGGGTGGGTGGGAAGTAAATGGATTTGTGGGTAATGTTTAATATAAATATGATGTTGTTTTGTAGTTCTTTACACTTGAGAAGTCTGCTTGTAGCAGTAAAACCATTGTTTGTGTTTTTAATTTTATTTTCTTGGCTAGTCGGCTGGAGTTTTGGATTTGGGGTAATTTTAATTATATATATATATATATATATATATATTGTAATGGAACGTACTTGCTGCATTCCATTTAAATTGAAGAAAGAAGGCCCCAAACATTGGGAAAGCCAAATATAATGGAATGTATCTTTATATGATCTCAAATGAAAATAAACATATGAACTTTTGCAACAATAATCATTAGTTAACCAAGCCCCTAACTTTGATACACCAAATGTAATGAATAATTAAACGAACATATTATGCTGACCACGTTGTGGTGTCCAAATGTAATGGAACATACTTTTACTCCATTATACCAATCATCAGTTAACTGGGACCAACAGTTTGTGGTGCCAAATGTAATGGACAATATATCATATAAACATATTATACCTCAAATGTAATGGAACATCAATATATGAGAAGAAAATAATGCTTCAAACATTGGATGATAAACGTAATGGAATATATATAATCTAAATGAATCCAATTGTTGAGAAAGCCTAATATAATAAATTGTATGATTTAAATGAAGAAAAACAAAATTATCCCAGTTATATTTAAATAAATTGTTTATATGCCCTTCCAACTAGCTATACATGAAATAAATCTAAAATCATACAGAGCAATGAGATCTATCATTATAATTTATTTTCAAGGTTGATATGACTAACTAATCAAATATATATCAGAAACAAAGGGAATTCTATTAAATCCAATATACACATCTATTATGTAAATTTATGTATATCTAAACATATCAATGAATAATAATATGTGTAAGTGGCCTAAAGACTAAACAATAAGTGAAATATGAAGTTATCCTCTATTAAATTGTGAATTCAATTAATTTCATAATGACTCTGGCATTAAAAGAAAAATAAGAATAAAATATTAATACTCTTTCAAATAAATTACAAAGGCATTACTTATAAAACAAATAGTACATCCTTTATTTTATATTATGGTTTAATTTTAGGTAATATCAATGTTTTAAATACAAACCCAAATAATAAATATACATATATACTTGCAATAAGTATATATATTAAATATATAAAGACATATCTGTGCTTAACAAGTAGATATCAATATAAATACAAATCCATATTTATATTTTTCAGATATTTAAAATAATAAAAAAAAATATTATATACAGCAAATACATATAAATTATTGTTTTGGTATGCATAAGAATCATTATATAAAGTTAAAAAAAAAAATGGAAATAAATTAATAATAAAACATTTTTTTTTATAATAAAAATTTGCGAATATAAATTTACTTATTAAAATATACATAACAACTCATATGCAACCCAAACTTATAAGCCATACTTTAAGATTTTAAATTACTTAAGTGTTAATTTTAACACCTGTTAAACGTTTATTGCTGTTAGAAAACAAGACGCTTGAATTGAATATTTATAAAACGTTATATTTTTATAATGAAAAATAAAAGTAAACAAAAATATCGATCTCAAAAATATATTTATATATCATTTATACATATAAAATTATTTACTACCTTTCAAAGTTCACTTGGTTAGTTTTCCTTCAAAAGTCAACTTATTCCATTGTTTTATTTCTTTATCCGTTTAATATTAGAATGCATTCTAGTGAAGGTGAGGAAACTATCACGTTAGAGAAAATTGTCAATTCTTGGATATATGTATATTTTTATCCTTCTAAAATTTCTTTCCTTGAAAAATAAATAAATAAATTGAAATGTTAAATCCAATATATTAATTCTAGTTACCTCCAGATTATTATTAGATTGACCATTATAGATTCCAGATAGCTATGTCAAATTTCGGCTTCAGACGCGATGAAATATATGTATTGAAATTTTCTTAGTTTTTTCTTTTTAAACTGCTTTGGAATAAATGAAAGAAAACGGTGCAGCCTCTTGGCTGCGATATATCTCTATTAGCCTGTCATGATTTATGTATTTACCATAGAAATCTATCTTATTCCAATATTCTGAAGAATGGTAATTTCAAAGAAACAAAGTACAACAAAATTTTATCCTTCAGTTGGTTTTATTACTATCTTAATAATAATAATAATGGCTTCTTTTTTATTGTTGCTCCACGTGCTAGCAAATGCTGTTTTGAAAACCCTCGTTACACATGTTTTCTTTTAAACAATTAACATTAAAAAAAAATAAAATATCAAGCATATATATATAAAAAATATTAAATTGAAAATTTATTTGACAGCTTTAAAAATATACATAAATAATAATATTGCATTTTTTTAATAATCACTGCAAATAAAATAATTTTTTTATATAATCAACAATTTATATGTCTTTATTTATTTATAATAATTAAATATTCATAACGATGTACCATCAACATATAAATAAAATAATAACTTCAAACAATAACTATACCTAATAACCATAAACAATAATAATACTTCATATATAAACATCAACTCAAAGAGATTTTTTTTTTTATAACAAATGATAATTTTTAAAATATAGATAGACTTATCGATATTTACAATACCCTCTAATCCACCGAAAAAAAAATGTCTTTGCAGATAACTAATGAATTATGAGATATCGAAAAACTTCTCAAATTTGTAATCTTTCTAAGGACTAACATGGTTTAAAGAATATTATTTTTCATATTAATAACCATATTCATTTATTTATATCTATCTTTCAGATCATCTAGATATTTGTCCAAGTTTTCTTTAAAAAAAAAAATAATAATAATAATCAAAAGTGCCTTTTTAATTCTTCTTGTAAAGAATTTCCAGTATGTTGAACTTTGTGAAGAAGTTTGCTTTGATTTACAAGATTTTCATATAACATTTTGGTATAATTCAATTGCTTTTGAATAATTTTGAGATAAGTATCTAAAGATTTTGCTATGAACTCCTTAGATTCTGCATCTATATCCTTTACATAAATAGTAACTTGATCATAAGCACTAACACAATTTTTAACTTTATCAATAACAGTTGCTATTTTATCAGATAATCTATTACCTTTCCTTTGACTATCTTGATAAACATCATCGACTTGAGTAAGTCTTTATTTTACTTCACTTGTTCTATGTTCAATTGAAAACAATACTTTGGGCAATTTTGAATGGTATTCATTCAAATTTTCCAAATAATCCTTTAAAAATTGCAAATCAGATTGATGTAATACAACTTCAGCATTAAAAAAAAATTTCTGAAAATCATTTTGAAAATCATTCTGTTCTATATTAAGTCTTTTCAGTTTAACTTTAGGTTTATTTAAATCTCTTTCCTTAGCTATATTTTCTCGAAGAAAATCTTTACTAATCACATCATCACTTCTCATTTTAAGTTTAATTTTGGCTTTTCCAATTTCTTTTTCCTTATCAATAATCTTTCTGCTAAGAATTAAATTAAATATCTTTTCATTTATTCTTTTAAATTTTACCTTTGCTTTCCCTACATCTCTTTCTTTGTCAATATTCTCTCTAAGAAAATCAATATTATTTATTATTCCTTCTATAACTTTAAGTCTAACTTTGGCTTTTCCAATATCGTTTATAAAATCTATACTTCCTTTAAGATAATTTATTTTAAACTTCTCTCTACTCATCTCTTTGAATTTTACTTTAATTTTCTTCATATTTTTATTGGGATAAATTATCTCTTTAAGAAAATCTATTTTAATTTTCTCCTTACTTCTGAATTTAAGTTTTATTTTGGCTTTGCCTAAATCTCTATTTGGATCAATTTCTACTTTCATAAAATTTACATTACATATTATATTGTTAATTCTTGTAAAGAATATTTCTTTGTAAATATTAATTTTTGTATAAACGTTTCCACAATTAATGGTACATTTTTGAACTAGATTTTGCATTTTATCTTTAAATTTATTACTGGTATTATCCGTAATCTTTGGTAATTCATTGTCTAATAACTTTAGATATTTTTCACCTAAAGAATTTAATTTTATTTCTACAGATTCATCAATTCTTTTATCCTCACTATAGTATTCATCAAAAATTTTAGGTTTCTTTATAGTCTTTCTTTCAACTACTTCTAATCTGGCTATAATTCCTTGATTTTCTTCCCTCATTTCACTACTTATTTCCTCAAATTTTGCTTTTAAAGAATTAGCTTCAACCATTGTCTCTTCTCTGTATTTTTCCATCTTTTCATCAAATTTTACTTCTACTCTTCTAACACTATTATCTACCAGAGCTTTTAATTCATCTTTTAATTCCTTAGAAAATTTATTAGAATTGACTTTCATCTCAGTTCTAAGTTCCTCTTTTAGTTCATCAGAGTTAGTTTTTAAACTAGTCTCTAGTTTCTGGGAAAGTTCATCAGAATTTGTTTTTAATCTAGATTCTAGTTTCTGGGAAAGTTCATCAGAATTTGTTTTTATCTCAGCTCTAAGTTCATCAGAATTTGTTTTTAATCTAGATTCTAGTTCATCATATTTGGTATTTAATCTAGATTCTAGTCTCTCAGAATTTGTTTTTATCTCAGCTCTAAGATCTTTTAATTCATTAGAGTTGGTTTTCATCTCAGCTCTAAGTTCATCAGAGTTGGTTTTTAAGTTGGTTTTCATCATAACCTCCAGTTTCTCTATTAAACTCCCCAAATCAAAATTACCACTAACTGGCATTTCGTTACTATTATCCATTATTACTAATACTGTAATATTATACAAAAAAAATATCTAAGATATATATATATATTTCTATGTAGTAATTACCACAGATCAAGGGCCCACCATCTCCAATCATTATTCCAACAAGCAATTACTCAACTAAGCAAAGTACAAGCCTTTTTAATTTTATGATACATAATAGCTATCCGACAATCTAAATTTCAGTTGTTTGAACTCATGAACTTCTTGGCTTAAAAAAAAAAAATCTCATCTATCACCATACATCAACAAATTTCTCTAAAATATATATATAGAGAGAGAAAAAGAAAGTAACAACTGAGATCACTAACTAACATTTATTTATAGATAATGATAATAAATATTCCACACTTATACAATATTGAAATGTGGAAATTTCATATCAAATTCAATATAACCTTGAAATATTTAAAATACAATAAAATGTTCACATGCCTTGAAAACAACCAATTCAATAATATTGTGAGATAACTTTCGCACTCAAGATAATGGTAGTTAAGCATAAACTTACTAAATTGATACCTATAAATTTTCTGGACCTTAAAACTTAATAACATTTTATATACATAAAAAAAAAAAAAAAATCAACTTCACTAATTATTTACTTTTGTGCCCGAAATATTTTACTAAAATTGTACTAATGCAGTTTATTATCAACAAACATTCACTAATTGAACTTCATGTTTAAAAGTCACTTATAATGGAAAATAAAACATTGATATGTTTGTTTTCAAACCCTAATTGATAATCAATGTAATAGATTATTTGTTACCAACAATAATCAATTAACCAAGCCCTTAAGTTTGGTGTTATATATTTAAGTTATATACTTATCTATTCCTCCAAAGATCCGACAGATACTGACAGCCAAAAGATTGATTAGCACTTCACAACTTTGATATAGATAAAAGAATTCAATCATTACTCCTAAAGCATACAATGTTTCATGAACACTTAGATGATTATCACATTTCATTCTATCCAAGCTACTACAACCCATAATAATTTTCTGAAAACACTATTACACTGCCCTGCTTACATCCAAGTCTTAGGGGCTATTATTTATAAAATATTTCCTTGCTCATCTTTGGGAGACTTAGAGGCAAATATTATACATATATCAAAAATAATTATACCTTACTCTCTCTGGAGTCTTAAAGGTAAAATCATGGCAGGACTACTGTTAACTGCTTCATGATAAATAATAATAAACATCAAAATTTGGGTTGGAGCAGTAAATGAGATCAATCAATCACAAGTGACATGAATGCATCACATCCTCAAGACAATGACAAAAATTCCCCATCCAACATCAATACTTGCAACAGAACCAACCAAACTCCAACAATCAAATATCCAATCCAACCTTCAAAATTATAGATTTTCTACAACATAAACTTTCCAAATATGGACAAAATTATTACGCTATAATTTAACACCATCAATATAATTTTTAAATTGAAATTAAACTGCTTCATGACTATATTTATCTTTCATCATTAAAAAAAATACAATAACAGTAACCATCACCATCTAAACATAAGGCCAAAATATTTCCATTTATATAAAAAAAATTAAACACACAAAAATGCTTCTCTTTCTTTAAACTATACATCTCATATCAATATATATACTACACATCTCTCAGGTATGTGGGGTATTTCAAGCCCTAATTAGCTTATTTCGAGCCCTAGTTGTTGCGCCAAATGTAATGGAACGTACTTGCTGCATTCCATTTAAATTGAAGAAAGAAGGCCCCAAACATTGGGAAAGCCAAATATAATGGAATGTATCTTTATATGATCTCAAATGAAAATAAACATATGAACTTTTGCAACAATAATCATTAGTTAACCAAGCCCCTAACTTTGATACACCAAATGTAATGAATAATTAAACGAACATATTATGCTGACCACGTTGTGGTGTCCAAATGTAATGGAACATACTTTTACTCCATTATACCAATCATCAGTTAACTGGGACCAACAGTTTGTGGTGCCAAATGTAATGGACAATATATCATATAAACATATTATACCTCAAATGTAATGGAACATCAATATATGAGAAGAAAATAATGCTTCAAACATTGGATGATAAACGTAATGGAATATATATAATCTAAATGAATCCAATTGTTGAGAAAGCCTAATATAATAAATTGTATGATTTAAATGAAGAAAAACAAAATTATCCCAGTTATATTTAAATAAATTGTTTATATGCCCTTCCAACTAGCTATACATGAAATAAATCTAAAATCATACAGAGCAATGAGATCTATCATTATAATTTATTTTCAAGGTTGATATGACTAACTAATCAAATATATATCAGAAACAAAGGGAATTCTATTAAATCCAATATACACATCTATTATGTAAATTTATGTATATCTAAACATATCAATGAATAATAATATGTGTAAGTGACCTAAAGACTAAACAATAAGTGAAATATGAAGTTATCCTCTATTAAATTGTGAATTCAATTAATTTCATAATGACTCTGGCATTAAAAGAAAAATAAGAATAAAATATTAATACTCTTTCAAATAAATTACAAAGGCATTACTTATAAAACAAATAGTACATCCTTTATTTTATATTATGGTTTAATTTTAGGTAATATCAATGTTTTAAATACAAACCCAAATAATAAATATACATATATACTTGCAATAAGTATATATATTAAATATATAAAGACATATCTGTGCTTAACAAGTAGATATCAATATAAATACAAATCCATATTTATATTTTTCAGATATTTAAAATAATAAAAAAAAATATTATATACAGCAAATACATATAAATTATTGTTTTGGTATGCATAAGAATCATTATATAAAGTTAAAAAAAAAATGGAAATAAATTAATAATAAAACATTTTTTTTATAATAAAAATTTGCGAATATAAATTTACTTATTAAAATATACATAACAACTCATATGCAACCCAAACTTATAAGCCATACTTTAAGATTTTAAATTACTTAAGTGTTAATTTTAACACCTGTTAAACGTTTATTGCTGTTAGAAAACAAGACGCTTGAATTGAATATTTATAAAACGTTATATTTTTATAATGAAAAATAAAAGTAAACAAAAATATCGATCTCAAAAATATATTTATATATCATTTATACATATAAAATTATTAACTACCTTTCAAAGTTCACATGTCCAGTTTTCCTTCAAAAGTCAACTTATTCCTTTGTTTTATTTCTTTATCCGTTTAATATTAGAATGCATTCTAGTGAAGGTGAGGAAACTATCACGTTAGAGAAAATTGTCAATTCTTGGATATATGTATATTTTTATCCTTCTAAAATTTCTTTCCTTGAAAAATAAATAAATAAATTGAAATGTTAAATCCAATATATTAATTCTAGTTACCTCCAGATTATTATTAGATTGACCATTATAGATTCCAGATAGCTATGTCAAATTTCGGCTTCAGACGCGATGAAATATATGTATTGAAATTTTCTTAGTTTTTTCTTTTTAAACTGCTTTGGAATAAATGAAAGAAAACGGTGCAGCCTCTTGGCTGCGATATATCTCTATTAGCCTGTCATGATTTATGTATTTACCATAGAAATCTATCTTATTCCAATATTCTGAAGAATGGTAATTTCAAAGAAACAAAGTACAACAAAATTTTATCCTTCAGTTGGTTTTATTACTATCTTAATAATAATAATAATGGCTTCTTTTTTATTGTTGCTCCACGTGCTAGCAAATGCTGTTTTGAAAACCCTTGTTACACATGTTTTCTTTTAAACAATTAACATTAAAAAAAAAAAAAATATCAAGCATATATATATATAAAAATATTAAATTGAAAATTTATTTGACAGCTTTAAAAATATACATAAATAATAATATTGCATTTTTTTAATAATCACTGCAAATAAAATAATTTTTTTATATAATCAACAATTTATATGTCTTTATTTATTTATAATAATTAAATATTCATAACGATGTACCATCAACATATAAATAAAATAATAACTTCAAACAATAACTATACCTAATAACCATAAACAATAATAATACTTCATATATAAACATCAACTCAAAGAGATTTTTTTTTTAATAACAAATGACAATTTTTTAAAATATAGATAGACTTATCGATATTTACAATATATATATATATATATATATATATATATATATAGGGTGATTTAATATTTGGATATATATTTGTGTGTGTGTCCTGAGTAGTATTTAGCAATTGAAATTTACAAAAACAAATCTCAATAATGTCACACAATATAGAATAAGTATAATACCTGTTAAGTGAATAAAAAATGTTGTTGGATCTTTTGGATATTTATTGAATTATTAATATTTAAAATATATAGGTTGACTTCTAAGCTTATGCAAGGTAGTGAATGGTTTCTATCCATTTTTAAAATATGGAGAGAGTAATTATAATTATATGACTGAAGACATATAAAAAAGATCTATGATTCCCAAAATACACATTTTGTGCTGAAACAGCACTCTTCAGTTAACCCCGATCACAATCTCTTACACATGTCTCTATTATTATTCAGTATATGTATATATAGAAAGCAAATTACTACAGTTTTATTGGTAAGTGTCAAATGTGCCACCCTCACAACTTTGACACAAATCATTTAAACAAGGTATATTAATAATTTTTATTAGTCATTCATTAAACTAGAGATTGTCCAATAATGTCTGCAGTCGGAGAGTAATGCATGAAAATTGCACTACAGAAATATTATTCATTATGGGATAATTTCTAGTTTAATGAATGACTAATAAAAATTATTAATGCAGGTAGACCAATTTATTAGACTTGATCAATAACGATGATAATTTGATATTTAATGCCAAATTATCGATTTATTTCTAGTGTTCCGAATTAGCGATATAAATCAATGAGTTCCGCATCATTTAGATACATCCGCATCGCAGATTAAAAATATGTTTTTAAATTTAATTTATCCAATATATGTGACAAATTTTGACTCCAGTTATGCATACATGTATATGTAATATAAACCTTAAAATTTGTTCACTAATCATCTCCTGACTACACTTGCATGTATGTATATAATTTGTATTACCACATGTTAATATATATATATATATATGCCGTGTTCATTATATTTCTCTGTTTACATATATGTGTATGTGTGTGAATTTATCAGTATTATAACGCGAATTTTTATATTTTGAGGGTTTTACACATATATAGATTTGCTTAGTATATATATATACCTACACATAAAGATAAATAGATATATGCGAAAATTTTTGTTTTTAGAAATCTCACCGGGAGGCAACTGCGTATTTACTGAGCAATGCCAGGCTCAAATTTATGGAACAATATGTGATTGGGGTAAATGTCGCTGTAAAAGCAAAACAGACATCATATCATCATATCTCCATAAATGTATTCCAGGTAGTAATTTTTTGTTTGCAATAAGCTTCCTTTTTTGAATAGATTGTTAAAAATATATTAATATTTTTAATGTTTAAAAATGTAAAAATGTACATATCTATGAAATTAAGTAATACATTTACATTTAAAATAACTTGTAATAGCAAATCTTTTTTCTATTAAAGATGGCTGTTCAATTACTGTAAATGATTTACTGTCACTAATTAAATAATGTATTTAGTAATTACTAATAAGATATAGTAATGCAGTTGCACATTTTAGATAGACTAGGAATTGAGCAGAGCAACGTCCATTCTGTACGTTTTAGTCATTGCAGCTATAATTATTATTAAGCCAATAAACATCACATGATCACCATTTCTTATGCTTACTTATAACTGTTATTAAAACAGGCAAAACTCTCCACACATATCGCCATTCAATGCTAGTCAGAGTAATCAATGGATGCAAAAAGGCTTGTGCATAAAATTCCCATCTAGTGCCTACTCATCCTAATAGAATAGTGGTGGGTATGGTTATTAAATAATCAAAGACACCAAAATGTATAGGTACTGAAATGAATTCAGACCTATATGACTATATAAGCTAATGAGCTTGAGTTAAAAATATAGTGTTTTCAATTTAAGACTCATAGTTTTGTAGTTGAATAGAGATAAAAGGTGGCTGCTGGAGGGTTGTATTAAATCCTAAGATCTAGGTGCAGTCCTCTCAGATCCAAAGCTCCTCACTGACAAAGGCCACAAGCCAGAAACTAGTCTCAGGATACTGGATGAGTAGGCACTAGATGGGGATTTTATGTACAAGCCTTATGGCATTCATTGATTACTCTGGCTTGCATTGAGTGCAATACTTATGGAGAGTTTTGTTTGTTTTAATATAATTATTATGTGACTATTTATATGGTAACAGAACATGAAGTGGCTACTCACCAAAAGACATAAGTCAAAGTGATAAATTTATTGGCGTTTTATCTCTGATTTTGAGTCAAGAAATACCATGATCTTTCTTTTCAGGGGCCTAACTGAAACAGTAGAGTTTTGTGAAAGATGGAATAAATGTGTATAAGACTGATATATTTTAGATATTTACAAATATGACAGACAAAACTAAAGTATGATTCTTAAAAACAGAATATTTTAATATGCTCTACAAGATAATGATTGATGAATGAAAATAGAGGGGACTAAGAGTCTCTTGATTACCCAGACTGTCATTGGATTATAATCTTTTATTTAACTACCTACAATTATAGATCACTTTTTTGCGAAGAAAGACTGCATGAATTAGAAAAAGAACTGTCTAATATTAAGTAAAACATTGTTTAACTTTATTGGAGTTAAAAGAAAAGATGAAGAGAAAATTTAATTGAAAAACAGACATGTATTTTAATACAAACACTCAAATATTGGAAACCATTATGTAGTTAGTTTCATTACAAATCAGAAGTAAGAAATAACAAAGAAGATGAGAATAGTTATTCAAATTCCACCATGTGCAGATAAGTCAGATTTATGCAGAACAAGTGATCGTGGTGATGTAGAAGAAGAGCATGGATTTTGTAAATGTACAAAATGATTTTGATCACAGCAAAGAACATTTTAAAGATGTTATCAGAAACTTTAATTCTAGAATCAGAAAAAAAAAAAACACAAATATGTTGTGGATAAATTTAAATATAATGACAGAAAAAGAGATAGTGAGACTTTTGGAATTTACTGACCATGAAAAATTGTATATGACGAATTCATTCTTTGAAAAAAGCGCTAAAGGGAATAAATATAGAAACATAAAAAATTGTATAATGTAAATTCCTCTTTTTAAAAAAATACTAAATGAAATGAGCAGGAAAATATCTAAATAAAGATAAAGAGAGAATTAAATTGCATCTTGACTCAGAGAAAATATGTATTTCAAGATTATAATATTCTTAATATATTCGACACAAGAAATGATCACAGATTCATGAAATGTAAAACTAGAGACTGAAAAAATATTTTAAAAAATCAGACAATATATTTAACCTTCAAAAACATTCCAATAATTCAAATACTGCAGAAATAAATAAAATACAACTAGTACTCTTGTAAGAATTGCTACAGAAATGTGCTGTACAAAACAAAATTCGTCAATAAATTTTCAACTATGAATAACATATTAAGAATAGAATCAATATGAAATATTTAAAAACGATTCATTAATTAAAAAGAATTGAATAATTGGAGTTCTGTAAATTGAGTTTATTATTTGTATGATTTTTTTTTACCTAGTACTCTTTCAAGAAATGTATTTAATCATTGAAGGTTTGATGGTACTTGATTTAAAAAAATCAAGTTTGCAGTGCTGTTGTTTTTCTGAGAAATAATTCTGCTGCTGTATGTTACAATATCTTTAAAATAATCAAATGTTTTATGATCATTTAAATTTTTGAAATTCTTTCCACTTGTGTATATAAAGATTTTATTAGATAATACTTACAAAATCCTTCTACAATGATCTTATAGGTAAAAAAAAACAGTATTGATAAAAAAGATTGGAATTTCATAGGAATATCATAGTTAATAGTTAGAGTCTGAAAGATTTGCTTTTTTTAGCTAAATCTTGAAGGTACCATAAACTCCAAATATGATTTAAAGTTTTTGATATTTTGTTATCTCCATTATAATCCATGCTAATCAGACAAGATATTTGCTACCATAAAATGATTACATGTCATAATAACGCTTGACTAAAGTATTATTTCAAAAATTTTAAATATATTATTCATATATTGTTTATTTTATTTGCATCACTTTTTCTTGATGGAAAATCTTGTTATACAAAGCATACATATATTAAATAGAAATAGATACAATCGCTAACTGAAATCCAAATATAAATATACAAATTACTTATAATGTTATAATATTTCTGCAATACTTTCTCTAAGAAATGTGCATAAATTCTAGTTTAACAACATAAATAAAAGAATCAACATCTTATCTTTGAACTGCAAAGATCTAATGTATATTGAAGCATGAAAGAATCATGAAATGAAGTCAGCACAGGTTTTAATAACTAATAAAGTAAAATAATTTCATTTTACATATCAAAGAAAAATTAATATAATCATTTTCAAAGTTTGTTAAACTGTTTAATGTAACTACATAATAAATAGAAATAGTGGCTAATGCTAACTGAACTCCAAATATAAATTCACAAATTACTGCAGCATTAAATCATTCCAACAGTATTTCCTGTGAAAAACAAACACAAACTATAAATGTAAATAAGCATGAAATTGAATAGTAAAATCTTTGCAGCTCATAAATGTGAGGTTGGTCCTTTTATCTATATTATTAATTTAGATTTTGTGTTTTTCACAGTAAGTGTTGCTGGAATGTTTTAATGTTGTAGATGATTTGTGTATTTATATTTGGATTTCAGTTAGCATTCGCAGCTTTTCTAATTATCGTATAGTTATGTTAAGGAGTTCAACAAAATTTTAAAATGATTATTATATTAATATTATTTTGATATGTAAAAATAAATTATATTAATTTGTTAGCCATTAAAATTTGTGCTGATGTAATTGTATGCTTCTTGTATACTTAGATCTAGATTTTAATATAGATAAGATCTTTGATGCATAAGTGGTCAATTTTTTATCTATGTTAGTAACTTGAATTTTGTATTTGTGTCTCACCAGAAGTACTGCTGGTATTAGCATCATTACTGTCTTACACTGGAATTAACATTGCAATTTTCAATATATTAATATATAAATAAATAACAACTATAGCTAGCTTTCAGCATAACTGCCATCTCCAGTAGCTTTTGCTAAACTTGATCTATATTTTAGATATATTATTTCTAAATTTGTGTTTTATAATTATATAGTAAAAAATGTAAATTAATTTCTGTGTTTTATTTTATTATATATTATTGTTTTGGATATTATGAGTGTCTCCACTTTATTCAAAGTTTAGTTTAATAATCTAAATGTAGTAGGCTTAGTTAGCTAAATCATAGCTATAAGAAACTTTGTCAACTCCACTTAACCTCATATATGTTAAACTGTGGAATTTACTATTTAATGTATTCATAATAAAATTCATATATACATGATATAACAAATATGGCAGAACATTAATTAATTTGTACATATTTGTAATTTAACTTGAGCTAAATTTATTTTCAATGCTTTGCATTATTAATTATAGTATAAAAAGTGTAGATCAATAGCCATCAAGTTATTGTGATTCTTCCAAAGAAATCATACTTCAAACTTAACACATAAACATGATTTCATTGTTTGGTAATCAATACTCTATATTGTACCGGGTCGTACCGCTGAAACCACCTACTTATACGTATATATAAGTTTTGGCCGGTTTCAAACTCCTTCACAATACATTTATAATATTATAAAGGTTAGGTGAACGAACCGGCACGTTCGAGCAAAATGGGAGATCTTATTAATAGCTTTAACTATCAACAATGGCCCATCTCGGCTGCTAGATTCAAACCCCTACCATCCAAATACTTTATTTGTTTCGGGGTAAACCCCGGGGCGCCAGCTAGTCTGAAGACTAACATATTCGGGTAGTAGGCTCATAATCCAGCGCTCGAAACAATTCCCTTAACCAGCCCAGTCTAATTTTAATCAATGATATTTATTGCTAATAAGATATTGATAAAAAGAATTGACCGACAGATCAAGTTTAAATTTAAAAATAATTTATTTCAATCAACATCAATTAAGTTTAAATATAATTTACTAACCAACATCAACGCATTCTAAACATTTTATAAATCCAAATTTCACACACGCACATTTTAAATTTACATATGATAGGATATTTCATGAACAAAACAACATAATCTTAGACATTTAAATTAACTCTCATTCGCAAAAATAATAATAAAGCATTAATGACATTTGAGACTCTCGCACACACATCAATAGTTCCTTTTATGTATGATAGAGTTCATATAATGTTAATCTTCAATATTTACGGATTACAGTGGTGACTACTACTGGTAAATAATAATAATAAAACAGATACCTAGGATTTTTTTTTCTTGTCAGTGGCTACTTCTGCTGCTTCTAATGGATTGTATCTAACCGGTTAGATTTTGTTTATGGAAGAGAATTTATGGTAATCCGTTGGTTTCTTCTTGGAGACAGCTGCACGTTTTGACGGAGGGTTTCTGTGTTGTTATCCAGACATTATTTCTCAGGCAGGTTTTGATGATCTTATGGGACTAAAAGGCTGGAGCACAAGCGTATATTTCCATAAGCGTTTCAGCACTGCATTTCTGTAAACTGACACAGTAAAATTAGACTGAATTTCAAACTCCAACTGACTGACTGATAAAACGAAAAAAAGTCTATTTATACCTGCGAAGTGTTTTTGTCTTCATATCCTCCGGCAATACGTGTTGTCGAAATTCCTTTAGATTAATTATATGACAACGTGTTTTTCGATTGAATATTTGATTAGTAGTAGCTATTTTAAAATGTGTTGTTTTCATATCTTTAATTAGCAGTCCACCACTGTGTTTCTTTTGAAATACATTTCATTTCTTTATTTATTTATTTTTTTTTTATATATCTTACATGCATACTTTTGTTTACATTTGCACGCACTAATATAATCTATTATAATAAACTGGAATGAAAAGAGATTTTTATATTTTTTTTTAAACTTTTAATTTATAATAATAATACTCTTTAACTTTTATGAAACTCTTAGTTTGTTTTTTTTGTTTTTTATAGGAAAACTCCCTCTCCCCTCTTTAAAGTAATTAATTGTAACTTTCAAATTCTTTTTTCCGAAAGATTTTGATAATAATTTTTACCCAAAATTATTTTATATACATGTGCCAATTTGGCATTGGCACATTACACCCCCCTCCGTTTTAGAGTAAAATGCGTCATTTTTGACCATTTTATCTCTTGCAATTTTAATTGTTGACTATAAAGATTTATTAATTTTTTTTATTTTAGATAATTCCTACACATGTGTATACGTGCAGCATAATTCTACACCTACTAATATTCTAGATATCGAGTTATTACTGGACTTGCTCACAGGGAAACTATAATAAATACATCCCTTTTTGCACTCACCATAAGGTGCAGCAGTACCAAGAAAATAACCTAAAAGGATATCTGGATAAATACATTTAAGATACTCATCATAAGGTATCGTATTTACCGAATATTACAGTGTATGTGCGCGTATATACCCATGCATACTTACCTACTCGTAATACACATTAGACTGACTTTATACTTTTATTACTAATCTTATAATATTATTTGTAAATCGTTACGAACATCTTTATTTAACACATGTGTATATGTGCATTGATCACTTTTCCTAAGTATTGACCATTTCAAATTCTTATTTTTCTAGAGTGCATTTTTAGTTTTTAATTCATCATTAGGTAATAAATGTAATATTAAGAGAAGTAGGCAGCAAAGTATAAGGCAATTCAACACACAGATCGACTTTGTGCTGATTTAAACCAACTTTTAATTTCTTGCGGAAATCGTGACTACAGCATGGGCAACTGTTGTGCACAACGGATCATGAAAAGGGACTTTAAGATTGCGGATGGCAGGACTATCTCTACTGCACATTCGACTTACTAAAATATTTATTTTATTTGGTTACTGGGAATTTTTCCTCCAGATTTATTAATTTTTATATGCCAGGACTTTTCTACTGGCGCATCATCATCAATATTAATTATTTTTCGCACTACCCATCTGTAGAACAAAGTCACCGTAAGATAAGGCCCAATCAAACAAAAGTCAGGCCTGGAATTTATCTCCTTGCCCAAATACTCGTACACACCTCAATCCCAATTTAATACACTTTTCTTTTTTTTCCCTTTTTTTTTTTTTTAACTTGATTTGATAATGTTTTATTTCCATTAATACGTTCATTATACACTTATTTATTTCATTTTTAAAAAAAAAATTTTCATTTCGTTTGTCTATTTTGATTTTACACATTTATTTTGTGTATGTCACGCTCCGCTATGTTCTAGACTTATGAGCTGGGATATCAATATAATCGATAAGACATAATCGAGGGTTTTGACATTTTAAAAACTCTAAGATTATTATATATTTACTATTATTAACTTTAATCTTTCTTAATTATTCGAACCAACTTGATACTCATTTATTTTTTTTTAAATTTTAGCAAACATTGTCCATTTTTCCCAGTCCATGGTCGATAATAATTGGTCAAGCCAGCAAATCCGTCAGATTACATATTTTTAATTTTTGTCTGGCGGTTCTTTATTATTCAGCCCTCCAAATAACTTTAGTGATCTAGTGTTAAACGTTCCTTTTTCTATATTACCTTTGGCTATCACAAAGGCATTGAAGTCAGTTTGATGGACTATACTATATGGGCTTTTGTAAATCATCTGATTTTTTTTATAAATGTATTTCCGACGATGACTCATGGAGTTATTTGTAATGTGCATGTTCGCACTCAGCTGGTCTGGCTTTTTTATTTCAGTTTGTGGGATATTTTGACTACGATTTGTTTGATTTACTTTTACAGTTAAATTTATAACTTCAACTTTTATTTCTACAATTATTTTTCTATCTTCTATCTTATTTTTTTCTATTGCTTGGTAAGCAGTCTCTATTTTATTCTCTACTTGTGTTTTAATTTCTTCTATTTCTTCCCTAATTTCTTCTTTTATTTTATTCTGGCCCATTTCGATCAGGTCCTTTAATTTTTCAAGCATTTCAGCTTGCCCTTCCAATTTACTCTTCATTTCATTATTTTGGTTTTTAAGCTCTTCGGCTATTTTTTTATATTCTTCTGCTGTTTCTTTTTGTTTTTCGAACATGCACGTTAATAAAGCTATGATTTCTCTTTTTCCCTTGTTGGGAATATTTTCTATATTTTTACCTTGAGCCTCCATTTTGGCTTTATTTCTTATCATTTATAATTTTCAACACTTTTTTATCATTATTTTTGATACCGTATTTTCTTTTAATAAGTTTACTAATTACTATTTTATTTATTTCTTTCTAAACTAGAAATACACGCTGGCTCCGCTCTCTTTTGTCCGTTTATCCTACCCGATCTTAATGCTTTAACTCCGCCCAAACACCCAACTGTCATTTATTTAACAGAACGTAAATAGCACAAAATCTCTTTTCATTTAAAGAAGTAAGAAAAAAAAAATTTCGGCCAATTCTTTTTTTTATTTTTAATTTAATACATTTTTACCTACGTAATTTAGATTTCTTTAAGGTTTTTATCTTTAAACAAGAAACACAACATTTATTTACTGTTATTTCTTAGGTTCAGCCCCAAACGTTGGGTAAAGCCATTTATGTACCGGGTCGAACCGCTGAAACCACCTACTTATACGTATATATAAGTTTTGGCCGGTTTCAAACTCCTTCACAATACATTTATAATATTATAAAGGTTAGGTGAACGAACCGGCACGTTCGAGCAAAATGGGAGATCTTATTAATAGCTTTAACTATCAACAATGGCCCATCTCGGCTGCTAGATTCAAACCCCTACCATCCAAATACTTTATTTGTTTCAGGGTAAACCCCGGGGCGCCAGCTAGTCTGAAGACTAACATATTCGGGTAGTAGGCTCATAATCCAGCGCTCAAAACAATTCCCTTAACCAGCCCAGTCTAATTTTAATCAATGATATTTATTGCTAATAAGATATTGATAAAAAGAATTGACCGACAGATCAAATTTAAATTTAAAAATAATTTATTTCAATCAACATCAATTAAGTTTAAATATAATTTACTAACCAACATCAACGCATTCTAAACATTTTATAAATCCAAATTTCACACACGCACATTTTTAAATTTACATATGATAGGATATTTCATGAACAAAGCAACATAATCTTAGACATTTAAATTAACTCTCATTCGCAAAAATAATAATAAAGCATTAATGACATTTGAGACTCTCGCACACACATCAATAGTTCCTTTTATGTATGATAGAGTTCATATAATGTTAATCTTCAATATTTACGGATTACAGTGGTGACTACTACTGGTAAATAATAATAATAAAACAGATACCTAGGATTTTTTTTTCTTGTCGGTGGCTACTTCTGCTGCTTCTAATGGATTGTATCTAACCGGTTAGATTTTGTTTATGGAAGAGAATTTATGGTAATCCGTTGGTTTCTTCTTGGAGACAGCTGCACGTTTTGACGGAGGGTTTCTGTGTTGTTATCCAGACATTATTTCTCAGGCAGGTTTTGATGATCTTATGGGACTAAAAGGCTGGAGCACAAGCGTATATTTCCATAAGCGTTTCAGCACTGCATTTCTGTAAACTGACACAGTAAAATTAGACTGAATTTCAAACTCCAACTGACTGACTGATAAAACGAAAAAAAGTCTATTTATACCTGCGAAGTGTTTTTGTCTTCATATCCTCCGGCAATACGTGTTGTCGAAATTCCTTTAGATTAATTATATGACAACGTGTTTTTCGATTGAATATTTGATTAGTAGTAGCTATTTTAAAATGTGTTGTTTTCATATCTTTAATTAGCAGTCCACCACTGTGTTTCTTTTGAAATACATTTCATTTCTTTATTTATTTATTTTTTTTTTATATATCTTACATGCATACTTTTGTTTACATTTGCACGCACTAATATAATCTATTATAATAAACTGGAATGAAAAGAGATTTTTATATTTTTTTTAAACTTTTAATTTATAATAATAATACTCTTTAACTTTTATGAAACTCTTAGTTTGTTTTTTTTGTTTTTTATAGGAAAACTCCCTCTCCCCTCTTTAAAGTAATTAATTGTAACTTTCAAATTCTTTTTTCCGAAAGATTTTGATAATAATTTTTACCCAAAATTATTTTATATACATGTGCCAATTTGGCATTGGCACAATATGTTATGATCATGGTGCAAGACTCTAAAACTACACTTAGTTGAAACTAAGTTAAGAAGTAGAAAAAATTAAATAAGCTCTTCTGGGTGTTTTTCTAATTTGCAGAAGTATGTTTTACTATGTATAAAAATGAAACAACTATATGTAGGTAAAGAATTCAAATATGTATAACAGAAGAGAAACAATGTATTTTACTTTTTCCTACTTTATTTGATAGGTTGTTTTTGCTTTTGTAAAAAAATGATTTTGACTAATATGTCTTTGTTTTTTACATGTCAGTATATATAAATAATTTAAATGATTGAGCATTTATATAGAAATGTAACTGTATATTTTATCTAAATACTTTTATTCATACTTAGCATGCTTTTGATATACTATATATCATATTCATAGCTTATTAATATCTTTAGTGTTCATAGTTAGTAAGTATACTTCATAACCTTATTCATTATTTAAATTTATTTCCATTTGTTGTTTCATTCAGAAATATTTAAATTTCTTTGTAGCACCCATTTCTTTGATAGGGGAATAGTAGTGTCTTTTTTATTTATGGCAAATTTATTATTAGTTATCATCCATACCTCTTTAATTTTTCATTTTCTGACTTCTTTTTTAATACATACAATTTCAGCTTTCATCAGATCAAATTTATCATTTTGCTGTTGTTCATGGCATGAATATTTGTATGGCTTTGCTGTTGTTTATGGCATGAATATTTGTATGATAGAACCATAAAAAGCTCTGCATATACCTCTAATATTTATAGGCCATGAGCAGGCCATAAATTTAATCTGACAAAATCTGAAATTGCATGAATTGAAAGGGAGGACAAAAAATGAAAGATTAAGGAGGTTTAAATAATAGCTACTAAACAATTTACCACAAATAAAAAAGAGACTATCATCTCCTATCAAAGATGTAGATGATATAAACAAATTTAAATATTTCTGAATAATGAAATAACAAATTTAAATGAATTTAAATAATGAATAAAGCTATCACTTTTACTTACTATGAACACTAAAGAAATGAATGAGATATGAATATGATATATAATAGACCAAAAGCATGCTAAACATGAATAAAAGTGTTTAGATAAAATATATGGTTATCTTTTCTATATAAATGAGATATATAAGTTTTTGGAATTATGTTAATATATATAATTTATATTTTATATGGTATTCATATTTGTTTTATATTAATAGATAAATCAAAGCCTCCCCGTTCTGCTTTACCTATTGAACCGTTTTTATGTGTTATCTTATTCTCAGCTCCATTGTTAGTAGGATTCATTTGTTTTATAAGGTAAATACTTTTTATGATTTTATTTATCAAATATGAATATGAAACTACTTTTAAAAATTAATGTTTAATTTAGAAATGTGCCCTATATATATATATATATATATATATATATATATATATTAATATTTTATTTATGTATATATATATATATATATATATATATAACAAAATAAAATATTAATAGTGATAATAAACATTAAATCACTAAACATCACATGATCACCATTTCTTATGCTTGCTCATCAGGCAAAACTTTTTATACAGTAGTGTCACTCAGTTGCAAGCCAGAGTAATCAGGGATGAAAGTCAGAAGCTAGAAAATTATCTGGGAATATTGAATGAATAGGCACTAGATAGGGATTTTATGCACAAGCCTTCTGGTATCCATTGATTACTCTGGCTTACACTGAGTGGCACTACTATATGGAGAGCTTTGCCTATTTTAATAATAAATATTATTAATAACAATTACATCTCATATAAATGTATTAAAATCGAAATATAATATTGAGAAACGATTAA
The DNA here is from genome assembly GCA_028023455.1 of Epiperipatus broadwayi. Taxonomy (NCBI): domain Eukaryota; kingdom Metazoa; phylum Onychophora; class Udeonychophora; order Euonychophora; family Peripatidae; genus Epiperipatus; species Epiperipatus broadwayi. The sequence goes on from JAQFVV010012495.1 coordinate 1,789,183, forward strand.
AAGAATAACGACTTTTACATGAATATGTAAAAAACAAGAGCGATAATGATTTAATGATAGCATCTGTTTTCTTTGATTTCTAAAAAAACATAATTTTACTTTCAATTTTAACCTGGACAACACTTCAATTCTTCATGAGGAAAAAACCATAATATCAATAAAGCAATTTAAATAAATGCAAATTAGAACTCTTTAGCAGTGGGAATGTTAAAATTCATGTATCTTGGAATATCACATGATGACATTCACTTCGTTTAAATTAAAAAAGTTATCAGTTGAAAAGGGCTATGCAAAACTGAATTTATAATGATTATTAATAATCTTTATTACTATCGTTAATACTGTTAATACTTTATTATTTCATTATTACTACAAGAACTAATCCATAGTGGATAATTTATTTATATATGTGTACACTATACTTTCTCACATACATAGTCATCTTTTTATGAGTTTTTTCAATATCAATAAAAGTATCCAATTGCAAAGAAATCCTTCATAATTATTACTTAGCTCTAAATATCAAGATTATAGATTATATGTGTTGTAATGAATGACAAAAAATGGTAAAGTATTATTAATGAATTATCAATTAATAGTTGTTTGAACAAAGTATTCTATTATCTAATACCTAAATCTGTGTTCAGGCAGAGAAATTAATCAACATATTTTATATGTAAAATACATGAAATACAACTTTATTAAATAACAGTTATCTTTACAGTGCTTGTTTTAAAGTTTGTGGTGATCTTACTCTACCTGTAATTATCTGATGAACTATTCTCATCATCTAGAATTAATTGTTAAATGTTTTTAGAAAATTAAAACTTCTTTAAACTTTTTAAACACATTCAGCAGTTAATGATAGTATAAAAATTACTATACAACGCAACGTTTTGAGTGGAATTTTTTTCCTCTCCTTTTTTCAGGTGTTGCTGATTTGGCCAGTGATAATCGTAGTATGGGAAATAAATCTGGGACATTAAATTTATCAATACTTAATTTAACGTGATAATGTAAAACAAAGGTTGAAGCTGTAGGAAATATATAAAAGATGAATAAAAATAATAAATATGGCTGAAATAATATGTTTAATTATCTGTTAAGTCAACTTTCAAGTGTCTATATCAAAGTATGATGGAGAGATAATTGACAAATAGTGACACGTTTTCTATTATAAAAGGTTGAACTAGGGGTTTTTAGAAGATTTTCATAATTGAATGTATAATAGATGGATTATTAATCACTACGTATGTTTCAAAATTGAACATCCAGTGTTTGTTGAGGGGAACACTATTGGCTTATGTGTTTATTATAGATATAGAATTAATTATAAATCAAACTTCTTTGATTTTACATCTTCTATAATTATTTTTGAGGTAAAAAGTCTTGGCAAAAGCAGGTTTAAAAGTGTGATCAATGGTTTTCTTGTGTTCTGCAAACACTTAGCTATATGATGAATTTGTTTCAGCCCTGTTATATGAATAAGTGTGTTGGGGTATCATGGATTTTAGGTTGCACATGTCTCACCAAAGTATTTACTTGTCTGTAGAATTATTGGTGAGTGTATTGAAGGAAAGAAGACATTGAATACCAATATTAAAATCTTTAAAAAAGATGGAGGTTAATTTTGTGTGGATGTTAGTGAAGAAAGCTATATTGATCCAGGGTTTGGGGTTTGACATGTTTATGTCTGTAATAAAGTATCATAATTTGATTGTTAAGCATGGAAAGGTAATAGCTTGCTTGGATTAGATCTCTCTTGTAAGTTTCTTTGGTATCAGGCATAAATTTGCACCGTTTAAATTTTCTGAACAAGAAAGCTTTGAATCCTGTGATCTTGTATTGGAAAGAAATTTATGAGTGTGGATGTAAGTAGTCTCAAATGTTAATGGGCTTAACTACAATTGAATAGTCAATTCAGTGAGCTTGATACAGTTGGTGATCTTCTTCTTCACATGTCCATTTGATCTCTTGCGAACAGTTTAAAATTGTCAAACATTTCATGAATCAAATAAAAAGGGTCAGAGACAAAGATGCTGTCAACATATCTTCTATAAATAATGCCACTGTGTACAGTCAAGAGGAACTGGCACACTTTTCAATAAAGGCAATGGCAGATTATGCATGGTTCTTACAGAAATCTTCATAGGCCAATATTTTGGTCATAAAAAAAATATTTCATCCCCAAAATAAAGCTTATGGCTCATCATATAGCTCAGTCTTTGTTGAATATGAGAAAAACAGTAGTCATACTTTTAAACCTGCTTCTGCCAAGATTGTTTGCTTCAAATGTAATCATAGAAAATGTAAAATCAAAGATACTTTGCATATAATTAATTCTACACATACAATAAATATATGAGCCAGTAATTTTCCCCTCAACAAACACTAGGTGTTCAATTTTGTGTCATAGGCAAACATTTAATAATCCACCTATTATGCATTCAATTATGTAAATCTACTAACACCCCCTAGTTCAACCTTTTATAACTGGAAACACTGTCACTATCTGCCATTATCTTTCACTTATGCTTTGATATACACACTCCATTTTCAAAGTTGACTTAGTAGATTATAAACATATTATTTCAGTCATATTTATTATTGATATTTATCTTTTAATGTGCTAATCTAAATTAAGTCCACTGTCATTAGCAGACTATGCATATACCAATGAACTTACAATAGATTGATTAATAATGGCAAACTCAACCTACTGTTGCAATTTATGTTTTGAAACAATTTTGTAACATTGCATTTTTTTAAAATGGAGAAATCATAAGAACCCCATAACGATATAAATTTCTGTTGACTGATGTCTTAGGCAGAATAATCATTCTGGTTATATAATCTCCACAAATTCATGAGTCTGAAGATCTCTGTTTGATTGACACCTAGTATTGCTACTGGTTAGACCAAAAGTACCTGAAGAAGAGAGCAAAATAATATTCCTTGAAGTGGATTTTGGATATATTTGAAAAGTTTAAAGAAAGTTTGAATTTATCTAATGACATTTACCAATTAAGTCTAGATGGTGGAAATAGTCCAACATGTAGTTACAAGGGACCTTTATAGCTTGTAAAATTAAATTAAGGACAATGAAATTGTTTGAATGGTTTATTGCAGCTATTCACATAATGTCTGAGTACCAAAAATGAGGAAGTTGGAACTATAGTCCTCAAAGTTTTAAATATATATTTCATCACTTTACTATCTCATTAAGCCACCTATATCAAAATAAGATTGTCGTTGGAAATCATTTAAGTATAAAAATTGCATTCAGTCTCACATTTAATGGTACAAATTAATGATTGCTCATGTCATAGTTTTCCTGGGATCATTCTATTTTACCTATTAGATATATATATATCATTAAAAGCCTGTCAACACTTAGAACATCCCAATATCAATAACAGTCAACAATTTCAAACAGTTGTCAAGGCAATCTCCTTTTAACAATAAAAGATGGGATCCCTTTATATATTATATTAAATTAACGTTTTGTTTTAACAACAGTGAGAAGATTATGGGGGTAAATATTTTAATAATGGAATATTTAAAATAGCTAAATATATATTTCTACTTTTTATACTTCAAATTATTTATAGTTGCCAAATTGACAAACTTTTGAGATTAGTTTATTTTCAAGGAACAAACTATTGTTCTTAATAAATTAAATTATTTTCTTACTTCAATTTATTTGATAGAATATTCACGTTAAAACATGAACGATTTTTTAAATTTAATATATTAAATTTATAAATAAACAAAAAGAGTAATGTATTAAAACAATAACCAGAAATAATGATTTTATTTTAGTTCCCGCAGCAAAATTGTTTTTGGAATGAATAAAACTTAATAATCATCCAGATTTAAGTAAATATTGAGTGTTTGAATAAAGAATGCATTTACATCATTAAAATATCAATTTATAATTTTTAAAAACAATGCAATATAGCATTTGCAATCTTGTAATATATTTCCTAGAACTTTTGTATTGGATTTATTTTTTTTTGTTAAACTATTGTTCAATACTTTCTGAATCAAAATGTTGCACATTTATTAAAAGCAAATAATTAATCTAATTTGTCAAGCGTTGTTAGCCGAGGGGTCATCGCAACCGCTTTGCAAGCAAGTAGTTGGTAGCAGACGGTTGTGGTGGGTTCGTGTCCCGGCGATGCTATGACAGATGAAAAAAAAATTAATTTAATTTTACAAAACAGAATAAACAAACAAATTATAGTGCAAAGTTATGGTTTTTAATTTCCAGATTTTAAGCAAGGTCCACAGTAATGAAGGCACAATGACTATATTGTGTCCAATTAAAAATGTTCTCTTTTATTGAAACTTCATCTCTGCATTCTCTTTGTTTGAAATCCCAACTTTTTAAAGCATTCTCTGAATGATGTTAATGTCTGTTCCATTTTTTTTATTAAATATATAAAAAATTATTAACTGAATACTATAGAATATATTTAAGTAACTATTCCAAGCCCAGACATATTGCCATAGAATGATATGCCATATAAAAGTGTACATCATCATGGAAGAATTAAAACAGTTCTTGTACTTATATGTTACCAATAAATATTTTAAAAATCTATTGCCAAGGCAACAATATGAATAGTTAGAAAGTGGATAGTCAATTCTATTTTTTCCTGTGATTTTAGACAGAACAATGTAAACAATGACAAATAATTTACTGTAATTTGTTTTTAAGTTAGTGAAATTATTAAATATTGATTTACTTCCAAACCATTAATATTAGATCTTAAGCAAAATTCTATCTGGATAGAAAAAATTCTAATAGAAATGGATAGAAAAATTATAGAATAGATGCAGAATTTTTAAACACTGTTGACATAAATATTCCATTATCTAAGATTTAGGCAGAAAAAAATAAAGCATTGTCCCACATCAAAGATAAGAGCGATTTATGAACAAGAACTATCAAGAAAGTTAGAAATGAAAAGCCATCTTGAAAATACAAAAAACAGAAATAAACTCTGGTAATACAAAAAAAGACAAGAGTTTTTAAATAGAATAATAGTGAAACTAATTTCTCAGAAGGAGGTTACAATAACACATCATGTAGTAATACTACCTTACCTACGAAGAGTATTGTAATATATACAGATAAGTCTAAAATCCAAGTTTGAATAGACCAATTAAAGTAAAAATTAAATATTTTAATCATGGTGGTTTTATTTGAAAATTTATGCATGAACATATTAATGCATACTTTGAGAAAATTTTATGGAATGCATCCATGAGATTATTATCTTTAGCAAAACCCCATATAAGTGTGTCATCTAAACTTAGAAATGACAAGCCACACTTTTTTAATTTTGATATCAGAATAAGTAAACATATAATAAAATAGTAACAGGTGTGATCTTGAAATACAGGAAACCCTGACATGGAAATAAATTATCTAATTATCATAAGGTAAGCCATAAACCCTAAATCCAAATTAAAATTATTTAACCATATTCAACTTTATATTTCATATTCTCACATGCTGTTTTAAGATAAGAGATATGAGTGTCAAGTACTGTTATTATGTCAGAAGTGAAGAATGAGTAAATTGTAAATAAATTTTAAATAAAACTATTAGTAAACTGTGTATTTAAAATTTATTGGTATTTCTATTGAGAAATGGAAGTCTATTGAATCCAAATTATATTTAAACTTTATATTCCTTGTGATGTTTGAATCAGATGGTATTCTAGTTTTATCTATTTCCATTTTGTAATCAGAACAGTCATAGCTTGCCTAGTTGCTATTTTCAAAGAAATGATTATCAATATAGGTTATTTTCTCTTATACTCAGAGACTAATTTATATTGGATAACATAGTGTGCATGGATGATTAAACTTGTTATACTGCAGCCTATATTCCTGATATTTAATTTTGAGAGAAAAAGTATGGATCTATATTTCTACAGGTAAATCTGAAAAATGATATAAATATTTAGTGTATAAATAGATTGAATCTTGTTGTATCAGTAAAAAAATGAATATTGGAAAAGTTGCAATAATATTGTAAAAATATGGAGTACACAAAATAATACATATATACTGTACAGTCAAAAAAGTCACCGTGCTGACATCAGATAGATACAGTTGCAATGTAATAAACTAACAAAAACTTAAAATTTAAATCACGAGTGTATTTGACACCTAAAAAATATATAAAGATTTTAAATAAACAATTATTTCCAATAGAAATTCAATTCCAACAGTAACACTTTCTGATCCATAGCTGAAGAACATAAAGCAAGTTTTCCCAAAGAAATTAATGCTTCTCTGATCACAATGATTAACGAATCTTATATATCACAATGTAATAACATGTAAATGTGATAAGCTAATATATAATGTCATCTAAATGGTGTGATTTCTGCCTGCAATAACTTGAATATAAATGTACAAGTGACAAATCACATCCATTAATTTACATTTAATGTATTCAAATGTCAATAGTAACTTCAAATACAGAACTTGTACTAAAGTTCACTATCATTTTTTTCAGATGTAAATGAGTTGTTCTTATATTTAAGAATTCAAGATTTCCATCAAATATTTAATATATTTTGTTAATATTTCACATGTGATTAAATTAAAAATATACAAACAGGTTTGCCTTAATAAATACATAATATGACTAGTTGTGAGGATTGGACTTTTGAAAAGATGGAAAAATAATTTGATATATGCCAACTGTGCTCCCCATTGACTAAAAATATTGCTCTAAATATATTGAAGCTATATGTAAGGTATATTGGAATCACAAATAATGTACTAATATCAAACTTTGTATATCTTAAAAATAGAGTCACTTGAACTTGAATAAAATTAGTGCAGAATTTTCCCAATAACTTGGTCTGTATAACCAGACAGATTTTAGTTTTTATGGATTCTAATAAAATAGTAATCAAATTAAAGTTGTCTGCACTACAACGTAGCTCATCTTGTGATCACAAGGACCTCTAGTTTACTCCAACAAGCTTACTTTTAATAAATCTGTAGAATTGTATTATGCAAGATATAAATTCAATCCTTAATATTTAAATACAAGTATAGTATATATACTTAAACTAATTGTAATTAGAGGGGATTTGAACTCAGACTTCAAGCTTCCTTCTGTCGTCCACTCCATCTTATACAACCAATACACATGACCACATACATGTGAAAAAATTGGATGGATGACTGAAGGCAGCTTGAAAATCTGAGTTCAAACCACCTTTAATTACATTTTGCTTAAGTATATAAATTATACTTGTATTTAAATATTACATATTCAGCCTGTACTCTGTCCATCCCTCTTCTGTGTATTTAAATGGTCTTAAGGTCCTACATATGAGGCATCAAAATAACTTATTGTCAACGTGGTTATGACAGTAAAATTGGCAAAAAAAAAAAAGCTTTGAAGAACATGCCAGCATCAGATTTTCAATGAAATGGATGGCTAAAAAATTAGAAATGAAGCATCTCAATTAAAGTTTTAAGATTTTCTATCTTAATATAAACTTTGCACTGATTATATATGTGGTATGGATGATGATAATTAGTTCAGCAATGAAATATGTTTATTGAAGATTATTTATCTTTTTCACATGTGTGGGGTAATAGTATTAATTGTATAAGATTGAGTGGATGACTGAAGAGACCTTGAAAGTCTGAGTTCGAATTCATTCTAATTAAATTTAATCTTTGTAAATGGAAAGAGAAAACAGTTAACTATCCATGAGAGAATTGGTGATTGTCATTGATGACTTTTAAAATGTTTTTTCAATGAAGTACTAAGAGATCAATTTATATATAGCATGGAAAAAATTTACTTAGGATGTCAATATAATTTTTGGGTAAGTCAACAAAAGGCATTCATAGGAAAAGAAATAGTTAAGTATGTGGTATCTTTGCTAAAACTAAAATTGGAAATAAAAATGACCCAACAAAAAGAAGATCACAAGTCAAATGGAAGTTCAGTTGAAATCTTAAATAAATATTGTGCAAGAAGTAGCCAACAAATATCAAAATAATGTATTATCATGATAACAAATCTAACCTATCCATCCCGTATCCACATATTAATATTGTCTGTTGTTCCTACCAATGTATTAAAAATACAGACGCTGCCCAAATGTCAAAAAAGCAAGTGAATTGCTTTTGTTGTAACAAAACCAAGCCAGAAATTGTTTACCAAAGAATTAATTATAAAAAGTGTTAAAAAACAAGTTGAAATGATTGCCTGAAGGCATGACGTCATTAATATAATTTTCATGACAATGGATATTGGCAGAAAGTGACATTTTTTAGTATTTCAAAAACTATTGGGCAAAGATAAAAAAAAAAAATAAGAAAGCAGATCTCCAACCAATATTGGAACCTGGGTCTAAATAACTAGAGCCAGCTAGTCGCATGTTTAAAAGTTAAACGGATCAAATTCGAGAGAATATATAAACACATATAGTTAGTTATCTTTGCTGACCTAGAAACTTAATGGACCGTAATTTATTCAAACCCTTCAACTATTCATTAGTGTTAACCAATTCTTTACTGTGGTAACAAATAAGAATTAGATCTCATTTGTAAATAGTATTTTTTTTTTAAAAAAAAAAACTTTTTTTATATCTGTTTATGATCTCTTTATATATATATTGTGCCATTACAATTTAGTCACTAGATAAATTTATAGTAATGTGCATGTAGAAAAGGTAAACCAAAAATCATCATCACAATTTTATATAACTATAAAAGAAGCTGTATGGCATCCAAGTTCAAACCCTTCCAGATCAAAATTTCAAAAGCTTTAAACAGAAAGAGAGTGGGACAACAATTATATGCTTTATTTGTTTGTGTGTTGATAGAAAGGTAATACACACATTTAAACTATTTAATATTTAAATTTTCTGTTAAAAAGCAAAGTTATAATGCATACATATAGGCAATGTATGTGTAAATTATTTAATTGTTTTATATTTCAAATATTCAACATTTAACTTTCTTTAAAACTAAGCTATGCTTGATCAATTCTAACATTTTATTCTATACTTCTATTTTGCTTTTCTTTAATTATAAGTGGGATTTAAAAGTTACAGACTTAATTAAATAATTGGGTTATAATTACTAAGCTAGCAATTATATTATTTAATGTTAGTTTATGAATGATTTGAAAGAATGAAGGATGTGTGTACATTACATACAGAAATTTACATTTACTAAATATTGAAAGAAAAGGAAGTATTAAATCTGTCAAATTATTTTTTTTTGTACAATTGTTTGTTAAAAGAGGAAATCTGTTTAATCAGATATCAATCTTTGTAGCAATTTTTTTTTGTAAATAATTGTTTTTCACTTTGGAAGCTTATAATGGGTCAGAGCTCTAATTTTGAAATTGTCTTATCTCAAGATCTAAAGAAGGAAGCTCAAAGATTTGAAGTGTTACCTGGATGTTAAAAAAGAAAAAAAAGAAAAGAAAGGAAATAAGGATTGAGTCTATTTTTTTTTTTAAACAAAAGTGTCTGGAAAAAGGATTAAACTTTTCAGTTGAAAAATACTTTGGTTGAAAATAAATTAGAGATCTAATTAAAACAAATTTGTCCAAAAATAGCAAGTGATGCTATCTCTGATTGGTTAAGTTAGCTAAAAATTGGATATAAAAAGCTGTCTTGAATTATTATTAGGATTATTGTTTATGATTCAGATTATTAAACTATCCAATTGAATGCTGAAAATATAAGAAATGTCTGGCTAGAAAAATTATATGTATGTCCCATCGGTTCCGGACCATCTGGGGAAGCTGCACATCACATAGGAAAGAAAAGATGTGTCTAAAATAATATTCTACACCTTTCAACTGACCAGATAAATAAGATGTTTTAATAGAAGGAAGAAAGCATTCACCTGCATTCAAAGAAGATGAATTAATCTACTGATAAATATTAATCATCAAGTCCAATTAATTGTTACAACAACTGATTTTAAACTCAAGAAAATTTATAAATGTGAAAACAACTGCTGTATTTCATCCACATGCTTGACAGGAAGAGAAAAAAAATTAATATAATGATTTCCAAATTGTCTACTAAAGCAAATAACCTCAATAGAGTCATCATCATCAAATAGTTATACACCTCAAGAAAGAGATTGTTCCCATATAAAACGGAAATAGTAGCTGCAGAAATATAGACAATATACAAGACAAGTTTGAACCCTTGGAAATTCGCCACAAACAAAAGATCGGTAATATGACTTTTTATATCTATTTTCTTTATGATATCAGTCTTAAGAAACATTTTAGCAATAAAGTAGTATATTTTATTTAAAGAACCTTTAAAGACTATTCAGATCGATTAAAACAAGAATGTCTTACTAAAATAACTTTGAGCTTCATAAATTATCTTGAATGTATGAAAATTATTTGTTCATTAATTTTACAGTTATGAAAAATATTAATGTGTAAAACAATTTTTTTTTATGGTATTATGATTTTAGTTTTAACTAATATATTATTATTATTTTGGTTTTGAATAATATTTTGTTATTATGGGATAAAACACGCACATACATAATGGTATTTTTATATGTGTATAATTGCGACTGAATGTGAAATAATGAGTAGTATTAGAATATTAGATTATTTTGTTTCAAGTTAAGTATAGATTTCAGCGCTTGGAAGGGAGGGGGAGATAATGATTTAAAACTCTTTTCTAAAACTTGCTCTTTCAATTTTACTAACATTTTTTTTTTACATTCTATTTACATGTTGGATTTTTAAAGTATGTGTGCTAATGAGCAGATAATATTTTTGTCTTGAAATACTTTTCATGGTCAATGTGACGTCCAACTTAATACAAAATACATTTGAAGGGAAAGGGGGAAGAACTTAAAATTAATCTGAGGATTGTTATATAATCAATTATTATTATTATTATTCATGTCAATTTTCATATTTATCTAGAAATTTTTATGTATATGTTAGAAATGTAGTAATAAATATTAGTTTGTTTTATTAAACGAGGCGTATATATTTCATTAAGTGTAGTCTTTGTTAAGTGTGATTATTCATCATCATCAATGGTTGAATATTAGTTATTTAAGATATAAGTAAATATGCTAAAATTAAGCAATAATTATGAATTTCTTTATAAAATTTAGTTTTATGTTTAGGCTTAGTCCTAGAGCTGTAGTTGAAACCCTTGTCATTATTGTTATTATTATCATCATCATCATCATCATCAACATTTTAATTAATGAGCTGTTTAACTGTTTAAAGGCCATAAATAAATATTGATTTTATAATATTTAGTGATCTCTTAGTATTATTATAACTACATCCCATCATCTATTTCATGCAAGGATGAGTGAATTGCCATCCTAAATTAGTTATATATAATCTGAGCTAGTGAACTTATAAAAATATTGAAACACATTTGTTATGTTAAGATCTGAGAAATGATTTATGTTCAATGAACTCCACTGTGGTTTAAAGATGTTTTACTTTTACCTAACTATTAGTGCTTATAGTGATATGGCTCAAAAAGCAAAATCTCTCATTTTTATTAGAAATAAAGTACCAAAAAAGGAAGTTCAAACCCGGTACATGTGAAAGGTTATTAGATATAACCGTGTCTAGATTCAGATAATCTAGTGGCACCCTGCTCGACCATATTCACTTAGTATTTGTTTAAACATGCACTTAACATCAAACCAAGAAATGAAAGTGGATAAGATCTACTGCCTGTATACCTGAGTTATATTTTATTGAATTACTAGTACTCACTTCATGAGATTTTCCATATACCTGAGTTATAATACATTGCTATAATACTTGTTATTTTAATTTGTTTATAATTCTTATAATCATTCTATGGACTACTCAGATATGGTAATATCTTTTTTTTGATTCATTTTATTATGTTACAATGGTGCCCAACGTGGGGCCTGATATTTTGCCATATACCTGAAAAAGAGAGTCTATAGAATGATGGGAGATGTGTGGTTAAAAATAGAGAAATTTTTTTTTATTAAAATTTTTTTTTCAGTAAAAATTTTTTTTTTGTCTTACAAAATTTTCTTGGCCAAACAGTCTTATTTTAGATGATGATGTTTAATATGATTTAATTATTCATTGATGATGATAAAATGGGTACAGCCATAAAACAGCTTAGTTTTGTTTTATCAATTTTGAAAATAGAGATGAATATCACAACTTAAGACAAAGGTGAAATAAATAATAGATTTTTTTTGTGGAACATTAAAATGATTTATTGCCAGATAGGATAGGCACAGTAATAGTGTTGAATTATGGAATAGTAGTCTCATGTGTGTTTGGGGAGTTCATTTTGTAAAAAAGTCTATGATTTTAGAGGTTTGATTGGATGGTTGATCGTTGGAGTTTGGTTGGTTAGATTGCAGTTTTGATGATGAGTGGAGAGTTTTGTCATTGCCTTGAGAATGCTATGTATTTCATGTAACTTATGAATGATCAAACCCATTCACTGCTCCAACCCAATTTATATGTTATCTTTATTTTATCATGAAGCAGTTAACAGCAGACCTGCCATGATATCAGCCTATAAGTCTCCAAGAGAGAGAGCACGGCATAGTTTTCCAATCAAGTTTATATGTTATTCTTATTTTATCATGAAGCAGTTAACAGTAGTCCTGCCATGATATCAGCCTATAAGTCTCCAAGAGAGAGAGCAAGGTTTCGTTTTTGTAGTCTATAATAAGCAGGGCATTCCTTGATACTTGCCACATAAGACTCCAAGAGAGAGAGCAAGGCATTGTTTATCTACTTTAGCCCCTAAGACTTAAAATACATCTTTTATTGCAACAGAGTTTGCTTCATTCAATCAAGGGTTGTGGTAGTTAATAGTGATCGAATTGGGATGATCTTCTGAGTGCTCGTGATGCATTGTGTGATTATAGTGCTGTGACTGAATTCTTTTATTTATCTCAAGATTGTGAACTGCTAGTCATTCTGTGGACTGTCAATATCTGTCGGATTTCTGGGAGAATGGATGAATGTATAATTTGGGCTATTACAGACAGACATGCACTATATAGATTATTGTTGTGTAGTTCATTAAATAAGGATATAAAAAAAATTTTTTTTGTTGTATTTGTAAATGCATAATAAGGTGAAAATCAAATCAGTCAGTTGGTCAGAATAGGTGTCAGACAGGAAGAAGATGTGTGGATTTTGATGGTCAGGGAAGTACAGATGGGATATATATAGTTTTATAACATGAGTGAACTAAATTATAGTATGGAAGAGGTTATGGAAGAGGAGAGTGTCCCAATCCCAGGGATCAGTGATCATTGTTATCCTGAAGAAGAGGACAGGAAAATTGCCTTTAAAAAAGCTCAAGAAAAAGAGGAAATAGAGGAAAATGCCTCTAAAGTCAGTAGCAATAATAAGGCCTCAAGTACAGAAATGGTAGATGAGGAGCCAGAAGTGGGCCAGGCTCAGATAACAAAGATGGTACCATCAGACATGGACATGATAATGCAGATGTTCAAAAGTCTAAGAGAAGATAATAAGCACAATATAGAAAGTCTAAGAGAAGATAATAAGCACAATATAGAAAGTCTAAGAGAAGATAATAAGCACAATATAGAAAGTCTAAGAGAAGATAATAAGCACAATATAGAAAGTCTAAGAGAGGATAGTAAGCAAAATATGATAAGTCTAGAACAAAAGATAGGTCAATCTGTGGAGAAAAGTATGGAAGATTTAAGGGTAAATCTAGAGAACTCTATTGACAATAACAACCAAATGATCATAGCTTTGGAAACTAGGATAGAAGGGTCCAATATAGAGTGTAAAAATAGGTTTGTGTCATTAGAGGAGAGGATAGAAGGAGTGTGTAGGTCTATGGAAGTCACCAAACAGGAAGGCTGTCAGGGACTACAGTCATTAAAGGCTCAAGTGGAGCAGTCTATCGAAGAAAATAAGAGAGAAATTGAGTTAGTTAGGAATGAGGTCCATGGGTTGGTCTCCCAATCCATCTCAGAATGCATAGAAAAGAATGCTGAAATAACTTCTTCAGGAATTCATATTAGATTAGAGGAGGTGGTAGCCAAAGTGGACTCATATAAGGAAGCCACTTTGGGCTGTGTAGATCAAACCATCACTATGAAAAATAGGTTTAGTGGCTTAGAAAAGGAAATACGAGAAGTTAAGGGAAGCATGGCCAATGAGTGTGTACAAATTGACCAAAATCTTAGGAAAGAATTGGGGAAACAAATAGATAGCTTTAGGGAGGAGATAGTGAAAAGGGACAAGTCCAGTTCTTTAGAAGAGGGACCCAGAATGAATCAACATGAATTGGGTGTTATGTTGGGAAAGGTTGAGGAGAACCAGAAGGCCTATGTTGTGGAATACATAAACCCCAAGATGGATGATCTCTACCAGAAAATAGGGGAATTAAAAGATCGTATTAATGTAGGGCTGCAGGATCAGTCAAACCCAAATTCAAGGCAAAATGATGTTAGCATCAGTCCAGATGACTGTAGGGATAGCTCAGAACAGAGTCAGTCAGAGAAAAAGATGCCTACTTTAGTTAACAATCCACAAGGTGAAAAAGAAGTAGAAAGGCCGATATTAGCCATAATACCAAATCTCCCAGTAAAGAAAGTAAATGAGATGATGACCAAAGAGCAGATTGGGATAGATCATGAAGTGAAAAGAAGGAAAAGAGAGTTGGAGGAAAAACTTCATGCATCCGATAAGATGATTGATTTAAGAGAAGCAATAAGGGAGATGAAACCAGTTATTTTAGAAAGAGAGCAAAAGTTTCAACAGTCTGTAGTTCTCAATCTAGTAACTAACCAGCATGTGTGGTTTCAAAAATCTGTCTTCTTAAATAGATTGGAGATACCTTATATATGGTATAGAGAGGCAATCTCTCTGAAAAATGTAAATGTCCAAATCTCTCTGAAAAATTCAACTGCTCTGGAAAAGTCAAAAATAAGTTATATCTGGTACAGAGAGGCAATCTCTCTGAAAAATGTAAATGTCCAGTGTGTATCAGACAGAGAATCAATCTCTCTGAAAAATTTAAATGCTCTGTTAAATTTAAGTGCGCCTTATATTTGGTACAAAGAGTCAACCTTTTTAGAGAGTTTAAAAATAAATTATACATGGCACAGAGAGTCAATCTCTCTGAAGAGTTTAAATGTCCATTATATATGGTACAGAGAATCTATCTTTCTGAAAAATATAAACGTCCAGTGTGTATCAGACAGAGAATCTATCTCTCTGAAAAATGTAAATGCTCTGAAAAATTTAAATGTGCCTTATATAGGGTACAAAGAGTCAACCTTTCTAGAAAATTTAAAAATAAATTATACGTGGCCCAGAGAATCAATCTCTCTGGAAGATTTAAGGATGAATTATATATGGTACAGAGAGTCAATCTTTCTGGAAAGTTTAAAAATAAAGTATGTATGGTATACAGAGTCAATCTCTCTGAAAAACTTCAAGGCATATTATGTATGGTACCAAGAGTCCATATTTCTAAATGGAGTTTGTAATAGGAGGTTATATAAAATAAATCCTCCGGATATGTTTTATAAATATCCAGTCAAGATGAAAAATGGAAATATTAAAAAGGGACTGGATGTACAGGTGCATTTTTATGCAGACCACAATATGATTTGAAAAGAAAAAGCCATTCCAAATTACTAAAAAAATAGGAGAGAATGCCTTTATGCTTGCTGCTCTTGATGGGAATAAGGGGACCTATAATGCTAGGAGTTTGATCCCTTATCCTTCAGCAGAGTAGCTTGGCAAAGATCTCCAAATAAATTACTTTTAGGTTCTCTAATGAAAAATATATTTACCAGTAGTTAATTTTTTTTTTATATATATTATAAGTGTTTATTATTATTAGTGTATTTATTAGTTAGGATTGTTTTTTAATATAGTTAAAACAAAAGTGCTGATGATTTTATCTGAAGGGGGAGAAAGTTGTGCCATTACAATTTAGTCACTAGATAAATTTATAGTAATGTGCATGTAGAAAAGGTAAACCAAAAATCATCATCACAATTTTATATAACCATAAAAGAAGCTGTAGGGCATCCAAGTTCAAACCCTTCCAGATCAAAATTTCAAAAGCTTTAAACAGAAAGAGAGTGGGACAACAATTATATGCTTTATTTGTTTGTGTGTTGATAGAAAGGTAATACACACATTTAAACTATTTAATATTTAAATTTTCTGTTAAAAAGCAAAGTTATAATGCATACATATAGGCAATGTATGTGTAAATTATTTAATTGTTTTATATTTCAAATATTCAACATTTAACTTTCTTTAAAACTAAGCTATGCTTGATCAATTCTAACATTTTATTCTATACTTTTATTTTGCTTTTCTTTAATTATAAGTGGGATTTAAAAGTTACAGATTTAATTAAATAATTGGGTTATAATTACTAAGCTAGCAATTATATTATTTAATGTTAGTTTATGAATGATTTGAAAGAATGAAGGATGTGTGTACATTACATACAGAAATTTACATTTACTAAATATTGAAAGAAAAGGAAGTATTAAATCTGTCAAATTATTTTTTTTGTACAATTGTTTGTTAAAAGAGGAAATCTGTTTAATCAGATATCAATCTTTGTAGCAATTTTTTTTTTGTAAATAATTGTTTTTCACTTTGGAAGCTTATAATGGGTCAGAGCTCTAATTTTGAAATTGTCTTATCTCAAGATCTAAAGAAGGAAGCTCAAAGATTTGAAGTGTTACCTGGATGTTAAAAAAAAAAAAAAGAAAAGAAAGGAAATAAGGATTGAGTCTATTTTTTTTTTAAACAAAAGTGTCTGGAAAAAGGATTAAACTTTTCAGTTGAAAAATACTTTGGTTGAAAATAAATTAGAGATCTAATTAAAACAAATTTGTCCAAAAATAGCAAGTGATGCTATCTCTGATTGGTTAAGTTAGCTAAAAATTGGATATAAAAAGCTGTCTTGAATTATTATTAGGATTATTGTTTATGATTCAGATTATTAAACTATCCAATTGAATGCTGAAAATATAAGAAATGTCTGGCTAGAAAAATTATATGTATGTCCCATCGGTTCCGGACCATCTGGGGAAGCTGCACATCACATAGGAAAGAAAAGATGTGTCTAAAATAATATTCTACACCTTTCAACTGACCAGATAAATAAGATGTTTTAATAGAAGGAAGAAAGCATTCACCTGCATTCAAAGAAGATGAATTAATCTACTGATAAATATTAATCATCAAGTCCAATTAATTGTTACAACAACTGATTTTAAACTCAAGAAAATTTATAAATGTGAAAACAACTGCTGTATTTCATCCACATGCTTGACAGGAAGAGAAAAAAAATTAATATAATGATTTCCAAATTGTCCACTAAAGCAAATAACCTCAATAGAGTCATCATCATCAAATAGTTATACACCTCAAGAAAGAGATTGTTCCCATATAAAATGGAAATAGTAGCTGCAGAAATATAGACAATATACAAGACAAGTTTGAACCCTTGGAAATTCGCCACAAACAAAAGATCGGTAATATGACTTTTTATATCTATTTTCTTTATGATATCAGTCTTAAGAAACATTTTAGCAATAAAGTGGTATATTTTATTTAAAGAACCTTTAAAGACTATTCAGATCGATTAAAACAAGAATGTCTTACTAAAATAACTTTGAGCTTCATAAATTATCTTGAATGTATGAAAATTATTTGTTCATTAATTTTACAGTTATGAAAAATATTAATGTGTAAAACAATTTTTTTTTATGGTATTATGATTTTAGTTTTAACTAATATATTATTATTATTTTGGTTTTGAATAATATTTTGTTATTATGGGATAAAACACGCACATACATAATGGTATTTTTATATGTGTATAATTGCGACTGAATGTGAAATAATGAGTAGTATTAGAATATTAGATTATTTTGTTTCAAGTTAAGTATAGATTTCAGCGCTTGGAAGGGAGGAGGAGATAATGATTTAAAACTCTTTTCTAAAACTTGCTCTTTCAATTTTACTAACATTTTTTTTTTACATTCTATTTACATGTTGGATTTTTAAAGTATGTGTGCTAATGAGCAGATAATATTTTTGTCTTGAAATACTTTTCATGGTCAATGTGACGTCCAACTTAATACAAAATACATTTGAAGGGAAAGGGGGAAGAACTTAAAATTAATCTGAGGATTGTTATATAATCAATTATTATTATTATTATTCATGTCAATTTTCATATTTATCTAGAAATTTTTATGTATATGTTAGAAATGTAGTAATAAATATTAGTTTGTTTTATTAAACGAGGCGTATATATTTCATTAAGTGTAGTCTTTGTTAAGTGTGATTATTCATCATCATCAATGGTTGAATATTAGTTATTTAAGATATAAGTAAATATGCTAAAATTAAGCAATAATTATGAATTTCTTTATAAAATTTAGTTTTATGTTTAGGCTTAGTCCTAGAGCTGTAGTTGAAACCCTTGTCATTATTGTTATTATTATCATCATCATCATCATCATCAACATTTTAATTAATGAGCTGTTTAACTGTTTAAAGGCCATAAATAAATATTGATTTATAAT
This sequence comes from Epiperipatus broadwayi, assembly GCA_028023455.1. Classification (NCBI taxonomy): domain Eukaryota; kingdom Metazoa; phylum Onychophora; class Udeonychophora; order Euonychophora; family Peripatidae; genus Epiperipatus; species Epiperipatus broadwayi. Next base: position 1,807,816 of record JAQFVV010012495.1, read on the forward strand.
ATTTAGTGATCTCTTAGTATTATTATAACTACATCCCATCATCTATTTCATGCAAGGATGAGTGAATTGCCATCCTAAATTAGTTATATATAATCTGAGCTAGTGAACTTATAAAAATATTGAAACACATTTGTTATGTTAAGATCTGAGAAATGATTTATGTTCAATGAACTCCACTGTGGTTTAAAGATGTTTTACTTTTACCTAACTATTAGTGCTTATAGTGATATGGCTCAATAAGCAAAATCTCTCATTTTTATTAGAAATAAAGTACCAAAAAAGGAAGTTCAAACCCGGTACATGTGAAAGGTTATTAGATATAACCGTGTCTAGATTCAGATAATCTAGTGGCGCCCTGCTCGACCATATTCACTTAGTATTTGTTTAAACATGCACTTAACATCAAATCAAGAAATGAAAGTGGATAAGATCTACTGCCTGTATACCTGAGTTATATTTTATTGAATTACTAGTACTCACTTCATGAGATTTTCCATATACCTGAGTTATAATACATTGCTATAATACTTGTTATTAATATTTTGAACCTTTACTTAATATCTTGATATTTGGACTCCTTTAAATATTTCTTTGATTCTTTTATTAAGTTACAATATATATATATAATTTTATTGATACCGCATTAATATTGTTTTTAGATATACGTGTTATCCGCTAAAATAAAATAAAAATTAATTTATACTTGTAAATTTAATTTTTCTACACTTTTTTAACTAATTTTGAAAGTTAAATATTTTAATTAATTTAAGTACAGCGTTTGAAAAAAAAAGTTGTGATTAAAATTTGCATATTAATCAAATTTCAATTATTTTATTTTTGCTATAATTAGAAATGCGAAAAAAAAAATTAATTAATTTTTAAAAAAGAAAATATCACTTCACTATAGTTTACTTTCGTACATTGGCATAACATGAATTAATAAAATAATTGAAGTTCTCTTTTAATAAAAGTCCATTTTTAGAAAATAAATAAATAAAAACATTATCTTTTTTGTATACCAAGAGAGAGAGAGCGAGAGCAACTCCAAAAGTTGAGATATTTTAGTTTTTTGTCTGCTCCAAAAACGGTTTTAATTCAGCTATTCACGAAAATGTATATTATTAATTAAAAGATAAAAGTTGATCATCCTTCTTTATTCCTTAAATATAACAGGATTACTGAGACATCTCATGTTTTTATTTTTATAATAATCTTTAAAAATATTATTCACTGTTTAGAACTGCATTACAAAATATTAAACTTTTTATATAATTATATTATTTATTAAATAACATTAAAAAATCCAACAAACTATTAAATAAAAAATGTTGAAAATTAATGTCTTTGCTTTAATTTAATCTCTGCATTTTATTTTAATCTAATCGTAGCATTGAAATAAATAAAATTAATTTAGTTTCTGAATTATTTATATATCAGTGAGAGTTAAAAGTATATACTTTTATTCTCAACAATTCTCAGTCTACGTAAGTATTTTTTTTCCATCTGTCCAAATCTGTTCTATATATATGATTTATAAATTACTGTTTTCTAATAAAACTTTGCATGATTCGGTAATTCATTTGCAATTTATATGCTATATAAATATTTGCTATTTAAGGTTTGCTTTTTTTTTGAATACAGTTCTAAATCATTTATATTAACAGTTCGTTTAACAAATGTATTCTTTAATTTTTTTTCATTTGTAACTATATTGTTTATCTACTTATTCATGACATTTACTTTACTCTCATCAGCATTCAACTTCATGCTTTTTTTATAGTCTATAGCAAATGGCTTTTCTTTATATTTTTCCAAGTTTAATTTTTGCACATTGTTTTGAGCAGTGCAGCTCAGTGTTAAAAATGTTAATCTCAAGAGCTAATAAATCTAATTTATATTTTTAAGTAATAAAAGAAATATATTTATATATACCAATTTGTTTTTATAGTTAAACTAGAGCTTGAAAGTTATAATTCAGTAAGCTTTTAGATGTGTAAATTGATTAAATATTCTAAATCGTACTCCTGTTTATGGTACTTTAAACCTTCTTTAAAAACTATCAAAACAAATTAATCTAAGATTGGAACTAAAATTTATTTCTTCCATTACATAATGATTTATAGCTTAACATGTAGTTATAAACGATGATAATTTATTTCACATTTAGTTTTACATTGTCCAAATTTATTTTTAATGCTATTTAAGAACTTTTTATTTTACTAGAACTTGCATTTCATTACATGTTATTTAATATATATATATATATATATCATTAAAATGCAGTCAACACTTAGACAATCCTAATATCAATAACAATCAACAATTTTAAACTACTGTCAAGGCAATCTTCTTTTAACAATATATTATTTAATATTTCTTTTATTTAAAAACTTAAAGCAAACAAAGAGTGATTTATTGATCAGTTTTATTGTTTTCTCAATGCTTACAAGTATTCCTATTGAAAAAACTTTATCTACAATACTTCAATATAATAATTTACTTAATTTTATTTATCCATTATCAAAACATACTTTGAAAATTCATTTTTTTATTCATGACTTTCAAAAAGTATAAAAAATTAAAGAACTTTCTATGAGGTCTTTACTTTCAGCTGTAATTGCTAATCTCTTCATGAATAATTTTGAAAATCAAATATTAAATGCTTCTAGAAGACCTTCTATTTGACTTAGATATGTGGATGATACATTTGTTATAAAGTCTCATCATATTGATGACTGACATTCTTTTATGATTTTTCTTAATGGATGGCATACTAATATTAAGTTTACTATGGAAGTTGAAAAAACGCGTTATTTTCCAGTTGTTTTAATTACTAAAAAATCTGATGGCCTTTATCAATATCTGCTTATTAAAAATTCACACATACAAACAGATATTTTAATTTTAATTCTCATCATCATCCTGCTCATATATATTATTTGTGGCAAAACGATCATTTGATGAGAGCATATAGTTTGTCTGATAAAGATGATCTTGCTCAAGAAGTTGAATTAATTAAAAACTCTATTTTCTAATAATTACAATCAAAATATCATATATAAAGTTTTATATAGAAATGATACTAAGAAGAAAAAAGATGATAAAATTGACAACTCGACCACTTATAGAATGTTTTTACCTTATGTTAAAAAGTCTCTGATAAAATCATTAGAAAATTAACTAATTTCAATATTAATACTACCTTTTCTACTAGCAAAACAATTGGTGATTTTGTTTCATTAAACATAAAGACCAAATAATTTTGAAATACCAAAATGACTATGTAATTCCATGTCCACAAGGCTCAAGAAGCTATATAGGTTAATCCAAAAGATGAATTAATGTTAGAATCAGGCAGTATAAAAACACCTTCACTAAAAAGCTAAATATAACAACTTTTACTTTAAATTGATTTTGATAATGCAAAAATATTTGCTAATTTGAAAAAGTATGATTTGAAACCCATGACAGATTCTATTCAAATATTAAAAACATGAGTTGTTTGAATAAATTTGATGAAGTACAGTGTATTCCAGCTTTGTGGAGACCACTTATTTTATTTCTCTTTTCTAATATCAACTTGAAATTAATTAATTGTAAAACTGAAGGAAATAAAAATCTTGTTAATCCACATATTCTGAATAATGAACCATCAACTATTTCAATTCCATTATTACTTAAGATCTAACAGGTTTTTATTAAAACTTTAACTTTATCAATGATGAATGATATTTCATCTGAACAGTGAGAATTTAATAAACAAAATAATACATGATTTAACTCAAAAAAGACTTTATATATATATATATATATATATATATATATATATATATATATATATATATATATGTGTGTGTGTGTGTGTGTGTGTGTGTGTGAGAGAGAGAGAGAGAGAGAGAGAGCAAAACAACCATGCCTAACTGAAAAAAAATTTACAAAAAAAAATGTAGCTATCTTATATTAAATCCACAATCCAATTCACTTATTAAGCCATTTGATTATAATTGTTTTGGAATGATTAGAAAAAATGATGCCATTTCTCTCTAGTTTATTATTAATATATAAAAATAATGTATAAAAGTGAAAATTTTAAATTTACTGTAAAATATTTTTTACTTTATCAGTATTTTGATTATTGTCTAATAAGGTCTTAAACTTTTAAAATTATTTAATAGTAACCATTCAAATAAATTCACGAGACTAATTACATATATATGTAATAATATTATAATTCGATGTCTGTATTTCTTCAAATCAATATACTTCATAAACTAGTGTTAGTTGACAACGACTATGAAGATAGTCGAAAGGCTCCAAAATGAATAAAATTTTTGAAGTTATACTTTACATATATTTAATTACTGTATTTGTAAATATTCAATTATAATATTACATATATATATATATTCAAATTATATTCTAATCTCAATGCATCCTTCACCTTAGCTCAATCATATCACAACCATCCATCAACTTAAAAGACAGCCCAACCTCTCATATTAAAGACACATTTGGAATATACACTTTCTCAACTAAGTCATATTGCACATCACATGATCACATCTCCAATACTAGCACATGATTGTTTATAAACAAAACAAAGCAAAACTCCACTATATGGAGTTTGCTTTGCTTTGTTTTCATATAGCACAGGTTACAATTTTACTTCATATGCACTTCATTTTTAGAAATACTTAAACTTAACTTCATAGATAGATAGATAGATAGATAGATAGATAGATAGATAGATAGATAGATAGATAGATAGATAGATAGATAGATAGATAGATAGATAGATAGATAGATAGATAGATAGATAGATAGATAGATAGATAGATAGATAGATAGATAGATAGATAGATAGATAGATAGATAGATAGATAGATAGATAGATAGATAGATAGATAGATAGATAGATAGATAGATAGATAGATAGATAGATAGATAGATAGATAGATAGATAGATAGATAGATAGATAGATAGATAGATAGATAGATAGATAGATAGATAGATAGATAGATAGATAGATAGATAGATAGATAGATAGATAGATAGATAGATAGATAGATAGATAGATAGATAGATAGATAGATAGATAGATAGATAGATAGATAGATAGATAGATAGATAGATAGATAGATAGATAGATAGATAGATAGATGGATAGATAGATAGATAGATAGATAGATAGATAGATAGATAGATAGATAGATAGATAGATAGATAGATAGAGATAGAAATAGATAGATAGATAGATAGATAGATAGATAGATAGATAGATAGATAGATAGATAGATAGATAGATAGATAGATAGATAGATAGATAGATAGATAGGTAGGTAGGTAGGTAAATGGGTGGGTAGGTGGGCGGGCAGGCGGGCGGACGGACGGACGGACAGACAGACAGACAGACAGACAGACAGACAGATAGATAGATAGATAGATAGATAGATAGATAGATAGATAGATAGATAGATAGATAGATAGCAATTAATATAGCTTAATTGACAGGTTTTAAATTTTCTGCATTCACAACCTTGAGACAAACCACTTTTTGGAAATATATTAATAACCTTTATTGGTCATTTATTATCTGATTTTCTTACTCATATTGACAGTTTTGATAATGATCATTATACCACACTTGTCCAAAATAAGGTTTGGAATTTATCCCATTTTAGTCCCCAGTGAAGGGGTGCACTATCTTTTCATTGTAATATATTTTCAAATTATATGCTTATCTTGGTGCACCTTTTACCTTAGTTCAATCATATTACAACCATACATCAGTCCAGAAATCAGATCAATATTTCACACTATAGATATATTTGAAACATACACTTTCTCATGTAAGTCATAATAGTACATATTATAATTTAACTTCATATATACTTGACTTTTACATTCTATGTCTTCTTGTAGACAATAAGTAAAAAGTTATAATTTTTTAATTGGCTGTTTATTCGTATATCGAAATATATTCCGAACAAAATATGTATAACAGGAGTGTTTACATATATCCATAAAATATAATAATTTTATTGTTAAAATCTTCAAAGCGCATGTGCAACAGATTAATGCTGTTTAAATATTAGTTTATAAATATCGCGCTATATAAAAATAAAATGATTTATTTACATATATTTAATTTCAAATAAGAATGATGTATTGTAAATTCTAGTAAATTTCATTAACGTCTTTCATTCAAGCATGTAATAGTAATTTAAAGTGATTATTTAATATCTTCACACTTTCACTTTCAAACACTTAAGATTTTCCATGCAAAAGCGTTTGGGTTCGAAAAGATAGATGGCCATTCTATCTTTTCCAAAGACTTTATCATGTGTTTGAAGTGTTTGTATTCATTTATTTATAGTTAAAATCTTCAAAGCACATGTGCAACAGCTTAATGCTGTTTAAATATTACAGTTTATAAACATCGTGCTATATAAAAAATAAAATGATTTGTTTTTTATGTAACTACTTTACTCTATCAGTATTTTGATTGTTGATTAATAAAGCCTTAAACTTCTAAAATTATAAATCCATGAGACTAATTTCATATATATATATATGCACACACATTATTAGTTGTTACTAGAGCAAGTAATTTAACTTGGGCTGTTACTATTAATTGATAATTATCAATGTGCTATGTATTAGTATTGCGTTGTAATATCAGCAAGTAATAGAAAGTTAAATACTTTAAAGGTACATGTCTAAAGATAAGAAAAGAGATAAGCATTTCCAGTTTTATCCCCCCCTCCTCTGCGCGGGAAACTCACGAACCTCAGAGAAATAGCAGTTTGGAACATGGACCCGAAGCAAGACAAGGCTATCCCAGACTCCTGTGCATGAATGTGAAGAGTGGTATTTAAGGCCCAGGTAGAACAAGAAAATCGTCACGAGATAGCAGTGTAACCAGAAGATGGCATACTGGCTGAAATCAGAACTCGTGATCCAGTGAACTCTGCCACTGAAGGTGCCAAAGCAGAACTAGGGATTTATAGAGGCCATCCATGCTTTATTATTATTTGTCGTAAGCTGCAAGGCCAGATTATGTAAGCATATTATTAATATATTAAACTTGTAGTAATCGTAGAGGCAGTACTGTAATTCGTATATTAAATTATTAGTAAGAATATATATGTAACCTAAATACACTAATGTCAGTTGTTGTAAATATGTTAATATCATTTTGTTGTAAATAAATATTTATTATTATTAATTATCAGTAGTTGAAATTATTTAGTTAGTGTGATTATAAGTAATGGGGGAGAATATTACAATCGAAAAATACTATTTCTGAATATATTTTCTCTAATTATTACATAAAATATCTCCTCTCATTTCTTTGTTTACATTATGTATATATAGAAAATTTACCCAAACTTTACAGAAATAAATATAAAATGTGTAACAAAATGGTCATTCTATTTTTTAATTAGAACTCAATTAAGATATAACTCACAAGAACAATTAAAAATAAGTTTGGTAAAATATGTCAACCAACAGTATTTGCATTAGACTGGTTTCCTACAATCCAAAAGTGCAAACTACTTCTAGCTTGCGTAATTTATAGTATTTTAAATTTTTTCATACATGTACAGTATTTTAATCATTATCGCTATTTGATGAGATGCAGGTTCGTTTGTGAACTAGTAATACATCAGATTCATCACAAGAGGAAATACAACAAGTACCAACTTCATTTTTTTAATTGCTCTTATAGTGGATTTGCCCAAACTAAAATGTTTTCCAATCACTGTTGATCATTCCCATTTTGCTAAGTAGTCTAAAATTGAAATTTTTGTTTCCAATGAACATCATTTTTTTGGATGTTTTTTCCTCTCCATTAGGGTAAACTAAAAGTTTAAAATAAAAGTAAGAACTTAGTCTTATGATAATAAAAACACAGCTACTCACCACTGTTGGGCAAAATTTAATTAAAACAATTAAAAATCAAATTCTTTTTTTTATCTTTAATTTTTTAATTTTCAATTCCATTTAAAAATCAAATTTCATTGTGTCACATCACATTAATTTCAGATCACATTACAAATTTTTAAATTGTTAATTACAATTAAAAATCAGATTTTAATTTTTAATTGTCAAATTTAATTGTGCCCCCACTGTTACCTTTTAAAAATAAACTTGCAGATACTGAATGATTAATTGATTATGTACTTTTTTTTAAAAAAGTAAAAATAAAATGATTTTTTTTTATATGTCAAAGCGTTGACCAGGCTGGAAAGCAGCTATGCTAACCACTAGGTGACCAATGCTTGACAAATAGAATGTGATTTAAAATGCAAAAATAACAACATGCTTAGTATAGGCATCTATAATGTTTGAACAGATTTACATTATAATATTGTAAAATTTAATGTGTGTATATAAAATGGTGAAATCCTGATTTTAAATGAATTATGAACTTCTTTATTGCATAAAATATATTACAGTACTATTATAAAGTGCTGAAAATATTGAAATTATTAGATGGAAGTCAAACTCTGAGAATGCGCTATTACTTTAAATATGATAGTAATAGTGCATTATTGGAGATCAACTTCTGATCTAATAATTTTTATTGGATAAAAGAAAACCGCATACAAAGATATTAAGAAGAAACAAGAATAGCATAACTTCAAAATCGCATTAAAAAAATCCACATAAAACCAAGACCTGGGTGTAGTTATAAAATTGTTTCATATAATATGTAAGTTCTAACAAATTTTAATTTACTTCATCTTTGGTTTTAATTTTTCAGTGTAAAATACATTTCTTAATCAAGGAATCCATTGTTTATTTCCAGACAAAAACATTTTCTTTTGTTGCTGTTGTTGTTGTTAAAGATTTAATTACTCCGTAGAACTTCTGATATTTCAATGACTTTGAAATATCTTTTCTTTCATTTTTATTAAAATATGGAACATTTTAAATAATTGCAGGATCCACTATCAGATATAAATTTGCATTCTAGAAGCAAATTAGTCGATGATTTCTAATATTAAACTGTGCATTTAGACCGATAGTTGAGGGCTATATTTTAATTGTATAATGTTGTAACGGGATATATTTTGGGGGAAAATTTACTTTCCTTAGCTTTGAATAATTTTCAAAATTAAATAATCTTATTATAAAGTTTTAAGTTATTAATAATAAGTTTTTTTTTAATTTAAAAGGCAAAAATGAATATTGTTTTAAATTATTATTTTAGTTGGAAATTCAAATCTCAGGTTTTACTGAATTTATGGCGACAACGTCTGCTGTCTTTAATTAGGCGGCCTCACTTGACAACTGAATCAATGAGGACTACAGCGATATCCAGGGTCGATGATTGTCCACCCAATTATGAAGAAGCTATTGGATTAGCAAAAAAACCAACAGCAAAAGTTAGTTTTTATTCTTAATATATATATAAAACAAAATAACGAGCACTAAAAGAACCATTGATTTATAACATGATTATTTCTTTTTTTTACACTGTAAGAAGTCAAAAACATTTTACTAATAGATATTCAAGATTGATCTAATCTATTACATTTAGTATTTGTTCATTTTACCATGAACTCTTGATATAAATAATAATAAAAATTAAGTTATCATCTGAAGAGATTGCTGACAATTTAAATTCAATCAGGTAACAGTGTTTTCAGTATTTTCTTTATTAATGTTTAAGTTCTCAGATAATATATATATATAATTTTATTCAATAAGTAACTAAATTTAAATCTGTATTTTTATATTGGACTATTTCCATCTTCTAATATGTGTGTTAAATGTCTTTAGAAAAGTTTAATATTATTTAAATATTCCAAATACATTCAACTGTTACTAATATCACAGCAAACAGGTTAGTATATGCACCAACTGTTAGTAATATCACAGCAAACAAGTTAGTATATTTACCAACTGTTAGTAATATCACAGCAAACGGGTCAGTATATGCACAACGTTTCGAGAGGTATTTTTCTCCCCTCTTCTTCAGGTGTTGCTGGCCTGACGGATGACAGTACTAGCATGGGATTCAAACCTGAGTCCTTAGATTCTTGATTATTAAATTTTAAGATAATGCTCTAACCAACTGAGCCATCCCATGCTAGTACTGTCACTGGCCAGGCCAGCAATACCTGAAGAAGAGGGGAGAAAAATACCTCTCAAAACGTTGTGCATACTGACCCGTTTGCTGTGATATTACTAACAGTTGGTGCATATACTAACTTGTTTGCTGTGATACTACTAACAGTTGGTATGTATACTAACCTGTTTGCTGTGATATTACTTACAGTTGGTGCATATACTAACATGTTTGCTGTGATATTACTAACAGTTGAATCTATTTTGAATATTTAAATAAGATTAAACTTTTCTAAAGACATTCAATGCACATATTAGATGATGGAAATATTCCAATATAAAAATACAGCTAGAACACCATCATCACAAACCTTCAGGAAAACACTAAATTTAAATATGTTACCATGATAATAATTTTCAATAAAAGTTAAACAATTATTTTAATAAACTTGCAAATAATGCCCACTTTCTTATATCAATACTAATATACATATTGTATATTGTCTTTGATATAGGTTCAGGCATTCATATAGGTCCATATTTATGCAACAAAAATTATTTTGAAAGAATAAACTTGAAATCAGTAAATATTTATTTATATAGTTTTATGACATAGTTCCAATTTTTTGTAACATAACTAAAAAAGAATCAACAAAATATTAATCCAATATGACTTAGAAATTCAATTAATTCTTATTCTTTTTGTGAAATTTTTTTTGTTACAAAAACAGTTAATCAAACTTTTTATAGCTTTTATTTTGAGATAATTTATTTATATCCTAAAGGGTGCATCATCCAATACTAAACAAGTTGTTTTCATTTATCTAATCATTTCATTGCCTACTGCCATTATCACAACCAAGTTTATTTGGATAACATAAGATTAGCTAATTAATAATAACACGGCTAATAGCAGCAAACTCTCCATATAATAATACCCCTAATTCAAGCCTTAATAATTAGTGAATGCAGGAATGTTTGTGCATAAAATCCTCATCTAGTACCTTCTCATCCAATATTCTCAAACAAGTTTTTGTCTTGCGGCTTTCATCAGTGAGGAGCTTTGGATTCAAGCCATTACATCTAGATCTAAGGCAACTCTCTAGCAGCAATCTTTTATCTATTTAATTAACTATAAAGCTAGGAGCTCAAAATGAAAACACATTAATGTTTTCAATGCAAACTCATTTGTCTGTGTAGTCATGTAGATCTGAACCCAGTTAAGCATCTACAGGTTTTGGTGTCATTGGTTTATGAAAAAACTACAGTCACTATCATCTCATAGGCAGGAATGGTATAAAACCACCAAAACATCACATGATCACCATTTCCTACACTTACACAAGTTGTTATTAGCAATAGCACACTTCAGCTCCTATCTTTACTGTTGACTAAATAGGTAAAAAGTAGTTGCTGGAGGGGGGAACTAGATCCTTAGATCTAGGTGCAGTGCTCTCAGATCTAAAGCTCCTCACTGATGAAAGCCACAAGCTAGAAACTAGTTTTGGTATGTTAAACGAGTAAGTATTAGACGGGGATTTTATGCACAAACCTTTCTACATCCATTGATTACTAATGCTTGCATTGGTTGGCAGTACTGTATAGAGATTTTGGTATTGCTAATAACAGCTTGTGTAAGCATAACAAATTGTAATCATGCAAATAACACAACTATATATATATATATTAACAGGCAACCCCGGTATTAATTTTGTTTGTTTATATGTCTATCAAAAAAAAATTGAACCTGTTGACCACATAAGGTAGTAAACACAAAACTATGGCTGTATAGTCACCATAACACCTGTGGATAGAATTTGACTACTATCCACCATATTGGATTCAAATACGAATCTCTTTCTTAACTATATATTAAGAAATAAAACCTACGTATCCTATATTAGGATATACATTAATATATATATATATATATATATATATATAAATCTACCCAGTGGTCAGTATTTCTTTGGATCCAGTATATTTATGAGTGTCAATTAATTAAATGACCTCAAGCACCAATCTTACTAAGACCGTAAGAATTATACTTTCTCCTTTTAGAAATTTTAAAATGATCGCTAATTAGGTGCCCGACCCTTTCAGCTAGCTCAAATTTCAGGGCTGGGAGGTTGAATGGAGGTGACTGACTAAATTTTTATAATTGAAACAGGCTTTCCCTGTTTTATATATCTTTCAATTTAAGACGCATATATAGAAACTTACATCTTAGAATTTAAAATTACGTGTAATCTACTTGCTTATTCTGATATTCTGCCAAGAAGGAAACTGGTCTAATATAAGCGATAAATATGTTCATTAATGAGAGACAATTTGTTTTAAAGTAAGTAGATAATTTTATTACTATGGTTATTTAAATATTGAGAAAGAAAAAACATATTTATACAATTTATATATCAATGATAACATAAAAGACGAAATAACAAGAAAACAGAATTAGTGAATTATAAGAAAAACATATAATTAAATACGTATGTGGGAATGCATTTATATGTTTAACTTAAAATGTATAATTCTACACAATGGCTGAACTTTTGGAGAGTAATGATAAGTAATGATAAGTAATGTTCAATTCTTTTAGGTTAAAGAAACTAGTTATCGTTACCTTGAAGTACCCAGGATTTTTAATATTGGTAAGTTTATTTCCATGTAAGCTTGATTTTGATGATCCAATCGAAATTTATGTATTCTTTTATTGTTGAATGATAAAACAAAGTTTTCCTGCTTATAGCAAAAAGTTTGCAGAACGTCCACTTTGTGATACTACTTGGATCTAAGAAATAATGACCGCTTACTGGAGGCATTCTTAGTTTACACAATTCGACATTTTCTTCTTTCTTGGATTGTTCTGGCGGTGTATCAATGAGATCCCTATGGTTCTTCGAGGGCAAGCACTTAACAGCAACATTACATATTCAGAGCTTAGGATGGTGGCCTTACATGTATTTTTTGACTCCATACCAATTGTCATGATGGTCTGAGTTATTATATCTGAATCCATTTTATAATACAAGTCAATTTAGCAATAAAAATTATTAATATTTCAGTTCGCAAAATCACTCCTGCTTGTTCTGATTTTACTTTTCAACTAATTAATTAATCCAATTCCTTTTGTTCCCAAAATAGTTTTTCAATATCTAGATCTTTATTTCTTAGGCATGCTTTTAACATTTTTCTTTCCATGGCTAAGTAATCGAACAAAAAACATGAAATTGCCTCAAGGTATACATATATAAAAGTTCTTTCATTACTCTCATTAAAATGTAATATACAATAACACAATAGAAAATTATACATTTGAAATAAATTAATAATACACAAAGAAAATTTATATATTTGCATATAACTGCATTCCCACAATTTATTAAAATATTTTCATGACTTTATTTTAAAACAAATAATTATAAATATCTTTCTGTTTCTTTCTTTTTTATTTTTAAAAATAAAAATAAAAATAAAACCTTCAACTTTATCTTTCTCTTTTTTTTTTTAAATAAAAAAAAAAACTTCAAACTTTCTCTCTTAGACATATATATCTTATTCTTTATATTTTCCCCTCGCAGCTGAATCAAATTTATTAGATTCATGCTGATCTAAGCAGTTAGGGAATATTGTGTAACTTTCTTGTAACAGGGTTTGAACCTGGCTACTGTTACAATGCCCCCCTGTTGGAAAGACTTCAAAATGAGGTATACTTATTTTGAGGTCTAAAATAATAAATCCATCATTATAGTACAGGTTTTAAAGCCCTAGCATTGTAGGTCCCTTTAACTTCTGACCCAGTATCCACCCAAAATGCATTATTTTCCTGTCACTGTACAATAGTGAATGGACCCTCATATAAATTACAAAACTTACAATAGACAAATTTTCCTGGGACCCTAACATGTGGTGTTTTCACCATTACCTCGTTCTCTATTTGGAATCGGTGCTGGGTACCCCCTAATCTTTTATTTCTATTTTGGCTCCTTTTCATAAGAGTCTGGTAAGCTTGAGCTCTATCAGCTTCTACATTTATTGGAAGCTCAGCAAGGGGGGTTTTATAAATCGAGGGATATGTTTTCCTAAATGCAGCTGTATTGGGGCAAATTCGGTCAATTCATTGACCAACCAATTAATATAATTGACGACCTGTGGAACTTGCTTGACCCACCCTCGATGGTTCATTGGGAGATATGTTCTAAATAACTGACCTAGTTTCTGCATAGCCCTCTTACACGGGTTCGATTGTGGATTACAGATGGATGTCAATATGTGCTTAATTCATTGTTGTTGTATCCCCCTACACCATTCCTCTGACATGAAAGGAGTTCCATGACCTGATAATGAAATGTTTGGTTTTTCCATGGTGGTAAAGTGGTTATTTTCTAGCATTTTTATAGTGTTCTTAGTATTTGCCTGGGATATTGGGTACGTGGCTACAAATTTTGAGAATAAGTCATAGACCACGACCAGGTACTTCTTCTTGTTAAAAGCAGGCAATGGACCATAGTAATCCAGGGCTATCATTTCCCATGGCTTTGTTGGAATTATGGAAGTCATGGGTGTTACATAACTCCTATTAACTGGCTTTGCCTTTTGGCATATTTCACACTGGCCCCCATGGCCATAATTTTAGTATGCATTCTGGGCCAATAAAACCAATCCTGGAGTAAATGCTCAGTTTTGAGTGTGCCATAATGACTGGTGTACATGGGTAATTATGGCCTCCCTCATCTGACATGGTAGAATGGGCTTCCACTCCTCTTGGTCCTCATGAATTTGATACTGTAATATCGATTGTCTTATTCGGTATCGTCCTGCTTTGTTTCCTACCCATCCTAAGTCTGTTGTCCCCTTTTCCTCTAGCTGCTCAGTCAATGTCCTTGGTTGTCCATATTCCCATTGGCAGTGTGGTAGTTTGGCCAAATCTTGTTCTACTGCTTCATTTATCTTCAGGTTCAAACTGGCAATATACAAGTTCTCTCCATTTAAATAGCATGGCTGGGATTGAGCAGGGTTACAACTCAATATGTCCGGCACAATGTTCTCTGACCCTTTGCAATGTTTTATGGTGTAGCCATATTCCTGGAGGTATAGACTCCATCATATCAGCTGGCTGTTGATGAGGTTGCTATGATTCAAAAACTCCAAGCTTTTATGGTCAGTAATGACAACCACTTTTGATCCCAACAAGAGTGTTCTGAACTTCTGGAAGGCTCAGACAATTGCAAGGGCTTCCTTTTCAGTGGTGGTATAGTGACACTCTAGTCCTTTAAGCAATCAGCTTATTAAGTACAATACTTTCATCTGATTATCAACTTGCATCTGGGATAGTGTAACTCCTAGCCATACCCACTACTGTCTGTTTGTACAATGAATGGCTTCTTGAAATCTGGAAATGCCAACATGACTTGTTTTTCCAAAACCTCTTTTTATATTCTCAAAGGCTTTCTCTTGTTCCTGAGCCCATTTCCATGGGACATTCTTTCTTACCAGCTTGACCAAATGCTCCATTTGTTCTGTGAACCCCTCATAAAACCTGTTATAGAAATTGCAGAGGCCCATGAACGATCGAATTTGCTTCCATGACGTAGGTTTAGAAAATTCTCTAATAGCCAAGACTTTGTCTGGATGGGGTTTTATCCCTTGGGAACCCACCATATGGCCCAAAAATGTAACTTTATCCTTACATAATATGCTTTTTTAAAATTAATCTTGATTCCTTTCTTGAGGCATTCTTTGAGAAATATCTCTACATCCCTAAAATGTTATTTGATGGTTGCCGATGCCGCTAATACATCATCTATGTACATAGTGACCAATTTTTTTACTTCCTCTGACAGCACTTGGTTCAAGCATCTCAGCAACCCTGCACCACTGTTTATTAGGCCAAATGGCATGCGGTTAAATTGATATGAATAACCATCATATCTAAAGGCTGTATATTTCCAGTCTTCAGGGTGAAGTTGGATCTGCCAGTAACTGGCAGTCAAGTCAAAAGTTGAAAATATTTTCTTTCCCTTAAATCTTCCTAACATTTCCTGCATAGGAGGGGGAATAGTACAATCTGGGATAGTTATTTGGTTAAGTTGTCTCGCATCCAAACACAACCTGACTGACTCATCTTTTTTTGACAATCACCAGTAGATTACAATATTGGGAGGAACACTTTGAAATAATTCCCCATTCTATCATTGGGTTGATTTGTTCTTTCACATTATCCCAGTATTGATGTGGAACTGGGTATGACCTAGACTGGAATGGCTGGTCCTGATTTATTTTAATTCTTTGCTCGAATCCTTGAATTACACCCGGTATATCTGAAAAAATGTGACCATACTCTTTCAATACTTTCAGCAGTGCATGCTCTATTTCTCCATTGACCACATTTGCCTGCTTAACTTTCTCAGCTATCATTCTGTCCATTAGGTCTTCCTCAACTTTCATGACCCCAATTGATTGGTATACATCTGGCACTAGAAATTTAATTACTTCTCCTTCACAGGTGACTCTTTCCCTTTCATAGTCCAGGACACATTTGTATTTGTGTAGAAAATTGGATCCTAATATGGCCTCATAAATCAGGTCCTTTATAATAAGGAATACATGAGTGAAAGTTTTCCCATTTATCCATAAGTCTACCCATATCTGTTTAGGTTCTACCTTGGCCCGATCTATTATTCACCATCATCACCTGTGTAACCTTCAGTGAAAGGGTTCGTATGCCAGGTTGTTTCTTAATCAGTTTGTGATATAGTGTTTCTGACATAACAGAAATTTGACTCCCTGAATTGATGAGGGTTTCGATTTCTATTTGATTGATTTCCATATGAATCTTTGAGCATTCCTGTTTGACATATTGAGGAACCCTATCCTCCCATGAGCACACTAAATTCCCAAGGTGTTTCCCTTTTCTCAAGTGTATCATTCCTTTCTCTGCCATATCTGTTTGACATTTATCTGTGAATCTTCTATCTTTGATCTCCCTCATTTGCTCATCTACCTCAATTTCATTTAACATTTTGTCAACTTCTTTGGCTGACCTAATATTTTTAATCCCCATTCGGCATCTTATTTCTAATGGCAAATTTGACACACCATTTTTACTATCTGATTTTCAGATAGCTTATCACTCTCTAATGTCTTCAGTGTGGCCACTTGTCATCTGAAAAACTGTATGTAATTTTCCTTCCCTTTTTCCAAAAACTACTGATCAATGATTCGCATTTTGATATTCTCCTGCTGTTCCTCATTCCAAAATGTCTTCTTCAAGGCTGTTTCATACTCCTGGTATGTTTGGATTTGGCGTAACACAGAAACCCACCATGTTTTTAGATATCATTGAAGGTGGATCTGTGCTAAGATTATTTTGAATTCTCCAGTATCCCATATCTCCTAAAATATTTTTGTAAACTATTTATATGCTCCCTCGGACTCTCTTCTTTCTGTCCTCTAAATACCTCCAATTCCATCCCCTCTATCTCCTGTAATTTTGTTATCATCATATCTATACTGCCTGTCTTTCCTACTTTATCTTTGAGATAAATAACTTTTATTTTTCTGTTTTATATTTTTACAAAAATGAATTTTTGTTTCTGAGTAAAATAATAACACAATTTATCTATTTATTATTGTTTTTTTATACAACATGTTAGGCTCACCACCCCAGCTCACAAAGTACTATGCCAAATGTCACCTGCTTTATTGTTGAACCTCCAATCCTATCTAGTGCTTTATTCTTCCAGGCATTATTAATGAGACAAAATAATTAACAACTACAACTACACATAGAAAAGAAGGTTTATTCTCAACCTGCCTTTTTCCTACTTTCATAGCCCCATTCATTGGGAAAGCCATTTTAACAGGCAACACGGTATTAATTTTGTTTGTTTATATGTCTATCAAAAAAAAATTGAACCTGTTGGCCATGTAAGGTAATAAACACAAAACTATGGCTGTATAGTCATCATAACACATGTGGATAGAATTTGACTACTATCCACCGTATTGGATTCGAATACGAATCTCTTTCTAAAAAGAAATAAAACCTATGTATCCTATATTAGGATATACGTTAAATATATATATATATATATAAATCTACCCAGTGGTCAGTATTTTATTTTAAAAAAAAAAGACAAACATTTCTTCGGATCAAGTATATTTATGAGCATCAATTAATTAAATGACCTCAAGCACCAATCTTACTAAGACCATAAGAATTATACTTTCTCCTTTTAGAAATTTGAAAACGATCACTAATAAGGTGTCTGACCCTTTCAGCTATCTCAAATCCCAGGGCTGGGAGGTTGAATGGAGGTGACTGACTAAATTTGTATAATTGAAACAGGCTTTCCCTGTTTTATATACTTTTCAATTTAAGATGCATATATAGAAACGTACTTCTTAGAATTTAAAATTACGTGTAATCTACTTGCTTATTCTGATATTCTTCCAGGAAGGAAACTGGTCTAATATAAGTGATAAATATGTTCATTAATGAAAGACAATTTGTTTTAAAGTAAGTAGATAATTTTATTACTATGGTTATTTAAATATTGAGAAAGAAAAAACATATTTATACAATTTATATATCAATGATAACATAAAAGACGAAATAACAAGAAAACAGAATTAGTGAATTATAAGAAAAACATATAATTAAATACATATGTGGGAATGCATTTATATGTTTAACTTAAAATGTATAATTCTGCACAATGGCTGAATTTTTGGAGAGTAATGACAAATAATGTTCAATTCTTTTAGGTTAAAGAAACTAGTTATAGTTACCTTGAAGTACCTGGGATTTTTAATATTGGTAAGTTTATTTCCACGTAAGCTTGATTTTGACAATCCAACCGAAATTTATGTATTCTTTTATTGTTGAATGATAAAACAAAAATTTCCTGCTAATAGCAAAAAGTTTGCATGAACATCCACTTTGTGATAGTACTTGGATCTAAGAAATAATGACGGCTTACTGGAGGCATTCTTAGTTTACACAATTTGACATTTTCTTCCTTCTTGGATTGTTCTGGTGGTGTATCGATGAGATCCCTATGGTTCTTCAAGGGCAAGCACTTAACAGCAACATTACATATTGGGAACTTAGGATGGCAGCCTTACACATATTTTTCTACTTCTGCATTCCAATTGTCGTGATGGTCTGAGTTATTATATCTGAATCCATTTTATAATATGAGTCAATTTAGCAATAAAAATTATTAATATTTCAGTTCGCAAAATCACTCCTGCTTGTTCTGATTTTACTTTTCAACTAATTAATTAATCCAATTCCTTTTGTTCCCAAAATAGTTTTTCAATATCTAGATCTTTATTTCTTAGGCATGCTTTTAACATTTTTCTTTCCATGGCTAAGTAATCGAACAAAAAACATGAAATTGCCTCAAGGTATACATATATAAAAGTTCTTTCATTACTCTCATTAAAATGTGATATACAATAACACAATAGAAAATTATACATTTGAAATAAATTAATAATACACAAAGAAAATTTATATATTTGTGTATAACTGCATTCCCACAATTTATTAAAATATTTTCATGACTTTATTTTAAAACAAGTAATTATAAATATCTTTCTCTTTCTCTCTTTTTTATTTTTAAAAATAAAAAAACCTTCAACCTTATCTCTCTCTTTTTTTTTAAATAAATAAAAAAAAACTTTCAAACTTTCTCTCTTACATATATATATATCATTCTTTATATTTTCCTCTCGCAGCTGAATCAAATTTATTAGACTCATGCTGATCTAAGCAGTTAGGGAATATTGTGTAACTTTCTTGTAACAGGATTTGAACCTGGCTACTGTTACTATATATATATATATATATATATATATATATATATATATACAAATATATATATATATATATATATATATAATATATATAAATAAAAATAATTATAGATTTCTCTTGTATAAAATGTAATATATATTAAGTGTACTGCAATGCATCGCATGAGAGAAGCTGGGCAGACAAAAAATTGAGAACTATTGTGTCTTCATATTTATAACAGAATCAGAATAAGAAAATGGTAGAATATAAATAGGCAGATGGTATTTAAATTTATGTAAATTTTACTTCAGTGCATCCATTTTTGGAGAGAGGGAAACCTGATTCTTTGTGTTTTGTAACATTGGTGTTTTAAATAAAAAAGTACAACAGTGATAATATATTTTATAAATAAGTATAATAAACCACAAAAGTGCTTTCAATTAATTTCTTAACCCTTTTCAACTGAAAACAATCTAAATTTAGCACACATAATCTTATTATATGAAAGATTCTGAGTTTTATCATTTGCATACTATTTATTAATTAAAAGTAGGCTATTTCTATTTATCAAAGTTGCCTTTTAATTTATTTTTTTTATGTTTTTTCACCTTATGAATAATCTTAATATTTTCTGGATCAAAATTAAAAATTAACTTGCATATTTTTTTTATGATGTCATTATTAAATCATTACTTCTTATTTTTTATATGTTTATATAACAGTTGATGCTCTTTTAATCCTTTCTCAAAATTATATTTCACTTCACCTATGTATGAAGCCTTGTACTTACATAAAAAAAATTAATATTACTTTTTTATTTCTTAGATATAATATATTTTTAATTATCAAAATTGGGAAAGAATAAATATCTTTATGCTGTTCTTCCATAAAATAATAATCAGAAAATAATAAATTCTTTACAACTGCTATGTAAATATCAAAATGTTTTATACATTTAAAACCTTTTTCAGTACCTGATTTGGTGCCCTTTTCAAATGTTAATAATCTATTACATTAATGAACTATTTCAGACATAAAACCATTTATTGTTCAATAATGAAATTAAAACAAACAATACTAATATAAATCATTAAAATAAATCAAAATCCATATATATAAATTACTGGATTTATATATGTGGATTTTGATTTATTTTAATGATTTATATTGGTATTGTTTGTTTTAGTTTTATTATTGAAGACTAGATGGTTTTATGGCTCAAATAGTTTGTTAATGTAATAGATTATTAACATTTAAAAAGGGCACCAAATCAGGCATTGAAAAAGGCTTTTAATGTATAAAACATTTTGATATTTATATAGCTGTTAAAAAGAATTTATTATTTTCTGATTATTATTTTTAATTATTTACCAATTAATGTATAAAACATTTTGATATTTATATAGCTGTTATAAAGAATTTATTATTTTCTGATTATTATTTTTATTTACCAATCTATTAACATTAGGTGGAATACAAAATGAAACATTATATAAATTTCTATACACTTTTCACAAAATTTAGCTTGACCATTTGAAATATATGGAATAGATATCCATTTTTTATTATTAACTTTTTGCTCCTTTAAATTTTTTTTTTTTTCAAATTGACAAAGTATAATAAATTTGTTTATTATTATTCCCAATTTCAACCAACTCTTGTGTAAATATTTCAATCTTATATCATTTATCACTTTTATTATGACATAATTCTTACTGCAATGTGTAAACATTAAATTCTTGAATCTTTGGATATAACATGATGATGTTTACTTGGTTAAATTTAAATTTAAATGGTTTTAAGTTGAAAAGTTAAAAAATTAATTGAAAATATTTCTACAGTTTTTATAGTTATTTATAAAATATATTATCACTGTTATACTTTATTATTTTATTATAATTTTATTACAATAATTATTCTGTAATTATATATATATATATTGAAATACTATATTTCTTTGGAACATATTTTATTGGTATGTAGATTAAGTATATATATAGAAAGAAATTTTATTAATTTAGAAGTGTGCCATTATTGATATTTTAAAATATTGACTTGTCATTATTAATAATTTAAAAGCATTATATATTTTTTTATAAATAAAAATTGATTTTGTTAAATGAAAATTTAAAAAGAAATTCAATTGGTTAATTTAAAAATATTAATTTTAAAAAATTGACTATTATTTGTTTTAAATGTATTAAAAAGAGTCTGAAGCATTATGTATTGTCCTATTGGAAAGTAGCCAATAATAATTTTATTGCAAGAAAACTGTTTTGATCATAGGAAGTCAATTGTAGATTGTTGAATTTAAAAAGAAAAATGTTGGATTTTAAGCTCTCAAAATGAACCTGTAAATAAGAAGTTGTCATCCCAAAAATTTGGAAATCAAGACACAGATGGATAATCTACTTCTTCATATTTTTATATATCATAAATAGAATTATTTCATAATTATCAACTGCTGCAAAATCATGATTTTTTGCATATTCATTTAGGCCTATCTTCTGTATTTCAAATGAAGTGCCATTTTAAAAGAAGATTCATCTGCTTTAGTTTAAATTTGGATAATGCTAACATTTTTTACTTGTAAACAAGTTAAAATTACAAAACAACTTATACATTTTTATTAAACATTTCTCATTTATAATAAATTGTTTTTTCACATAAATATTATGCTGATATTAATTATTTATAAATTTTCCATTCTTAAATATTGAATCGATCACTGTTTGTGTAATTTTCAAAGTTATATGCAAATAATATTTTCAAAAGTTTTAAATGTAATCAAAAATAATACAGATGTAATAAATAATATCATTTTATAGATGTCACATTTCAATACAGATTATGAAATATATAATCTGTGTTATTTAATTATATTTATAATTTTAAATAATAATTTTTTAAATAGTAATATATATATATATATATATATATATACTATTTAAAAAATTATTATTTAAAATTATAAATATCTGGGATTTGATTGCTACTGTATATATTGACCATTGAGATATTGATATATTTAGCTTGATATTATTTGTTAGTTCCAGTTATAAATTCCTATGGCATTATTTTGTAATGATTTCATTTGTGAGCAAATACTTTCTTAAGCGTGGATAATGTTTATATCTTTATAAATAATTTATGGCTATAATGACTTAATATTTAAATATTTTATATTGAATTTTTAAGAATAGTTATTTTTATGATGTTACCTAGAATATTGTAGTTGAGAGTTAAACTTATATATAATAGGCATTTCTCTCATTACTTAATTTAATAGCCCTCAGTGTATTGGTTATTGTGATACTAAATATTGAGATAAGGATAGTGGCCTTTGTATTGATAATGTCTCAGATTGTTGATGATTCATAATGTTATTGATTTTTTATGTATTAATATATATATATATATGGGTAACTACTACAATGACATTATTATTTTATTTTTTTAAACAAATTATTTTGTTTAATAATAAATTATTTTGTTTCTTTTATTATTGATTATTACTTGAATTATAAAATATTGATATGCCAAATTAATAGGTGTCCAAATGTAACTCATGCTTGGTAAACTTCTCTTTTATTTTAAGATTTATTATTAGTTGAAATAGTTTCATTTTGTAATCCATAACTTCCCAATATTTGTTTGTAATTGTGACTGTGCTAGTAAAGTTAACTTCTTTCTTTTATATTTTCTTATATTAATTATCAATATTAAATTACAATTGGTTATTGAAAAGATGGGATGTTGATGTGATGTGATGCACTATGACTTCTCCTTTCTCAGAGTCACAAATCTCTCAGCCACTATGCCCAGAAAAACCTGTTAGCCACATTACCTTCCCTTTTCATTCCCCACTCTAAATTTTTCCCATATTTTTCTTTAATTTACTCCATTCCATTTCCACAACATTATCTTTGTCAACTAAACCCAGCATAATAACCAAGAATCCACTTTTAGATTTATTATCTACTGTCATCTTCTAATAAAGTTAGTATGGAACTATGTATCAATTATGATATATATATATATATATATATATGTGTGTGTGTGTGTGTGTGTGTGTGTAACTGCTATATAGCTACAAATATAGTGTATATATGAAAACAAATAATAATAAACTGCAAAATAAATGGTTTTAACAAGTTTAAACATAATCAATTTATCTAAATATTTATATACATATATTATATTTATATATAGAGCTCTATATATTATAACAGGGCTGAGTTCAAACCCTGTTCTAAGTCAGAGGGTAATACTACCGAGCATACATATCTAATTAAATCAAAAGTAATATTAAGTAAATTGTTATTTTTATTTTTCGTTGTGGTCTTATATGTGAGCACATACATATATATTTAAGTAAGTAAATAAAAAACACATTGAAATATAAGAGGGATGGGGGATTATATGGTTTGTGCTCTGATATTTATTTATATGCAAGTTTATATTGCTGCATGAGTGAGTAGATGTAATAATTTCATAAAAAGGAATAAAGTTATTTTAACTAAAGAAAAAAAATATTCCTAGATGGTCGATTAAAGGAAGAATGTTACAAATTATAAAAAAATTAATTAATTGCAAAGAAAGGACCCGAAAAGTTGCAGATCGCTATATTGAAACAAAGACATTTTAATTAATAAAATAAAAATGTTAAAAATAAGAGACAATGAATAGTCGAGTGTTCCTAAGCATAGATAAAAGAAACAAAGAAAAGAAAAGCTATTGAAAAGACTTTTGTTCGCAAACCACGTGATTTAATGAAAAGAAGAAAGAACAATGGTATAATTAATTAAATTCAAAAAAGCTGAACTTAGAGGACTTCTAGAGCTGTGACTGCCACGAGCAGGATCATAAAAAAAAGTTAGTAAAAAGAAAAAAGTTTATAATCAAAAAATCATGAACAGGCTGGGGTAGAAGGACAAAATGGGCCATGCTATGCCATCCATCCTGTGGAGATGCTACCATCACTGTCAATGTAGGAGCAAAGCCCTTTTTAAAGCCATGAAAAGAACAGCATTCACTGGACACCATTGATTGCCTTATGGAAATTGACCAAAGAAAGAAATCCTTTATTCGTATAGCAGCACGAAGCCAGTGGAAAATTGCTAATAATCTACACCCGGGTGAGATAAACGAGGTAAACCAAACATTTTCGTAAGTGATAATAACTATTTTGAATGAAAGCACATCCTATTGAATAATGCATAAAAGGGTTAAAATAAATTAAGAGAATGTTGAAATAATACTCTGTATAAAGATACGCCTTAATAGACAATACCTGATTGAAATTGTTTTCAAGCTATGATCTGTATTTTTGTGTATTGCATTTATGAACTTGTGCGAGTGTATTTACATGCGGGTTATTTAATTATTCACAAACCAATATTCAATTATGGGGTTCTATGGGTTTTGTTCTTATTATTTGTTTTATATTAATAAATATTAAGTAGTGATAAATTTAATTGTGTGTGTCCGTGTTAATTTCTTAGAATAGTATTTAAAAGCAAAAAAGTAGGAAAGCAAATGAATCGTACATGCGCATTTTATATGTTCCCTCCACCTCTTTTTCATGGTCAATAACTACTACCCCTGAGTGAGCTAGCCAGAGGCACAAGCTCTAACCACCAGAAATAGATACTCATCCTTTCACAGCATAATTCTTATTTATTCGTAGGTAAGATTGGCGCTTGAGGTCATTATTGATGCTCATAAATATGCTGGGTGAGTAATTAGAATACATTGCAAAACCAACCACATATATATGTGTTCATATTATAAATTTTTTGTTAAATAAAAGAGCAAAACTTAGGTTTGAAATACTTAATAAACGTATACCACATATATACATGTTTATGCTGGAATAAACCATTACAATATAACATTTGTAATACAAGCTTATTAAATTAGGTCATGTGACATCTCATTTAATTTTTTTTGTTTTATATATATTGAAGTGTAAAATCTGTTACACACATTTTTGCTTCACTGTCTGGTGATTCAAAACCTTGAATCAGAAGTTTAAACCCAGCTATATATGTGTAAATCACTAGAGAGTGAAAAGATACACATACAAGTTTTTTAACACACACACCCCTCCTTTTTTGTACTTTCATGAGTTAAATGTTTTATTGTAAGAATATTTAATAATTTTAAGTTGGAAATATTTAAATTTCCATTTCCTTTAAATAATCATGTATGTGTGTTCAAGATTGCAAAAAAAATATTATTGATGATAAAATATTTTTCGTTATTAAATATTACATATATTTATTTTATAGTTCGCGTATTCTATTTTAGATGATGCAATACCAAAGAAAGTTCTACAGAGTAATTAAAATAACTCTGAAACTTATAAATAAAAGAATATTCTAGACTTAATTTAAAAAGGGTAATTAATAAATTAAAAACCCTTAGCAAACATAATGTTAATGGAAATTATATCTTTTGAATCTATTTCTATTCTCAAAATAGATTAAAACAATACACTCTAGAACTTGTTGCATTATCATTGAAAATAAAGAATAAGTGCATTCAGGCCACTTAATGAATATCTGGACCTCATCAAGCAGAAAGAGACAATATTTGAGAAGGTCTGACTAACATATAAATAGAACCGAAATTTTAGGCTGTCTTTTTCTGCACCATTTTAATCAGTGTTGCATAACAGATCCATGTCAATCAAAATTTTGAAATATGAATACGGAGTACAGGGACTAAATTTGCTTTCCCTTTCTTCTCCAAAAATCATTTTCATACTGCTATGCTAACATGCCATCTCCACTTATGGACTGCCTAAATTAAATGCTGACATAACTATCTCAAGATACCAGCCATTATTTCTCCAAACTTTTCACTGCCAACTGTGTTTTCCTCATTTTATAATCTTATGTGTACCAATCCATACAGACATCAGGATATCAAGTAATGGAAGGTAAATCCTAATCATGCCGCTAATATGAACTCTTTTAAACTTTCATTTTAAAATCTAAATTATTTGTAATGTAATTCTCTTTTTATTTAAACATGGCATTGTAATGCTAATTGTAACAATTCTATAAAGTAATGACTTTCTCTTTTTTTCATAAAAATCTAATGCACGAATCTATAGCTTTATTTTTTTAATGCATTTCTATAATAGGTTTCACAATTTCTATTTTTAATATTTTAAGTACGGCAAACTTTTATTTTCAATATTATAAAATTTTGTATGATTTAATTTAATATGCTAACAGTTTAATCTAGCAAACTGATCCTAAATTTTCTTATTAGATATCCTCGATATTATGGGATGTTAAATCATAAATGTAAATTTTCTTACCTAACTAAAAGTTCACTCAATTGAATAAGATTTTTAAGTTATTCTATTTGCTTAGTGGCAGACTATCCACTGCTACATTAACTATATCAGTTTATTACCATGTTCATGCTATTAATTTTATTTTTATATTATATTTTAAAGTAAACTTAATGAGCTTACCTTTGTTGTTTTTTTAATATGGTCAATCATTTGCCCATCATGCCATCTAGCATGGTAATTATTTTATGGAATCAATTACTAATATAACGTATTAATATTTGTTTAATGAAGGGAACAATATTCCCTCTTTTATGTTTTGACATCTTAACTAATATTAAAGGTCATTTGCGTATCTTTCAAGAGGGATCAAATTATGTTATATCATTACGCTAGATTCTATTAAATTGCAAGGGCCTTAATTCACATATCAGATTTATTAAGAACCTGATTTATTTTATTATTATTAGCATTGCTTGGCTTAGATAAAGTTACGAAATTTCCTCATCTTGCTTTGTCAAACTTAAAACCCGGAGGACCAGGTTTATTTTACTTATGGCATATCCTTGAATGGGGTTGGGAAACACTGACTCCAGGATATTGTCAGGTTGTAGATAGGCTCTGCATGGGTTGACACTGGAAATAATTAGACCATGAAATCCCTATACAATCA
This sequence comes from Epiperipatus broadwayi, assembly GCA_028023455.1. Lineage (NCBI taxonomy): Eukaryota > Metazoa > Onychophora > Udeonychophora > Euonychophora > Peripatidae > Epiperipatus > Epiperipatus broadwayi. Next base: position 1,835,684 of record JAQFVV010012495.1, read on the forward strand.
ACTTTATCAAATTCCGACTTGTCACATGTACAGGCACATTTCATATTCTTATATAATTGATGAAGCATTCATCCTAAAATGGACTCAACATTTTCTAGCATTATGATTTAGTCAGCACCACAATTCTTGTTTAATATTCTCATACTTGCCCGTTTTAAATCTGTAAGACATTACGCCATGATTTCTAAATCCGTATCATATTTTCGTTTATATTATAAGTTAGGGAATGTCACTTTAAAGCTTATTTAAGCTACCAGCCCTCTTATTGAAACAATGTTCATGTGCACTAACAAACAATGCTTCATAAATCCTCTCCAGGCAGAAAAGAATAGAATAAAATACAAATAACTTTTCTGTCTGAACATTTTAAGGCCTAATGACTGTTTAAGTGAATAGTGTAAATTATAAAATATTTTCGTGTGTGGTTCAAATGAACCATAGTAAATTGATGTAACTTATATCCCATTTATCTGTTTTTAAGGTCATTTATTTTTTATAAAATAATCATAGCATCCAAGTTATAATATGGTAAAATTGGTATCTACTGTTAGCATATTAAGCCGCATCTTTTGACTAACTATACTTTTTTTTTAATCATCGTATTCAATTGTGGATTTTCGTATTATTTAATCATTAACTTATGTGCTATTATTATGTAATTCCTTTAATATGCAAATCAGCATTCATAATCAGATGAAACTCAAAATTCTATTAGTGTTATATGTAAATAGATTCGCGAATGTTTGTCAAATTAATTAACTTTGTTTATTCATTTTCTCCTAATTAATTTTAATAAATTATTAACCATATAATTAGTACTTATGTCTGCTTTGCCTCATGATTTATGCATATACATCGTTAATTAGTTTGCATTATATATAGCTCATTTCCATTTACCTTAGGCCAACTTAGATTTATTAATGAATTTTGATGAAAAGTCTAATTATAATCTTAAGCTATTTCATTCTGTTGGTGGCGCGGTTCGAGGCCTAGCAGTATTATCATTCCCTGTAGATCTCTTGTTTTTCCGCTGTTGCTCCGGGACAGGAATGGATAAAATTTCATTTGTTATCATCAGAAATATTGTTCGTAATGTTATAGATCTGGAAAATAGGCAATAGGGCAGAGTTCGTGATTGTTCCTGACTTATGTATCTTGCACATGATTGGACTCAAGGTACTTTTGCCTAGATGCTAGCTCTTGTTAGATTAACATACAATTCTGACCAGTACAATATATATATATATCATGAAAATAAATAACCATGTATCACAGAGTCTTTCTATTTAACTTTATGAAAAATCACTATTAACAATTTTTATTTACTATATAATTTTATTGTGTGTCTAAGGCATTAATGATTACATGATAAAATTATATATTTTAAAAAATAATTGAGTAGTTTATAGCTCACAAAAAGACGATCATGCCATAAAAATGAAGAACTGAATCTTGATCCATGAACCTTGAGATTCAGAGTGTATAACTATACTAAACCACATTGACCATTATATATATATATATATATATATAAATTCATACAAAATGCTATATCTATACATTCAGGAAAAAAATATATTGCATGTAACTAGATAGTAAATTTATAAAATTTGTATACCCATTAAACAACATTTGGATATCTTCTTTTATAAACTACAATAGTTCAGAATATTTATGGTAATTATATTAAAACATTAAAGAATTTATAATAATTTTTTGTTATTTATTTATTTTTGCATGGTCTCCTTTTATAAATTATTGTTGTTGTCAAACAATCATATGGTATGGTCAACAGAATATTTCATAGTATGCATAGATTAATTGTTAGCAGTCGTTGAAATATTTGTATAGATCCTCAAAAGCAAATGTTAATTTTTTTATATAATTATTTACAGCTAAACGCCCAATGAAATCTGATGCTTATATTTTAACAATAAAAAATAGGGGTAAAAAATTCTACATAATAAATCTAGTACTATATCTCTAGACCCTCAGCTGATAGTTACAACACAAACACACACACATATATATATAATTCTACCTTGTAAATTTAAAATATAAGATAATTTAAATTAGCCTACGTAGATATTTGCTTTGATATGACATGTTCATCTTAACAAATATCATTGTATAACCTCATAATCTACTATCTTAAGATCATGTTTAGCAGACAAGGATGTACTGACTTATCATCTGCAATCTGAAATACTTTCTTGAAAGTTTATATCATCAATTATTATATATTATAAGCATCACATAATTTAATTTTTATGTATTTGACATTTGATTGTTTGTTTAAAAAGTTATTAAAATGAATATAAATTAATTCTGCTTTGCAAATTTAAATTATAAGGCAATTTGAATAAAACTGCATGTATATATCTGATGATATGATGTGTTTTTCTAATAAATAATCATTGTTTATTCTACCTACTATTGATACAAAAGTAAATCATTATAAGATTACTAGATAAGTATTTTGCTACACTAGCTTTCTAGCATTCATTGATTACTATGGCTTGCACTAGGTGGCAATATTGTATAAAGAATGTTGTTACTGTGCCATATATAGGATCAACTGGCAACAATAGATTAACTCTTATTTGCAGATCAGATTTTATTTTTATTAGTGAAATTGCATTAATATATCTAGCACTTGAAATGTTATTGCCCCAATTATTATTATTAATATAAAATATATAATTGCTATAAAATTATCATAAGCAAATAAGAAATAAAAATTATTGTTAATGCATTTACCTTCCTTTCCATAACCTGATTAAAATTTGAATATTTTTTTCCAGAGAGTAAGAACTTGTACATAAGTCCAAATTAGTTTATAACCAATTCATTTATACACTAAATTATCAGTCAATAAATTGATATTTATCTATATTTAGTTTGGTAATTGAGATTCCAAAGTAATGTGAGTTAATTTTATTGTTAATGAAACACTGACAGTAAAACAAATTTTATCATCATTGTTTTTGGAAGATCACATGATCACCATTCTTTAGGCTTACCCAATCTGTTTTTCACAGAAGCAAAACTCTTCATACAAACACACCACTCAGTGCAAACCAGAGTAATCAATAGATGCTGGCATGCATTATATCCTAAAATCTAGATACAGTTCTCTCAGATCCAATGCTCCTCACTCACGAAAGCCACAAGCTAGAAACTAGTCTGGGGATGGGATTTTATGCACAAACCTTCCTGCATTCATTGATTACTCTGGTTTGCAATGAGTGGCACTACTATATGGAGAGTTTTGCCTCTGTGAAAAATAGATTGGGCAAGCCTGAAGAATGGTGATTATGTGATGTTTGATGGTTTAATACCAATCCTGCCCAATAGGATTATAGTGGTTATTAAAGAACCAAAGACACCAAAAAGTATGGATGCTGAACTGAGTTCAGATCTATACAGTTATACAAGCAGATAATCTTAGCTTGAAAACATTATTGTGTTTTCATTTTGTACTCAAAGCTTTATAGTTAGGTAAAAAAGTAAAAGATTGCTGCTGGAGGGTTGCATTAGATCCTAAGATCTAGATGCAGTGCTCTCAGATCCAAGGCTCCTCAGTGATGAAAGCCACAAGTGAAAAAATAATCTGGGGATATTGAATGAGTATGCACTAGATAGTGATTTTATGCACAAAATCTTCCCACATCCATTTATTACTCTGGTTTGCAGTGAGTGGCACTACTGTATGGAGATTTTTGCTTCTATTTTGGAAGATGTTATACTTCTATAATAAATATAAAAAAAACTAAATTTATTGTTTACTTTTAACATCCTAAATGATTCTAAATATAATATCAGTAAATCTGATATAAATTATGTCATAAATTAATTTGATATAATTAATTGATTGTTCTATATTTCAGAATTTATTTATCACCTCACCATGATTAATTAATTTAATGATGTAATTTTGGAGATATTTTATTGTGGAAATTTACTTCTTTCTTTCTGCCTAGCTATTTAATAATTAATAAAAATCACTCTGTACTCTTTCTTGTATACTTCTTAGTAAACAATAAGTGTAAGTAGTTCTTTGAGATATTCAGTCTATTAATATTAGCTGAGTAACTCTATAACTTTTAAAAGTTTTTTTCTTCAAATAATGGGAAATTCTATCAATAGTTAGGTTGGATTTTAGAATAGATTCCTTTGAAATATTCAGAGTAGTATTTATTTTTCTTAAAGATGAATGGAACTACACATTTTTACTCACTAGTTAGGATCTTACTTAACTATTTATCAAGATACAGGATTTGAATTCAGGCTTTCAAGCAATCTTCAACTATCCACACTATCTCATACTCCTGATTTACATGACCACACTCATGTAGAAAACATTAATAATTACAAATATACATATTTTGTGCTGAACCAGAGATTATCAGTTGGTTCAGATTATCATTTCCCACACACATATATAATCAGTGCTCAGTTTATATTAAGATAGCAAATATTTATACTTTAATGGACAGGCTTCAATCTATTCCAACCTTCAACTCTTCAGCCATCCATACCATTAAAAATATGATGATAAAATACCCAAATTCCATGCTGATGTCAATATTGTTGTTATGCCCATGTTGACCTTAAGTCACTCTGATCCCTCATGTATAGGATAATCTGTCCAGATTTTCAATGATATGGATGGCTGAAGAGTTGGAAGGTGAAGTAGATTGAAGCCTGTCCATAAAAGTATAAAAATTTGCTATCTTAATATAAACTGAGCACTGATTATATATTGTAACCATATATTTTAGTATAAAATATAATAATTGATGTAACTGGTATAAAAATTTCTCTGTCTTCTTTTGGTGATTTGATTGGCTTGATTTGCACTTTGAACAGATTACTCTCTTATATTCAAAATAATTTATTAGAGAGAATGGGTAATATTTTGCCTTACTTGTTGTCTATATTATTTTAATAAATTTAAATTGCTTCTTTCCATATACTAATTCATATCAAAATGTTTAACTTTTTAAAAATTTTGACAACACATTAAATTTGGTAAAATATTATTAAAAATAATAATAATTTTTATTTGTTTAAAATGGTCTTAAAAATTATTTCCATTGAATTAAAAAAACCATTTGTTCAACTAAATTTAATTATTAAAAATAAATACAGTAATTACGTATGCGTTTCAATGTAAAAAAAGAAAGGAGCGCAAATTAAAAAAAAAAAAAAAGATCGTCTGATAGTGTTGCTTTTGGGGAAAAAAAGAAAAGAAAATGGTAAAAGGCAAATGGTGTAAATATGATAAGCTTATTTTAAAATAGTTAACAAGTAAACAGATTACCACAAAGTTTTCTATAAATGCAAAAATAACATAGTGGTATTTAATAATAAGATGAATTGCTAAATTTAAAAGTCTGTTCAAGTCGGCTAGCCAGGTGGATCAAATCGCTAGTAATAATTTTCCAATATTACATTTGAAATATGTCAGAGCTTTCCAGTTTAAAAGCAGAATTAATTGCAAGATTTTGGTATGTTTTAAAATATTTATTATTCTACAATTTGGAAAAATTAAATAAGTATTTTAATTACAGAAGTTTTATAAATATGAAAATTTGCTTTTTAAAAAAAGAAGAAGTTTAAATTAAAGTAAAATGTTAAAGTTATTAACATAGTTTAATATTTCCGTTTATAATTTTAATAAAAAATATAGTATTGATTGATATTTAACTTTGCAATGCCAGTAATATATTTGCTAGTTAATTTGTTTACCATTTGGATAATAAAAACAGTCTTCAAATAATTAATCAAAGCTATTTTCTAATTTTATCGTCAGTTTGGAATGATTAAATTAATTGCTATAATTAGTATTCCTAGATTTAAGCGTGGATAAATAAATATTAGCATGGATGTGATAAACTTGGAACAGTTTTAATAGAGAAATGTAGAAATTAATAACTTATGAAAAAACATTTTCATTTAAACTCTGCGTGTCATGTTTTTGGAATTGTTTCATGTTTATGGAGCCACGTAAAATCGTTAATCTAATAGTGCTTATAATAACTAATACAAATGGATAAAATTACATGTATGGAATTCAACTATAATTGTAGCTATTACTTCGTATATTTATTGTTCGACACATCGTACATGGATTTCACGGATCATATTTGTAGTTATAAAATGCTATACAATTTAATTTGTGATACACACACCTGCTAGAATTCATGTATTGAACTATAAAATGCTATACATTTAATTTATATCACACACACACCTGTTAGATTTTATGTATTTGATGAATAATGCATTACTTTAATTTTATCGTTATATGAACTTGCATGTGAAGTTCATAAGTTATATTTTATTAAGTTTAAATTAATAGGGGTTGAATAAAATACTTATTCAAGAGAATAGCGCTTGCGAAAAAGCTTGAAAAGTACTAAATGAATTTATGAGATGTATCAATTTTTTATGAGGTATTTTGTGAGTCTTTCCAGATTTCTATTCCTATACTAATATTACTTATATTATATTACATATGTTTTATTTTAAGCAAGATAAGTTAGTACATTAGTTGTCCTGATTAGCGTAACATTTTATTATGCAAGAACCCACATTTGCTAAAATGTTAGTGTTTTCTGAATGGTCAGAATAACTGAGGAGGATGATTTTGCACTTTAATGTGAAGTAAATAGTAATGTTGTTTTATAATGTTAAAAGGCATTAATCTGTGCCGGTGGTTAATCCACAGATTACTTAATTGCCATTTTTTGTATTTTACACTCATTCCTGTGCTGGTGGTTAATCCAGCGGAATTGTGTAATTATACTTATTACTTTATGATGGTGTATAAATCCACAAAGCGTTTAGTGTTATTTAATTCCTATGTGTAGATGAATGCATCCACAGGAATATGGTTTTACTTCATAGATATAAGTTGGGCAAAGTATTTTAGTTATTCTGCTAAATCATCTTCTTCCATTTGTAAGTATAATTTATAAGTTAGATCATTAAATTGTAGCAGGACATTCTATTCAAGTTACCTCATAATAATTAACTGTTGGTTGATTATTATTTACCTGAATGTAAGTTTAAATTTTCACTTTATTTAATGATTGCATTATAGCTAAATCCTACAGATATAATATTATTTATTATATTATTATAAGTTTACGGTATAGATTTATTGAATCTGGAAATGACATTAGATGTTTCATGAGTTGATGTTGAATTTAGTATAATTTCCTCAATACATTCATTATATCAAATTGAAATATAAGGTATGATTAGGTTTTTAAAAACCGTACCTATGATATGTTATTGAAGAAAGTCGATGGAATTATAATTTATTTATTTTATTTGTTTATTTATGTCTTTAATTATAACATTAGAATTAATTACTTATTATTCATAAATTTGTAAATAAACGTTGATTTATAATTAAACTTACTGTGCCGTTGCTATTTGTCATTCGTAAAATCAGAAATCATAAACCTTGGATAGAGCATACATTGAAGTACATACTATCGTCAACATGATATAAGAGTTTAGTGATATTTTGAGAAAACATTTGGATGCTTTTCGTCTTTGGTAGTTTATGATGTGTAAGGTACAATAAAATCCCATTTACCTTTTCCATCATTTTAGCTTTGCGTAGTTGATTCTAGTATACAATATAAATTGATTATTAAACCTGTAAACAGATTTACCAGATAATGACATGATTGAATATATTTACTTAACGTTTTTAAATTGTCATTTGTCAGTATAATAAGAGTCTCAGTGATATAGTAAACTATAAAAAAAGAACCCAAGTATTTATGTTTATTTATTGCAAAGCTTTACCTGGACTAGCATTTGTATTAAAAATCATATAGATGGTTTAAAATTTCATAATCTTATGTAGTTCCACAAATTATGCCATCTTGTACATGGTCGGCCATCGGGTCTCATACAATGAAAATCGCAAATTAAGGTTTGAAAGATAATAACATTACATACTTATAATTTGTTTAATGTATTTTATCATACTACTATGATAGGTCTTCGCGGTACACCCTGGCTGCGATCAAATTAAATCATAAAAAGTTTATGTTATATCATTGGTTTGGTCTGTGGTAAGTTGCTCCAGATGTTGGTTGTGGTCTTTGGTGCATAATATAGATGGCATGATATGCTTTTGGTTACAGCTCTTAATAGCTGACAATGTGCAGCGGGAATTGATCGGTGATCGAGGTTACAATTCTTAGCGCACTTATGTTTTGGTGATATTATGTAGTTGGGACAACAATCTAACGGTTACAATATATATATATATGTGAGGGGGGGGAGATAATAATCTGTATCAACTAATGACTGCTGGTCCAGCACGAAATATTATATTTGTGATTATTTATCTTTTTTACATATGTGTAGTCATGTGATCAGTTAGTATGAGATAGTGTGGATAGTTGAAGGTTGCTTTAAAGTCTGAGTTTAAATTCTCTATTTTACAATTAAGTTCCAGGTGGAATAACGCCTATCCTTTAAATTTTAACTATTTATCATAAATTAATACATTCAAACGTCATTCATGTTTTTGGTGCAAATGGTTATTGTCTCAGCTCTGTCATGGTATTTGAACTAGAATTTATAGCAATAAACATCTGGTTTACGTTTTTAGATACATTATTTTTTTAAAAAAAACGTTCATTAATTAAATTAAATTATTTGTATATTTTCTTATAAAAACATTTATGCAAAGTGATTTTAAAAAATAGAATAATCGTATGATTGTAAATGATAAAAACGTATTGAAATTTGCCGTTTATTCGCCCCCTTTCTGCCGCCCACTTCCCCCACTTTCCAATTTTTACTTTTATTTATTGTGAATGTGTTATTAAAAAATTATACAAATGATTATATAAAACTTTTTTTTTAATTTTTACTTTCATGTTTTTACTAACTAAAGAAATAAAACTATTCTAAAAGAATGTAGCATTGTTCATAGTAAAGGATTTTAATATTGATCACTTTTTGAAAAGTGTGTTTAAAAACGAGAATTTAGTCTTGCGTTGTTAGCCGAGAGGTATCGCAGCAGCCATACAAGCAACGGGTGTGGGTTCGCAGCTGCCATACAAGCAACGGGTGTGGGTTCGCGTCCCGGCAGATGCTAGGACATATGAAAAAAAAAAAACGAGAATTTAAATTTAATTGATTTTTAACTCTTTATTAACAAAATATCATTCATGAAAAGATAAGCAAAAACCTATTTGCATTTTTTTTACATTTTATATTAGAAACAAAACAAAAATATTATTCATGAAAAGATAAACAAAACCTTATTTGCATTTTTTACATTTTATATTAGAAACAAAAAAAATATCCCTACTTGAATTAAAATTTCATGTAATTATTAAATAATGCAAATGTAATAACACTAATCTTATCACTTTACTATTGTTTCATCTTCTGTTTTTACATTTTCTTGTAGCTGTTTCATTGGCTTTTTGTTTGTCTTTTTACTAAAGTTGAGCAACACTAAATGACCTACATATATATATTTTTCCATATGTCAAAGCATCGGCCGGGAAGCGAACCCGCGACAACTGTCTGCAAAACTTCTTGCAAGGCTGCTGCACTGACCTCTCAGCTACCAACACTTGACACCTACATATAATTGAAAAAGAAAAACGACCAGTAGTCAAAATTCATTAAATTAAATGAGATTAATATAGGTTTTAGCAATATATTCATCCATCAAAAGCACTTCGTGATTGTTTTAAAAATATCAATCTGCATTGCTAACATAGGATAGTTCTTAGGCAAAAAATCATTTGGGACATTTTTTAAAGTTAATATCAAAATAAATGAAAATTAAGTATAATCAAAAAATATTGAATCCTTGTAATATATAAACATATACTTTTATATTTTTTAAATTTTGCAAATATTAAAACAAAATTACACGTGTGTTGAGGCGCTGGCAGGAGAAGCTATATCAAGTACTCTTATAAATCAATAAATAAGTAAGTAACAGCTGAGCACTTTTGAGGCATGTTACCTCATATTCATAGCTACAATAATAAATTATGTGGAGTAGTGTGTAAATGGTAATATGCAAATTATATGTAAATTGTTTAATTTGTCCAACGCTTAGAAATATCAAAGCAAGTGTCACATCTGTTAATGGAGTTATTGTTGCTAGTGAAATTTGATGCAACTTCTTAAAATTTTTGAAATTTTACAATACTTAAAAAAACAAAAAAAGACAAATAGATTTGTTTTTACAAAATCATTAGTAATATTATATAATTCCATTTTAGCAGCATGTTTGTGCTAGCCCCAGAGCACAAGTCTATTTTGATCAGTGACAATATTTAGAACTTGAACTGCACCTTTAGATTCTTGAATATCGAATTTAAGGCAACATTCTACCAACTGTGTTTGCATTAACTTTGATAACTCAGTTGGTAGAGTGTTTGCCTTAAATTCAATATTCAAGAATCTAAAGGTGCAAGTTCAACTTCTAAATATTGTCACTGTGCATATAGGCCAGCAACACCTGACGAAGAGTGGAGAATAACACTACTTGAAACATGTAATTACTAACCTGTGTTATCTAAAGATTTTAATCCAAAATTGATTGTCTGAAATTTTAGCTAATATTTATACTGAACCTATTATATTATTTTAAAATGTTACATTTAATAATTTATTACAAAATTTTCATTTTATCTACATTATTTTAACTATTTGCTCTATTTTATTTATATAATATCTAAAAACTTCTGAATGTTATATTTATTAGCCTTTTTTTTGCTGATTATTTTATTGGCCAAGTGAGATAAAAGTCTAAACTTTTAATTGGTCAATTCACAAACTCCAGTGTCAATTCACAAACTCAAGTGTCAAAATATATTCATCTTTTAATATTATATTCACTTTAGTTTCATTTGTAAAAAGTATATTAATAATTTGTCAGGTTATGAAAGTGAACGAAAGTTTTTTCAAAAATAAATTTTTATTTATAAGTATAAAAATATTCGATAACGGAAAATGTAAAATGAGTGCTATTCACCAACCCAAATGTTTTGTGACGTCAGTGATTTCTTTGCGAATTTTATGGTGCAGAAAAAGTAAATAATTTTTGTTAAAGTCTTAACTATTTTTTTAAAATAATTTTATTTTTAGCATATTTTATCAAAATAATTTATAATTTGTCAAAAAATACTTTTAAAATGGTCTAAAACATTCGTTTATCATTTTCAAAATGAAACAAAAAGAACTCGTAACTTTTCAGTTATTGACAACCATTTTCTTTGTTGTCAAAATGTAACAGCCAATAAGATTCAAGAAGAGACTGCCTACTTCTTTTGTTAGACTTTCAATGACCGTTTTATTGATTTTTACTTGTAAAATAATTCAAGAGAGGGCAGCATCTTACGAAACTTTTATAATTTTTCAAATGACGGTAAAACCTTAACTGTAGCATTAAAAGTAACGGGATTTGGATGGTCAGAAGCCAATGCCAAATCATCACATTTTTAACCATGACTACCAAAAAGTAGGTTAGTATTTCACACTGAAACCTGCTCACAACCAACGAAAGACCATATGGCCAATGCTGAAAAGAATAAGACATCATTCATTTCAGTATATACGCATATTTAATATACATGGATTAATAATACATAAATTAAGTTGGATTAAATTACTTTTCAGAGAGCTATGAATTAATATTACTTCTACTTTAATAAATGCAAAGAATATATATATATATATATTTTCTTTTAAAAATTATTTTACCAGATTAATTACCGATTTATTTATTACTTGAAGTTATAATGATTAACATGATTTTTTTTTATAGAAAACGCATTTATAAATAGTGCTTAATATTATAATTTACTTTGATAGTGCAAAGATGTCAAAACCATGTTCCTATTATGGAAGCAAAATTACAATTGCTATAGTTAAAATCAATAATAAGTTTAAGCCACAAATGAACATGATTTTTACTGATTAAAATATTGATCATACATTTATAAAATATAAAATGTCTGCACTAATTTATATGTGGAAAAATACAAATTTCCTCTTATCATCTCATTAGTGCTAAAAAATTCAATGTTGTTTTCTATCAAACTTTTCCTCCTAGAGCAGCATAACATGAGATCAGATCAAATCTTTCATATATATATATATATAAAGCAAATATTAGCTAAATTATCAGCTCATCAGTTATACCAAAATGATAAACATGTGCCTTAAATAAAATGCAATGATAACAATAATACATAGAAATGTTAATTTGGGATTGTTAAGGATGTTAGAATACCCACTTTTATTCTTGACATGCAAGTACATTTATAAATAGTACTGTTATGAGTATATTATCTATAAGGCACATAGCATAGCCAACTGATGAATTTGGGGTTACCTGAAGAAATAAATGAACTAAAGAAAATTGCTCAGTTATAATGCAGTTTTGCTTTAGTGACAGCATTTGTTACAAAACTACATTGAATTTTTTAGCATTATTAAAATTGATAAAAGAAAATATATCTCACATTTGTAAAAATGTGCATAATCTTATGCTTAATTATGTATATTTTTATGTTTACAGAAAATGGATTCTAACTTGCCAAATTATGAAAATGCTATAAAGATGACTTCACATAATCTCCATATATAATTTAAGACAAAAAGTAAAGTGGTTTACCTGAAACAATAAAAAGATATTTTCTACATATCTGGGAAAGGAACTGTACATCTAGTGAGATATATTAAATTGAAACTATTCTATTTAAATTTTTTTAAGGTTGCTGAAATAAAAAACTTGATTAATTATATAATATTTACCATTATTTTTCTAAAACATAAACTAGCATTCTTAAGAATCTACAGATTTATTTGTCAATATTTATGAAAATACTAAAAAATAAACTTTAGTGGTTCAGGAGTTTCTAACAGACGAATAAGTTAAAAGTCCAAGAACAGATGTGGGATCTTTAAATTTAAAACTACCACACTGCCACTGTGTTAAACTCATAGAAAACTATTTATTTCATATCTAATCATTTAGTCTGTATCAGTACTAATATTTTTGAACAGAACTATGGATACAAATATTGTAATAATATTAAAATTATTATTTCTAACTATCAACTAATTATAGAATGTACTTTGTTATATATATATATATATATATATATATATATATATATATATATATATTCATTTCGATCGTTATAATATATATATATATCTGTTCCCAAAATCTCAAACTTTGCCCTGCTACTATTAATTCCTATAACATAGTGTGTCTCAGTAAAAAAAATAATATATACTTGATTCTCTCTGCAAGCTAACTGCAATAGCATTTCTAAATCAAGACATGTTTTATGTAATAGCATAACATAGCAAATTGGCCACAAAAATTCAAAGTATTAGTCTATCTGGATCATAATTTTGGTATGTTTCATACCTTCATAGATTATATTCATTGCTTTCTTTCTCATTTTGTAAACCATTTGATAAAATTATTGTGACTCATGTCGTGCTTCACTTACAAACACAGGTTGAATCCATTTCAATCATTTCAGAAATGTTAGCAGTTTTTATGTGTGGGTTAAGACAGAAACATTCTCATTTTTAATGTCATAATTCATAATGCTAACATGCTAATGCCATATATTTTTTGTGGTAAACATCTAAACTACATGTATATAATACAAATGTTGATTCAAAGATGACCCGGCATTCAGCTTGGAGAGAGAAGTAATTAATTTTTGATTTACATATTAAGATGTAATTTTTAAATCTGTGGTTCAATATGCAGCATGTTTTAGCAAAAGAATATTTGTTTTAAATAAGCTACATCTCAAACAATCAATTTAGTGGATTACAAAAAAAATAATTATTCAATCCACATAATAGCTATTTATTCTCCAACAGTTTGGGCTGAAAGAAATTGAGAAAAAAGTTATTAATCGAAAAATGGTGAATTGACTAAATGTATTTTTTAAAAAAATCGTATAACGATACTCATTCTAAATGAACAGAAAACAAAAGATATGATAAAACCTTTGCAAAAAATTAAAAAAACATTCTTACTGCTAAAATGATCCATGTGTCTACAATTCAAAATATTTATATTTTTATGTCTGTTGTTTGCCTTCTTTTTTTAAAGAAAAAGCTGTAAAAATAAAATTAAAAATTTTTTTAAATGTATATTAATTTTTTTAAAATTGAATTTTAATTTTAAATAAATAATATATATATTTATTTTAATTTTTATAAAAATAAAATCTAAACTTTTATGTGTGCGTGGTTTTTTTTTTTTTAAATTGACAATACACACAAAAACACACTCATATATATATAGCAGAATTTGTTTTCCTTGAAAAAAATTTTATTATGATTTATGTATTCCAGATTAGTTCTTTTTAATCTGTAAATAAAAGCCTCGATCTTCCATCGGTGAAAACTTTTTTTAGTAGATGTGATCTAATATTTTACTGACATCTCATCTTTTTTAGAGATAATTTATGAATGTAATGAATTCTAAAGTAAAAGAGATATTTTTTTAGATTAACAGATCTTTTGGACTTTTTTTTAGTCTGTTTTAATCCAATTTAGATAATGAAAACTGATAACAAGCTTGTAACTATCCTCAATTAATTTTGTGGCTAATTATTAAATCTTCTGAGTGAGCTTAAATTACCATTAACCACAATTATTAGGAATAAAAGAAATACTATAAAATGATTGTGTATAATACTTATTGAGATTAACTAATGTTGATAAAGTAAGCTTTTTACAAAGAAATCCATTTTTTGGTTATTATATTTGTAACAAGTACATATTCTCAATGTAAAACAGAAAATATATATCTTGTGCCGGACACTTCGTTTCTTTTGTATTACCGAGGATGATACTAGGCCACTGTTGACCTAGAAAATGTAATTTATGATAATGAAAAAGTTAATGATGATGAATATCAAAACTGCCAGCTAGACCCAGGAAGAGAATGAGATCTTTAACATTGTTCAGACAATTGAGGGACAGGACCAGACACAAACGTCAGCAAAAATAATTTAAAATAATTTTAAAGTTTTATTAAATATAAAAAAAAAAAAAAATACTAGTCAAACAAAATATAAAAGTTGGACCTAAATTACCCAACTTTCTTTGTCTGAGAGTGCACAAGTGTAGTGTGGCATTAAACACTTCAGCAGATAAGTTTGTTTTCTCACCTAAGCATTAAAGGTATTTATAATTTTTTCCCGCCAGTGATTTAGCTAAACAAATTTTACTTGCCTTTATTTAGAGATTTAAAAAAAATGATCTTGTATGGAAATCAACAAAGAGTGTAGAGTGAGCTTTCCTTCACCCAATAAAGACATAGGGTCTAAACAAGGATGTCATAATACTTCTTTTAAACATTCATAAGAAATTGTGTTACATACATCACTTAAGGTTAACTTCATACAAGGAAAGAGAAAGGATTACAATTTTTTTTATGTAATCTGAAATATGAGGAAACAGAATCTCTACGGTTTAAGAAAAACAGAACAATACAATCAATAAATCACTAGTCAGAAGATTTACAATCTGCAGGAAATGAAAATCCAGATTGACTCAATTAATTACAATAAAAAATAAGGAACATGTGAATTAAAAACAAAACTACTAATACTTGCCAAGTTTTTAACAATAGTTAGTAATATAAAAAGAGAAACAATGAGTATAAAATATTAACTCATAATACACTCAAGGACAAAGTGACAAAATAAAATATTAATTTAATTATCTACAATTTATATGTTTTACAACAAATACATTTATTCAAAGAAATATTAATAATATCAAATTTCTTACTCATAGGCCTATGTTTCTTTTTATATTAAGCTGAGATTTAAGCAAAGAGATTTAAGCTCTGGTTATGATATAAAAATGTTCATTTACCTTTGAGGCATAATGTTCTGTCTGGCTGATTTTTTCCAGTAGTGTGCACACAGTTTAGGTCTATCTAAAGTTTATTACCAAGGTTTTTGATTTCCACTTATTTAATCAAGAGTATAAAGGCAATCCTTAGGATCAGTTCTGGGCTAGGCTTTTAGGCCATGTTCATGATGTTTCAATTGTGGAACTCTGGGGCCCATCTTGTAAAGTTTTTAGCATGGGACACTTCTAATCTAGTTTCTCAAGGTAGGTAGTTTCTGCAGTATGAATGAATGGTTTCCTTCAGAAATTGTCAAACAGCAAATATAAAAAATCTATATATCTACAGTCTACAATTAGCCAGAATAAAATGTATCTGCCAATAAAGATAGAATATATCTCTCAGCAGTCCACAATTAGTGAATAGAAGGTATAATAATAACAATCAAAAAGAAGGAGATTTGATATGCAATTGTTATCTTCATTCTAATCTTGATTACCTCTCCCATTTAATCTTAATTAAAAACAAATGTAACCATGGCTAATATCTTTTTTCAAACATGGGTTGGAAACAGACATTGGTAGAGATTCAAGTTTTATTTTCAGGTAAGCATATTACTGAATAGTCCACATATTTGGTCTAGATGTCCCAGACTTCAGCTTAATGATCTAGATGAGCTTTCCAGAGATATGGGAAAGCAAATGGTCATCTTCTTTACCCTAACATGATTTACTCCACAGTGCAAACTTGCATGAAGTATACAATATCAAAATAGAACAAGAATAAAAATAGCCAACATTTAGCTATTTATACACAAGCAAATATTTAAAGAATTCTGGCCATTGTTTCAAACTCATACACTTGGTTGAGATTCAATGTTGACTTCCATTTCCATATATGATAATGAAAAAGACCAGAACAATGGCCAAATAAAACTTAATTAAAGAATCTCTGGCATTCATAATATTCCATACATTTTTACAATGATGCAGGGGTTCACAAAATCTTAAGATTCACTGATTACATTGTTTCACTTTTAAATGTCAGCTTACTTTTATACAAGTTATTAGTAATAAATTTCCAAAATACTATTGTTTGTCTCTTAAATGATAATTTTACTTTTATACAAATTATTAATAACAAAATTACAAGATATAAATATTACAAAATCTTGTAAGTCAAATATATATTATACATTGGTTGGTCTTACACATATATAACTAGCAAAGTTATTAAAATAAAATTACAAAATTTTATAACTTATAATGTTAATTCTCATATGCACATGTATGCAAGTTGAATGGGCAGACAAAACAAATGGTTCGTGTATCCATATACTATTGCCTATTGCTTAAGATGGGTGTCCATTATATAAAATTTGGTTTAAACCTGTTCTAGTGCTTATATATTTGGCACTAGATGAAATGCAAATCTGTTGAACAGATTTCCAGCTTCAATATTTTGTTCACAAATATAAATAAAGTATACTCTAAAAGAATTTTCCATTATTTATATATATATCACAAAGAAAAAATAATCTATATATTTTATTTTTGTTTTATTTATTTAAATGTTAAAAAGAGAATATTAAGTTTTTTTATTATCTTATAAAGGTGTAATATATTATACTGCAGTAATATTACCAAAGAATTTTTTAATTATTGTTCATATAATTTTTTCTTTTGTAAAAGAGCAAAGAAGTTAAAGATTTGAAAAATATAGTTTGTGTGTGTGTGTGTATCTATCTGGATACTTAAGTAAAAAAATATAGATATGAAAACAAGCTGACAGCATTTTCTTTTCATGTGTATTGCTATAAATAGGTCTTACAACAAAAGTTGCATTTTTTTAATTGTTTTTTGGCAGAGAAAAAATTCCAAACTATACTAATCAAAAAAAAAAAGAACTTTAGATGAGAAAAAGTTAATTGAAACCGCATCCGTAAAGACTCTGGATTGCTGATAAAAACTGCACAACAATATATTATTACCAAGTACCATCACTTACTGCCAAGGAATAAACATTGTTATTGCATGGATTACTAATTTTTATTTATTGTACCAGAATACTGCTTTCTAATTAGACTGAATAAAACAAAATGGAGTTGATGCTCATTTAGTACACTATCTGTTTTCTTCATCATAATGTGAGCCTGTACATAATTGTTGTGTATAAAACAATAATATGGAGTAGATATTTAAATCTGAATTCCCAGTTTTATAGTTTTGCACAAGAAACATATGTTGAAAGCCTTGAACTTGTGTGTCAATTTTTTTTTAAAAAGGTAACATAATAGATAAAACATTTTGTTTCTTTTTCAGTATTGAAGAAAACTTAATTCCAGATACTTCTTTGTATTTATAAAATAAATGTTTAAAATGGGAAAGAAACCATACACTTGGGAAGTAAGATTAATTATTTATTTAACTTTAATATATTTTAAAACTATGTAATATATGACACTGATTTTTTTTATCAATACAATTTATGAATTAATGAGTTTACATAAATATAGGTGTGTGGAATAATATGTTATGTTACCTCCTACCAAATTTATGACATTGTTTTTTATTCTAAGTGACAATTAATAAGTTCATCTTTATAAATGCAATTCATTCACTACAATCTTGTATTTCAACTGTCCTGCAGGCTTCTTCAGAAACCAATTTTATTTTAATTTTTAAAAAAAATTAAAGTAAAATTGGCTCTGAGGAAGACTGCAGGACAGTTGAAATATAATATTGTGTATGCATATAGATACAATAAAAGATTTTTACTAAAAAGTGTTCAAAGTAGTGAATAAATTGCCCTTATATAAAATCTTACAACAAAATAAAGGAAGTGGTGAATTTGGTAAGTTCATCTTTACTTATATATATATATGCATGTGCATATATAAAATATTATTTATTTTATTTTGTATGAAGGCATTGAGCATTTTTAGATTCAATGTTCTTTAATTATTTATTATTTTTTGATAACAGATGTATGTAGTGATACAAGTTGACACATACTAAACCTGCATGAACATTAATGGGTCACACAAGGCCAAAACCTGGAACCAGACTCACAATGGATATCTGGCATTCCCATCTTTAGATCCCTGGTCATAATTTATTTTTATCTAGAAATCATACATGCCCCAATAAACTAGTCGTTTATGTATGGAAACACCCATGTCATAATCATTTTCATTATTACCTCCTTTAATATAATATAAAGATGATAGATAATCCTTTGATAGGTGTAATATTTAATTATTATTATTATTATTTTCTTATTATTATTATTTGAATATAATTTGGGAGTTTCTCAGGATGGTATTTTAGCACCCTTCCTTTTTTACATTTATATGAATGACCTTAAGAATCATTTAAAATCTTATCTTTTATGCTATGCTGATACTGTAAAATCTTTAGAAGAATCACATCAGTGATTGATCCTTCAAAAGGATATAGAGAATTTTAGTGCTTGGTGTGATCTAAATAATATAGCAGTTAATTTTAATAAATGTACCTTAGTTTCATACTCTAAAAAATCTGAAATTTACATTTTTTTATTTTATTACTTCACATAAAATTAATTCTGTTGATACCCAAAAAGATTTGGGAGTTATATTTTCTAGCAATGGATCCTTTCTTCTTTATTTGAAAATGTTATTGGTAAAGCTTTAAAAATGATGGGTGCCATTCTAAGATATGGTTGTTATTTCAGTAATGATACAAAATTCAAATTATTTTTGTCATTGGTTTTTCCCATCATTGAATATTATTCAATCATTTGGAATCCTAGCTCTAAACAGGCAGTATCTAATAAGTTTTCCAAATATGTTTCTCTGGGAAATAAAATTGTTTTTTATCTTTCTTCTAGAAGAAAATATAGAGATCTTAAATATCTTTATAAAATTGTTAATAAAATAGTTATTCTATCCCATCCAATTTTACTATTATAGTTAGATCTTATGTGCATAATACTCAATCTGCATCTGTTTGTTATATTAAAGCATGTCATTTCAATATTCTTAAATTTCCTGTTTTATTTAGGCTACTATCTTTCAATAATCAAATTTGTAGTAATATTAATCACTTCAATTTAGATTATAAACAATTTTGTAATATTATTAAATTTAAATGCCATTGTTGATTAGTTTAAATTGATTATATATATATATATATTGTACCAATCGGAAGTGAAGATCGAATCTAACCGCAAACACAATATCTGCTCTACAAGGGCGCCATCTAGGCATTTGAGCCTAGAAAAATTTATAGAGTAGGCAGATACGTGCTGTTAAGATTCCACTTTATTTAAATATTCAGATCATTAGCCCAAGTCACTAGCTCAGTGGAGCAGCAGAGATAATAAAATATAAATTTTATATCTTAAATATAAAAGAATAAAAGCCACTGCCAGAAATTAATACATAAAAATATTTATTTACGCACATATAAAATAATATTTAAATTTTGAGGAATAAATTTAATGTTTATATTTTTATATTGATCTTGTAAATTTATATTTAAAAAGATTTCAATAAGTTTAATTTTTATTTAGATAGTCAAGTATGAATAGACTACATAGATCTGCATTTGAAAAGAAAATATTCTTCCCTGATTTAACCTTAGGCAACAAATTTCGCAACCAAATTGGCGCCAATCCATCTGATACATTCATGTATTCAATGTAGCATGATACGACAACACAAAATACTATATTGTCAGGAATGTACATCTGAACAATAAGTAGAAATAGAGAAGATATTGACTCTCCACCAACAGGGATGTGACATATGTTGGCAAGTAGAACAATAAACAAAAAACTCCATAGGAATGGACTGCGGTCTTCTGCCGACTTACAAACCCATCCATAGGCAAACAGAGGGTGTGTGGCGTATATCTATAATCCTGCCTGTAGCGGACCTCATACTACATCTACTAATTACACAAATATATCCAATCCATTGAACCAATTCAACTATGAAATGAATAACCTAAGATTACCCTCCCTTAATACAACTTTACAAAACTATATAGCCATTCACGCCCGACTTAATTTTAACTTTTAAATACGTTCGCACAGATTTGTTTAAAAATGTTGGGTATAGCTCGATTACATAGATTCCACTGTCAAAAACATTTCAAAATAAACATAAACGATCAAAATACAAAATTATTGATACCGACAATTGCAGAGGGAACTTATAAGTAACCCAATAGTATTCACCATAAGATACTTGCGTTGTCACCAATAACTTAAAAGACATCCGAATAAATACATTTTAGATACTCACCATAAGGTATCATTATTTATCGAATGTCTATATATTTTGATCCAATATGAAAACCAAAATATAATTAACCGCAAACGAATCCATGCAAGCGTCTATAAACAACTTAAATTGCATACATTTAATTAATCTTTACAATAAGGAAAAAAAAATGGAAATGATGTTTGTCAATCGGGAAACATATAAAATTAAACATTATTAATTTGATTTAAAAAACTTACAAAAGTCAGATAAGAGTCCGTTTTTTAACATTTCAGTTGGCTTGTTTATCAATTTGTAAAACTTGACGAAAGTTCTTTGATTTTCACAATTGTTCATTTCATATAGCCCATGGTATAAGAGTCCAGGTTTATGCTTTTAATTCCCCCAACGCCTCCGTTGGAAGGTAATGTTCTGGAGATGGCAATAGCTGGTTCAAGGTATCACAGTCTGTTCATTTTTATATATATATATATATAGAGAGTGTGGTATGTGCGTCATGCCACATCTCAAACACAAAATGCTGGAATTGTCCGAAAAAAACTGTATTTCCCTTTTTATATTATCCACCGGGATTCAATGAACAAAACGTCACTAGTCTATCACTTTCGTTAGGGTCTGAGCCAAGGCTTAGTGCTTCCATTGGTCAAGCTAAAATTTCTTTCTTCTCTTATCTAACTTTTCATCTGACTTTTTAATTACACAGCTTTTAGATAATTAATAAACATCATTTCCATTTACAGATTACAGGAATTAATTAATACCTGTTTTTACTTTAACTTACGTTATTTTTTTATTAAAATATTTTTATAAATCTTTTTTTTATAAAAAATACATTCAAATACCTTTTTTTTATTTATTAAAAAAAATATTTTTACAGTTTAGCATCTGTGTGATATACGTATAACAAACGTTTTTAATTTTAGCGTTTAGTTTTTTTTACTTTTATTTTTAATACACTTATTTTTATATGCGAACTTAAAAGTTTTTATTTTAAATAAATGTAATGACATATTTATATATCGTTACATATCAGTAAACTTCCTCAAAAAACAAAAAAACATTAAAAAAAAAGAATTTACTTAGTGTTAGCAATTACGTTACACAAATTGATCATATATGAAAATTTCAAAAGGACAAAACTTTTTTTTACAAGACAAAACAGTAATTACACACAAATATAATGATTAAAAAAAAATGTTGACTGTTGATTCCTTATTACCAGCTAAATTTCTGCCCCCTCCCTTCCAAGTTTCATTTCTCCTACCTTTAAGTGTTATTTAGGCAAGTTAAACGATTAAATTTTAAACAAGACTTTTTTAAAAAAAAAATTATGATTTATATTTATTAATTACGTTTTATTTATTACTTTTTTATTCCTCGTATTTCTCTTTACATATGCGCAATTTTTCTTACTGGCAGTACCTTTTTACACAAAATTTAAACTATAACTTTACGTTAATACAAAACATATATCTATATAATTTTCAGAAAAAATTTACGGGCATGATTCACTTTTAAAATTCTCAGCGCACTCGTGTTTATTAAAGATCGGCCCAAGTTGGGTAGCCAGTTTGTACCAATTGGAAGTGAAGATCGAATCTAACCGCAAACACAATATCTGCTCTACAAGGGCGCCATCTAGGCATTTGAGCCTAGAAAAATTTATAGAGTAGGCAGATACGCGCTGTTAAGATTCCACTTTATTTAAATATTCAGATCGTTAGCCCAAGTCACTAGCTCAGTGGAGCAGCAGAGATAATAAAATATAAACTTTATATCTTAAATATAAAAGAATAAAAGCCACTGCCAGAAATTAATACATAAAAATATTTATTTACGCACATATAAAATAATATTTAAATTTTGAGGAATAAATTTAATGTTTATATTTTTATATTGATCTTGTAAATTTATATTTAAAAAGATTTCAATAAGTTTAATTTTTATTTAGATAGTCAAGTATGAATAACTACATAGATCTGCATTTGAAAAGAAAATATTCTTCCCTGATTTAACCTTAGGCAACAAATTTCGCAACCAAATTGGCGCCAATCCATCTGATACATTCATGTATTCAATGTAGCATGATACGACAACACAAAATACTATATTGTCAGGAATGTACATCTGAACAATAAGTAGAAATAGAGAAGATATTGACTCTCCACCAACAGGGATGTGACATCTGTTGGCAAGTAGAACAATAAACAAAAAACTCCATAGGAATGGACTGCGGTCTTCTGCCGACTTACAAACCCATCCATAGGCAAACAGAGGGTGTGTGGCGTATATCTATAATCCTGCCCGTAGCGGACCTCATACTACATCTACTAATTACACAAATATATCCAATCCATTGAACCAATTCAACTACGAAATGAATAACCTAAGATTACCCTCCCTTAATACAACTTTACAAAACTATATAGCCATTCACGCCCGACTTAATTTTAACATTTAAATACGTTCGCACAGATTTGTTTAAAAATGTTGGGTATAGATCGATTACATAGATTCCACGGTCAAAAACATTTCAAAATAAACATAAATGATCAAAATACAAAATTATTGATACCGACAATCGCAGAGGGAACTTATAAGTAACCCAATAGTATTCACCATAAGATACTTGCGTTGTCACCAATAACTTAAAAGACATCCGAATAAATACATTTTAGATACTCACCATAAGGTATCATTATTTATCGAATGTCTATATATTTTGATCCAATATGAAAACCAAAATATAATTAACCGCAAACGAATCCATGCAAGCGTCTATAAACAACTTAAATTGCATACATTTAATTAATCTTTACAATAAGGAAAAAAAAAATGGAAATGATGTTTGTCAATCGGGAAACATATAAAATTAAACATTATTAATTTGATTTAAAAAACTTACAAAAGTCAGATAAGAGTCCGTTTTTTAACATTTCAGTTGGCTTGTTTATCAATTTGTAAAACTTGACGAAAGTTCTTTGATTTTCACAATTGTTCATTTCATATAGCCCATGGTATAAGAGTCCAGGTTTATGCTTTTAATTCCCCCGATGCCTCCGTTGGAAGGTAATGTTCTGGAGATGGCAATAGCTGGTTCAAGGTATCACAGTCTGTTCATTTTTTTATATATATAGAGAGAGAGTGTGGTATGTGCGTCATGCCACATCTCAAACACAAAACGCTGGAATTGTCCGAAAAAAACTGTATTTCCCTTTTTATATTATCCACCGGGATTCAATGAACAAAACGTCACTAGTCTATCACTTTCGTTAGGGTCCAAGCCAAGGCTTAGTGCTTCCATTGGTCAAGCTAAAATTTCTTTCTTCTCTTATCTAACTTTTCATCTGACTTTTTAATTACACAGCTTTTAGATAATTAATAAACATCATTTCCATTTACAGATTACAGGAATTAATTAATACCTGTTTTTACTTTAACTTACGTTATTTTTTTATTAAAATATTTTTATAAATCTTTTTTTTATAAAAAATACATTCAAATACCTTTTTTTTATTTATTAAAAAAAATATTTTTACAGTTTAGCATCTGTGTGAATATATATACGTATAACAAACGTTTTTCATTTTAGCGTTTAGTTTTTTTTACTTTTATTTTTAATACACTTATTTTTATATGCGAACTTAAAAGTTTTTATTTTAAATAAATGTAATGACATATTTATATATCGTTACAATATATATATATATACGTTAAATTGATTGTTACTTTTTATTATTATGTTATGTACATTATGTTAATTCCTTTTATTTATTTTTTGTTTTTAATGTGTTAACTGTAATTGGCTATATCCTATTGCTTGGCATTTAAATAAATGAAGTGAATTATCATCATCATCATCATCATCATCATCATTATTATTATTATTATTATTATTATTATTATTATTATTATTATTATTATTATTATTATTATTATTATATATTTCTTCTTATCAAAGCTTATTATGTTATAATATATCAGTTTGGGGGAACTGTTCTACTTTTGCAATGACTACATTGTCTGTTTTACAGAATTATACAATGCGTATCATTTTTGGTAGATCACGTACCACATCTGTTAAAGATATTTATGCCACTTTTAATATACTAGATGTTTTCCATTTGTATAAATATAGAGTGATTCTTGATATTTATTGTAGGAAACTTCATTTGGATACTAAATCTTCTATTGTAAATACTCATTTATCTACTAAATATCAGCTAGCTTTACCTAATTTTTTTAAAACATCTAGTAGGAAGCAATTTAGTTATAATGGTCCTAAATTATTTAATATGTTTATAAGAGATTGTTCTGTGAATTTAATGAGCACTAGTTATTTGATTTTTAAAAAGCATTTATGGCACTGGTTATATTATGCTAAGCATTAGTTTTATTTTGTTTATTTTATTTTATTTTACTGTATGTTATGTTGTAATTATTTACTACTGTTATTGAATTTCCAAATGTAATATCTGTATCTGTATAATTTTAATATTTTATGTTATATTTATACTTTTTTTTTGTATTTTATTAGTGTTTTTAATAAATACTCATTTATCTACTAAATATCATCTAGCTTTACCTAATTTTCTTAAAACATCCAGTAGGAAGCAATTTAGTTATAATGGTCCTAAATTATTTAATATGTATTTATAAGAGATTGTTCTGTGAATTTAATGAACACTATCTTATTTGATTTTTAAAAAGCATTTATGGCACTAGTTATATTATGCTAAGCATTAGTTTTATTTTATTTTATCTTATTTCTTTTGTTTATATTGTATGTTATGTTGTAATTATTTACTACTGTGATTGAATTGCCAAATGCAATATCTGTGTGATTTTAATATTTTATGTTATATTTATATTATTATATTTTTTTTGTATTTTATTAGTGTTTTTAGTTGTTACATTTAAATTCCTCACACAAGATTTTTCTTGTATGGAATTTTATCTCACTGTATTATACATTTATTATTTGCTTCATAATGAATAAATAAATAAATAAAAATAAATAAATAAATTATTATTATTATTATTATTATTATTATTGTTGTTGTTGTTGTTGTTGTTTCAAAAGGCCTTTATTGTCTCAAAAGAATTACAAATTTTGCATTTACATGGTACATCTACATATAGATCCTGGATTGTCCATTATCATTTGAATGCCATTAGCAAATTAATTACTTATAACAGAAGGGAAAAAATTGTTGCTAAATTGTCCTTGTTGCTAATTTGACATGCATATCCTTCTAACTTTTTTTATAATGTTTAATTTCCTCAATTCACTATAACATAGATCTAATCTTAAGTAATGACCAGGTTGCTGCATAAATGTCAGGTCTGGCCAGTGACATCCCTTTTCTGTATTATTTCAAGTTTCTTTGAAAAAGTAGCTGGATGTCTCCTGGAATTGTTACCAATTAGGAAAGTGCATCTAGTACACCAGTATGCATATAACACAAAGGTTGCTGCCCTGACACTTGGTGTTAATCCTTCTCTAAATGCAGAAATTAATTGATGCATTGTTACATTAGACTTCCTGTAACTGCTAGTTATGAGATTTCTTATCTGCCTAAGTCCCTCACAGTGATATAGCAGATGTGATAGGGTTTCCTCAGCTCGATGGCCTAACCCAACAAAAGGGATCAATTGATGTATACAGTCTTTTATGGCAAAGAAAATATGTGGTAGGTAATGCAGATAGATTAAGTTTTATTAGAAAATTGAAAAACTTTGGTTCTAAGGTCCATCGTTTATACCTTTTAACCAGTTGCTTATTATTAATTCCCAGTATTGGTTCTAAAGTAATTGTGTTATTATCTTCATGTATTAGTTCATAAATTTCCCAGTATTTGTATTTATTAATAAATTGCTCTGGGATTTTTGATTCTGTTTTACAAAGATGTATTAATTATTCAAAATATGATAATTTTTTAGGTGGTGGTTTATCAGTTGGAATGACCTCTATGAGCTGCTTAATTTTTGGAAATTGTTTAACAATATCAATTATATTGTTCATCATTCTCTGTTTTGCAAAAATACCAATATCATGTAACTCCAAACCATTTTTATTCAGTGGCTGACATAGTTTTGCCATTGATATTGCCACGACTTTCCTTGACCATAGTAGTTGATTGCAAATGGTCTTAATTTTGGAGATAAAAGCTTTTGAGAAAGCAACCACTGGCATATAGTAAACTATCTTAGTCATCATCAAACTATTAATCAATTGAATCTTAGAATATACCGACATATAGGTATTGGCTAGAGAGTCTGCTATTTTCTGTATTTCATTTTTCAATTTGTTTTGCAAATGACATCTCATTCCAGTAGTCCCTAGATGGAATGGAAATCCAAGGAATGAGCCTGGCTTTGCCTGGAAAATGAATGTACATGGCCTTCCCGTGAATATAGTCCATGCTGCTGTTTTTTCTGGATTGAAACTTAGTTTAAATTCCTTTGAGTATTCTTCTAAAATCATCTGTAGTTTTGGTATCTGCCTTTTTGATTTCAGGAAAACTGTAATATCATCCATGTATGCAATGCAGGTCAATTTTTGACCTGTTCCTGGGATCTCCATTCCCTCAAATGCCTGTTGTAATCGGACAAGAAGGGGATTTATATATAAAATAAATAAGATGGCACTAAGTGGAAACCCTTGTGAAAGTGATTTAGTTGGTGTGAAAGCTGGTGAATTTCTGCCATTTAGAGTAATGTGAAGCTCACGATTTAAAAGTAAATTTGTTATAACATATATATGTGATTTTGGCATTTCAGTGTCATTCAATAATCTCAACAGTATAGATATATCAACATTGTCAAAAGCCGAAGCAATAACCAGCTGTACAACAATTGGGCCATATCTTTTCTTTTCTCTAACTGATGTCAAAATAGCCTTAAATAACATAGCAGCTTGTGTGGTAGATTAATGTTTTTTAGCAAATTGAGCTGGTGAAATCATCGGTAAAATAAATGGTTCTATTTTATCTTTAATTACTTTCTCTAAAATCTTTTTGGGAAATGGACCCATTGATATTGGCCTTATCTCTGATAACAATGGAATGGGCTTCTTTTTTTTATTAAATGGCACGATCGCTATTGTATTAACTCCCTCCATTGTTATTATTCCCTGTGATAAATAATTTGCCAGCTGTTACAGGCATTTGCTAGTCAGCTTGTCAAGATGTTTTAATATGAACAGTGGAATTCCAGGGCTTCCTGGGTGACAGTTGTTGTCCATTTTATTCATTTTCATTATAAAATCATCTATAGTATATGGTGATTCAGTCTCTGCCATTCCAAATACATTTGGCTGGTATTGTATCAATTTTCCTGGTCCCAGCTTATCTTTAAAATAGTTAAGAATTGGTAAGATCATATTATTTCCAGTAAATGTTTCATTGTTTATTTTAATTGCTAATGGCACTTTGATTTCAGGTCCTCTCCCTAATGCCCATCTAATATATTGCCGAGTCCATGTGTGTTGATGCATTAGGCATATTCTACTTTTTTTATTCTTTAAATAGCTCTTCAGTGTTTCACATGCTTTGTTATAAGCATTTGTTAATATATGTATACGTTTCTGTGTGTGTTGATTAGGGGTTATGGCCACAATACGTTTATGAATTTGTTCTGCAAGCTTCAACAACCCTGAGGGAGGTGGCTGATTTTTCACTATATGATTAATGTTAAATGACAGGATATTAATGTAAGCTAAATATTGCTGTATTGGGTTTAAGGTCATTGAAAGAATCTTATTCCACATAATATAAGTCTCTGAAAAAATAAATTCGTGTGTTAAGGTTGGAATCAACATTCTTATTGTTCTAGTTAATTGCAGTCTAGAGACTTGTATATTACTGAGGTCAATTGATATGAACTGAGCTGAGTGATCAGAAATTGATGATGGGATTAATTTTATGCTTATTAGATGATGAAACACTGGAGAGTAAAAACAAAGATCAATTAATGTTGAAAATCGGCCATTATGAAATGAAACAGCATCTTCAGGTGAGAAACACCTTACACTCATCAATGGAACTGATAATTTATATATCCACTTATTTACAAACTCATCATATGTTTACATTGCAATCTCCGATCAAAATTGTTGGATTAGCTGTAGATCCCAGTGTTGAATTAATTGTGGCAATTATTGTATTTTTTTATATTTTTGCAATAGCATATAAACAAAGATTACATTTATTTTAATTATTTTGTGAAATAAAGTAATTATTAATAGATTTGCATCAATGTATATGATTTGAAAATTGGTAAACTGGCAAGCAGTAGCTATCAAAAGACCTGTCCCGGCTGATGGGGAGGTAGAGTCTCTTGAACATGCAACAAAGCCCTCACTATTTAGAAATTTTTCTGGATCAATTTGTGACCCTGCATAAATTTTGATTTCAAGCAGTCCCATTATATGAGGTTTTGTTTTCCTGATCCATTGTTGCAAATTAAATATTTTTTCTATTGAATTCAAACCCCGTACATTAAAAGAAGCAATTTTAATTTTCATTTATAAAGATTTACTTTTTACTTTGAATTTATTTGAATTTACTTTATCTTTAATTATACTTATTTTAGAATGTCTATCAATTGTAAATCTTGGGCATCTTCGAACTCACTTTCAGTTTCAACATCAGTATATCTGTCCATTCGATGCTGTTATCCTGTGTCATCAAGCATAAGCTCTCCTAAGTTTAGCTTTTTTCCTGTTTTCCTGTTTTTTGAAGACTTTTCTGGCTTTCTCTTCTGTTCACTATTAACCTGAGTAACTTGTTGCATATTTGGCATTATTGTCTGAGTAATCTCAGTATTCGTATTGTTCCTAGTTCTTTGTTTTTTAGATAATTCCATTTCTTCATCCAAATTCATATTCTCTTCATAATATTGCTTCCCATCAACATTTTTTTTAATGTGTGTTTGTCTATATTTTTTTCTAAAGCTTTAACCACATGCATTTGTATATCATTCCCTTTTTTTTCTTTTACTTTTGTATTATTTATCTTAAGGTATACTTTTTCCTCCAACCTTAATGAAGAATCTGGAATCTCCCCAATTTTGCTATCATCATTATTTATATTTGCAGTTTCATTTTCTTGCTTATCTGTATTCATATGTGTTTGTATAGAATTTTTTTCCTTTTCACTTCCTTGAGTTCCCACATCCGATGTCAGTATTTGCTTTACATCTCTTTGTTTATAGCTTGTTTTTTTCCTAGTCTTTCTTCTGATAAATCAAATCCTTTGTTATTTCCATTCTTTGGACAGTCTATAATCAAATGGCTTCTTTCTTCACAGCCAGAACATTGTGGTCTTAGCCTTTTAATGTTTAAGTATAATACTGCTCCCTGATCCATAATTTGCCTTGGAATTTCTTCTGGTTTAATATGCTGGTGCAGCTTTATCTTAAAATGATAAGTGTTGGTGTATATAAGTGTTGATGTGTCAGTATATAAGTGTTGATGTATCATTGCACGAGATTTGCTTAATGTATATTGCATGCCCAAATGGTTGGACCATACTTTTGAAATCACGAGTGCTAAACCCAAAATACGCATTTTTAATCATTCCTGAGCAATAATTTTGCAGATTTTCATCAACAACAATCATTACGTATCCACCAATTGATTTTATTTGTGATTTAAATCTCATTTTTTGATTTTCATTGAAAAATTGTATAGAAATATATCGCGAGTTTGAATGTTCACCGATTTCTGAGATTGAATCCCATAAGTTTTCTTCTGTTAGTTTTTGATATAATAACTCTTTGTGAAATTTATATAACGGTAGATTTCTATCTGTAATTGCCAGCACTAATGATTTATTAGAAAAGAATTTTTTAAAAGATTCATATAACTTGTTTGGTATTGTGTTATTAAACTGGATGTTTATTTCTTGAATTTCTTCTTCTGTCCAAATATCTTCAGTTTGTTCTGCTAAATGATTAGGTGTCTCATCTTCATTTTCTAAACTTAGTTCAAAAATGTCTAATGAATTGGCTCTCCTAAATCTGCCTATTTGTCCTTCCCCTCCGTTTTTTTTTTTGTTCTCTTGCTGTATAATATTTTCTAATATTGCTTTTTGTGGTTTCATTGCAGCAATATTTGCATAAGATTTTTTTTCCTTACTGGCTTCTGCAACTGATTTGACATCTGTATTGTTATTTCTTTTACTAACAACGCAATTGTTATCTGCAGACGCCGTTTCAACTAGATGACTAGATTTTCTTAGGACAAAATAATAAAAAAAAACTTACTTTGTTAATAGCGTCTTTTCTTATAATCCGGAAATCGATTATAATTTTCAAAATTATAAGATTTTTAAACTAATAATTAGATTCTGTTTGCCTTTAATGAAGTACATTCACGAGCTTTTGTAAGTTTGTTCCTACTTATTGACAGCAGGACCGCACTATATTATTATTATTATTATTATTATTATTGAGAATGACAAATTCTTTGATTAAAAAATCACCTAATCAAATTAAATTTATTAAATATAAAAAAAAATTAACTGACTTATGGAATAATGAAAAATATTTAGCTGATCAGTTTAATGAGTGTTTTGTAAATTTTTGATGCATGATGTACCTGAACAGAGTTTGTCTTCTTATTCATGTTTAAATTCTTTTTTATATTCGGATGTTTCTGAATCTCAGTTATCTGTATTAATTGATAGTTTAAGAATGTCTGTTCTTTTGAATTAGATGGTATAGCACCTAAGATTCGTAAAAAGAATAAGGTAGCATTTTTGTCTGTTTTGGTTCATTTATTTAATTTATCTTTGCATTCTGAATCATTTCCAGAATGTTTGAAAGTTAATATTGTTATTCTTATTTATAAAAAGGGTGATTCCATTCTTATGGTTAATTATAGGTCAATTGTTACTATTTCTGTTTTTTGTCTAAATTATTGAAAATGATTGTTAAGGACCAAATGTTGTTATTTTTGTTCAAAAATAAAATTGTATCTGACAATCAATTTGGTTTTATTCCTGGTAGAAATACATTAGATGCTTTAAAACATCATATTCATTATTTAACATCTTCACTAGATCATAAACTTAAAACATTTGCTATTTATCTTGATTTATTTAAAGCATTTGATTCTGTTAATTACAATATTTTGGTTAAGTGTTGTTATTTGTATGTTTTTCATGGTACTCTTGGTCATTGGCTAGAGAGTTATTTAAAAGATAGAAAACAGTTAACTAATATTTATGATATTGTCAGTGATGTGGTCTTAATTAATTATGGAATCCCACAGTGTTTAGTATTGGTCTTCTGTTGTTTTTAATTTATATTAATGATTTATTTTCACTGAAACTACATTGTATGAATTTTGGTTTTGCTGATGATATTGCTTCCTCTTGTAATGCTATTTCTTATAGTTGTCTTAAAAAGTAGTAAATAAAGATTTGGATTTAGTTAGTAAATGGCTGGCATATAATTTGTTATTGATAAATTTGGATAAAACAAAAGCTATTCATTTTTCTTATAGGCATACTTTTTTTTTCTCTTAAGATTAAAATTTGCTGTAAGTATATTTTGCCTTTTAATAATATGTGTACTTGTAAGAATATTCCTTTCATAAATAATTATTGTTCTTAAGGAATATATATTGACTCCAGATTGTCCTGGCCAAATCATATTACTTATCTTTGTAAACAGTTACATAATTTAAATATGTTTTATTATTTAGCTAAATTTCTTTCTAGGTCAGCTCTTCTTTTTACTTCTATTGCCCATTATCATAGTATTTTATCTTATAATATCATTATTTGTGGTAATACTTCTATGCATATTCTATCTTCTTTGTGTGTTTTACAAAATTATACTTTGTGCATTATCTTTGGTATATCTTCTGTTCGAGATATTTTTATTGAGCGTGGTTTATTTGATGTAAATCTATTTTTGACATGTTTTGTACTAACTTTTTTTGCATTCTAAAGTTTCTGTTCTAAATACTCATCTTTCTAATATATTACAATTACCGTTACCAAATTTTTTTAAGGAATCTAGTAGAAGACAATATGTCTATTTTGGTTCAAAATTATTTAATAAATTTGTATATGATTGTTCAATTGATTTGAATTTTATGTTCGTGATTGTGTAGTGTGTATTAATTTTCGCATTTATTTCTATTTCTATTTTTATATATGTTTTATTTAATTAATTAGTTTATTTGCTAAACTGTTCTTTTTGCTTTGAGATTTTGTTGTATTTTTTTTTTTGTATTTTTTTTTTTTTAACTTGTTACCTTTTACATGTAAACTCCACAAACAAATTTTTTCTTGTTTGGAGTTTTCAAATAATTGTTATGTATTTTGTTTTTATTTCACAGAATAAATTGAATTATTATCATTATCATCATCATTATTATTATTATTAGGCTGATATATGATATTCCCTATGCAATAACAGTTTACAATCATGTTTGTGATTAAAAAAACATGATTTATAGTAATTTACAGAATAAAAATTATTACATAACAAGATACATGTGTCAAACTAGATTAACAGTAATTTTTTAATATAATATCTAAAAAAATATATGGAAACACTTGGTAGTATGACTGAAAACAAAATTAGGGGGAGGGGTTAAATTGGTAAATGTCTGTATATAAGTTGGATTTACTTGGTCCCTCTTTTTTGTACTGTCCAGATGATATTTTGGTTTTGGTTGAGATTAGTTTTATAGGTAGAAACATTGTATTCAGGTGGATAGTTCTAACATCATATTATTTGGTATATCAGTATGGCTGCATAGTGAAGAATAGTCCCATGTTCATCTGGGTGTAGTATTCAGATGAAAGATCAGCCATGGTATCTGTGTAATGCTGTGATATCTTTGGGTATTGTGTATGTATATTTCAGTTGGTAAGCATGAGTCAATGGTTTTATTGTGTGAGAGATTTATTAGTATGAAATCTATTGTGGGGGTCATGTCTGAAGCAGCAATCTCTTATGTTTTGATTCTCTTTGTTGTCATTTCTTTTTGGTCATCCAGATGATCTTCTGGTCTCTGTTAAAGTCGGTTCTATGGGGGTAAATCAATGAGTGAATATTTCCATGATATGGCCTGTTTTTTTTTTTTCATGAATATTCCTAAATGGTTTGTTTGGATATGCTGAGCTTCTTTATTGATGGTATTTTGTTTGGACTCTGGTTCAAAATTGGTTCTACCATTTGGGTTTGTGTGTTGTGGTAGGTAAGTTGTTTGCCTGATATGGAGCCACCTGGTTAGAGTCTAACACAATAGCATTAGCATTGTTTGACTTTGTAGTGGTGAGATCACAGATGTTCGTGTGTTTCACTGAATGGTTGGACTCAGGATCTTTGGATCTGAGATGACAACTGGCCTTATTCTGTTTGCCTGTATCAATGGTGATTGAATTTGTACTTATATTATTTTCTTGGTGGCTTGCATTGGTTTGGCATGTTGTGTGGGGTTATCATTTTGTATTTGTTGGTGTTATTTTTAGTGGAAGTTTGATTTTTATTATCAATGCATCCTGGCATATGTTCTCCTATTTGGTCACACTGCAGGCACTGACCAGTGTGGCAATTGATGTCTAAATGCTCTCACTAGCCACAAGAGAAACATTGATATTTTATGCTTCTTATGTAGATTAAAATATGGCCTCTTGGTCAGTGATTTGGGTGGTGATATTGGTGATGTCTATGTTCTTATCCAGTTTTAGTTTAAAATCAAAACTAATACTGTATATGGGAATTGGACTATTTTGAGGTAAATTGGTTGGAGCAAAACCACTTTTTTGAATGGTTTCATTAATTTTTGGAAGTCCTGTGTATTGTAAGCTAAATAGATGTTTTTAATGATTCCAGATATGTGAATTTGATTATATTCACTGACAATAATCAGCACAAAACTGCCTAATGTCTTAATCTTTTCCATAAATCTTTTTTTCCCCTGAATTGTAAAATTTAATAACCAAGTATCTAGAGTTAAGGTGATCAGCCAGGTGGATCATGGAGTCCCGTAAGTTGTGTGAACTAAGTGCATCGTACAATAATGTTCTTGGAAAACAATACAAGGAACAATAGTTATCAGTAATAGATAGAATAATGGAACTGTCAAAGAAAAATTGATGGAATGTGATATAAAATTCTCTAGGAAGGGTGTTGTTAAAGTTTACATTGATGTTATTTAGCATATCAATTGTCCATGTAATGGGGGGCAAGGAATTGTTTTTCATCTTTGTCCTGGTTTGCTAAATCTAGATTTTTCAAGTCATTAAGAATGAATTTTCTGAACCCTGAATTAGGTTTTACAGTTAGATCTTACAGGTTAGTTTTAGTTATGCTAACATAGGTATTTGATTGTACATTGCTGGAATTTCCTAATGAGTTGGTTTTGGCTCCAGCTTGTCTTGCAACTGAGACCTTGGCCGCCATATTTAATTGTTTTTGAACAATTGCTAAAATCAGTTATTAATGAGTTTTCTTAAAGATAACAGTAAAGATAAAAAAAATTATGATTTATGATTAGATTTTTTCTTTTCATTTTGAGAGATTATATCTACTACTATTACTACTATTATTATTACTTATTAAAGATCTAAACTAAGCTTAAATAATTAAATTTTACTTTATAATTTCTTGGTTATATGTTTGAATAAGGATATATATTCCAAAATTGATTCATTCTACAATTTTTTTTTTTTTTTAAATTAACTTACAAATCGTTGTCGGTTTAAATATGAAACAAATCATTTTCACTGACTAATTCAGTTATTTGCAATTAGTTTTTGATAATGAAAAATGTCATATATCTCTATTCTAAAAAAGGGTAGAATCTGATTTAATATTTTAATGTTTATATTTTAAAGGAAATTATAAGCACGGATATCCTTTGAAGGCTTCATTTAAAACTGACGTATTTTTTATTAAAAAAAAAAAAAAAATTCTGGAAAGTATTTATAATTAGAGATTTTTTTCTTCGTAGATTTAATCGGAAAAAAAAAATTCTTTTAAATACGTATTAATATATATTCTGTTAAATCCGCATCTGTTTTATCTGTAATGCATTATTTCTATTTTGTGTGTGTGTGTGTGTTTTGTATTTTGGAAATGAAATGACCATATTCGTTTGCTAGTGGCTGTTGTTGACGATATGATACAGCACAATATATATATTGGTCCACAGGTTGTTTATTAATTCCTCAGCAATATTTATGATATATATTTTTCACCATAACTATTTACATAATTTTATCCAAGATCTAAATTTAGTTCGTTTGCTCCTTTTTAACCATTAAAATATATAATAGTTCTTTAATTAATATTAAATCTAAACAATATCACGATTCAAAGGATTTTATTGATCAAATGTGAGTTTATTTCTTTCTTTCCATATACATAGGGTAGTAATAGGACTTGTAGGTATGTTATATTTAATGGTATGTGGAGTTGCATATAATACATATTTACATTAAGAAAAAACAATGCATTAATTAGAAGTGCTTTTTACAATCAAAAATCCCATGCTATGACCTCAGGCAATGCTATATTAAGAGTGAGATATGTCAATAAATATTATGTGTGGAAA
Source organism: Epiperipatus broadwayi (assembly GCA_028023455.1). Lineage (NCBI taxonomy): Eukaryota > Metazoa > Onychophora > Udeonychophora > Euonychophora > Peripatidae > Epiperipatus > Epiperipatus broadwayi. Next base: position 1,872,449 of record JAQFVV010012495.1, read on the forward strand.
TCTTTTCATCCCTTGCTCTAATTGTCTCCAACTTAATCCCCAAAGTATTTAGGTGTCTTCCTAAGATTGTTATTATATAAATATTTACCTGATGTGCCACAGTGCATATAGGAAGAATATGGATGCCCTGCTCTTAGGGAATAATCCCACTGAAAACGATTGAATATAGATTATGCAATGCTATTAAGACTTTGGAATAGATTTGAGGTATATTTTCCAAAATTTGATAATTATGATTGTGTTTCTGTGTTTTTATGACAAGGTCTACATTAGAAATTTACATTGGCACAGTGCCTTTTATATTTATAAAAATTTAAGGGTGGTAATGTTTGTAAATTTAATTTTATTAGAAAGTCAAAATATTTTAGTTCAAGAACTAGTACTGAATTTATGATTAACTGTTTCTTATTTATGTTTAGCATAAATCACTTAATGTTATAATTTACAGACAGAAATACTAGTATTTTTTTTTCTTAAATAAGCACAAGGTTAGATTATCAATAACTAGCAGTAAATAAAGAAGAAATTTCCAATATCTTGTGATAAAAATGGTGGCCTGTCTGTAAGTGCAATTTTAAATACAACTCTTCAAATTTGGTAAAAATTTGACATATGAGGATATTAGGTTTATAGTCTTTGAAATTTGAAAGACATATATTGAATGTAGATATAAGTCACTTTGTAATAGAGATAGTTATAGTTTGAAATCAGGATAGGAAGTTCCCTTCCCAAAGTAATTTCTTGAATATGGTATAGACATATGTTAAAACAGCTTTTGTGTTATATAATTATTGGGGAGTAGTATGTTATTCTTGTCATTATTAATAGATTATATAATGCTGCTTTCCTCATAAATAGAGATATAATTTGTCAAGAGAATTGATCAGGCATTCAATTTTTCCTTTTAATTTTTTTTATATGGCTGATTGCATTCCTGAGTTATTGAGATGAAAAGGAAAACTGAAAGATGTTTAGCTATTTCTTCAAAGTACTCTTTGCAGCTTTTTTCTGTGTATATATATATATATATATATATATATATATAGCTATTTCTTCAAAGTACTCTTTGCAGCTTTTTTCTGTGTATATATATATACACCAAGTGCATATTTTGTCAAAATTGTAATATTATACTTTTTTATATATTTATTTAAGATAGATATAAAGATAGAAATTTGTTTTTGGATCTAAAAAGAATAGATGTTATTTATGCAAGCGATATGTTAAATATTTTCTTTGATCTCTGGTATATATATATAATGGGCATATATGCTGCTACATTCTAATAAATAAAATTAAAAATAAAAAGTTCGCAAATAAAAATTTGTTTTTAAAAATTGAAAAGTAAAGTCATTTAAACTCGTATATATAAAATCGCACAGATGGAAAATTACTAAAAGAAAACTTTATTAAAGAAAAAAAAATTTTTTTAACTAAATTTTCAGAAAAAAACTTAAAGATTTAAAGATAAAAATATATCTTTAAAAATGTATATAATTTATTTAATGCTATTGTGTAAAATGGAAATGATTATTTTCAATTAGTTAAAGTAAATTCGCCCTTGTGCATCTCAAAATTTCTAAGTAAAGGTCATATAGGAGAGAAAAAACAATAGGAACAGAATAGCCAATAAAAGAAATCCCTCAGGAAATGATTCTCAGTGAAAGGATCATCATCATCATCATGATGTAATGTTGAGTTAATCCACAAATTTAATATAAAAAGAAAAAATGGAAATAAAATATTAGGTGTGCTATATGTGTTAAGTCCGAGAGAGTTGGAGGAGAAGGGATTGAAAAGATGCACTTTCAATCCCTTCAGTTGTTCTAAAAAAGAAATGAAATATCATTTTCCCATATTGTGGACCCCAGGACATCAGGACATGGCAATAAAATCTGGCAAAGAACTATACCAGCTACAGTAAAGAACCAATGGCTAACTGCATACTGATCTCCTCAGGATGTCATGGGAATTAGCACCTTCCAAATTACAAACAACTAGAAAGTACGGACTTTTTAAAACAGTAAGAACTCTAAAAAATGAACTTTAATTCTAAAACTTTTCCAGTATTTAAATAGAAATTCCTATCTGACCAAACCAAATCATTTATTAATAATTTTTATTGAATGTATTTTTTTTTCCATTAATTTGTTCTTTCCATTCTTTTAAGTGTTTATTATGATTTTTTTCTGTTAAGCTAAACTTTTAATTAAATCATGTTAAATTTAAGTCAGGCATGAATGGCTGCATAGATTCGTAAAGTTATGTTAGTTTAAGGGATGGTAAATCTTAGGTTATTTGTTTCACAGTTAAATTGGGTCAATGGATTGGCTGTATTAGTGTAATTAGTAAATGTAGCATGAAGATCCACTACATGCAGGATCACATATACACCACACTTGGGCAAAATAAGTCCCATTTCTTACTGACTATCAGAAGCAGATGTATTCCCTGCTCCTTGAATCACCCCTTTAGCCTATGGAATGGGATAGTAAGATGGTAAAAAGAATCGCAATCCCTTCCTATGGAGTTTTCTTTTTTTATTGTTCTTCTTGCCAGACAGATGTAACATTTCTCTACTGGATGAGAGACAATTTCTTCTCTATAACCATGCTATTCAGATGTGCATTCCTGGCAGTATGGTATTGTGCTGTCATATTTATGCTGCATTGAATACATCAATATATCAGATAGATTGATGTTAGTTTGGCTGCAAACTTTTGGCCTAGGGTTAAATAAGGGATATAGAATATTTTCTGTTTCGAATGCAATTTAGGTAGTCTATCCATACTTGACACTTTAATAAAATATTAATAAATTCATCTGTGCGAACTTCTAAAATAAAAGTTAAAATGCAAATTAAATTCTAAAGTAAAAGTTATACTAAAAGAATTCTAAATTTTATATATGTGCAAAATAAATGTTTCTGTGTATTGTTAATCTGGCAGTGGTTTATTCTTATTTTTTATTATCTTTCTTTTTTTAAAAATAAAGTATACATTATCTCTGCTGCTCCAAAAGCTAGTGTCTGGGGCTAATGGTCCATAATAAAATAAAATTTGATCTTAACTTATGTATCTGCCTACTATATAAATTTTCCAGATTCCAATAGCCTGGTGATGCCCTGTATGGCAGATGCGGCAAATACTCAACTTCCAATACACCCCAACTGTGTGTCCAGATAATTTTTGTCTGCCTATTAAAGAGTCTACAAATCTGGTGAACCTTGATGTTTTTAGTAATGTGGCTTAAAAGCAGTTGAGTACCTTACATTAAGTATTATGTCTATCTCATAGTTTATTTATAGATTTACGATGATATACAAAAATTATTTGGGTACATTATGTCTGCCAATCCATCAGTGAGAAAGTTGACTTTAATCATATCAAAAGCCAATTCGATGTCTAGTTGGTCTACCATTGAGTTGTAATTATTTTTTCATATTGTGTATTTCATAGTCCTAAAAAAAACTTGTGTGTTGATAAACCTTATTTTGCAAATTATATTCTTTGATAGTATTCATAATATTACATTTTAGGTTATCTTTAACCATTGATTCTAATAATTTTATCTAGCTGCAGACCAACCCTTTTAATAGCATATTTAATATATATATATATTGTAACGATCCGGAGAAAGGGACTTACGTAATCTGCACTACGGGGCGCCATCTAGGCATTTGAACCTAGAAAAATTTATAAAGTAGGCAGATACATAAGTCAAAAAAAAAAATTATTTTTTTTTTTAAATTTTGATTCCGGTCGTTAGCCCATGTCACTAGCCCATGGAACAGCAGAGATTAAATAATATAATATCTTATCTAATTAGATGTCAACATTAAAAAATAAATAAAATAAGCCACTGCCAGTAATTAATCCTACAAACATTTATTTATCACATATATATAAGATTTAAAATTATTTTAGTATTAGTTTTACATTTTAATTTTTAACATTCTTTTAACTTTATTTTACTTTAATTTACATTTAATTACTATTATATTCTAATTTTACATTTTAATTAAGTTCCACAGATGGATTATAAAGCTTGTTTTAATATTTGCTATAGATCGGTTACATAGATTACACGGTTAAAAACATTTCAAAATAAACATAAACGATCAAAATATAAAATCATTGATTACTGACAATTGCGGAGGGAAATTTATACGTAACCCAATAGTATTCACCATAAGATACTTGCATTGTCACCAATAACTTAAACGACATCCGAATAAATACATTTTAGATACTCACCGTGAGGTATCATTATTTATCAATGTCTATTATTTTGATCAAATATGGAAACGAAAACATAGTTAACCGATAAACAATCCATGCAAGCATCTATAAACAACTTAAATTTAATCATTTTTTTAGAATCGAGTCTGAATACTACATAGATTTGCATTGAAATTAAAAATATTCTATCCCTATTTAACCTTAGGCTAAAATTCGCAGTCAAACTGGCATCAATCCATCTGATAATCGATGTATTCAATGTAATACGAAATACGGCAGCACCAAAAGAATTAAGAAAAGAATTGACTCTAATCAGATAGGAATATTACATCTACCTATCGAGAAGAACAATAAAAAAAAACTCCATAGAAAGGAACTGCTCCACTTATAATTCCTTCCATAGGGGGGGTTTAAAATTTGCTGTAGCGAATTCCGATTACATTTACTAACTACATCAATATATCCAATCCATTGACCCAATCTAACAACGACATAAATAACCCAAGATTACCCTCCCCTAATATAACTTTACAAATCTATACAGCCATTCACACCCGACTTAAGTTTAACATTTTTATAATTAATTTAACGGAAAACAAAAATCATAATAAAACTTAAAGAACAAAAAAGTAAATAAATAAATGGAAATGATTTTAAATATATATAAAAAGAAATACATCAAATAACATTATTAATAAATTAAGTTGGTCAGATAGGATAATATTGCAATCATTTAAATTTTGAAAGTTTAATTTAATGTTCATTTTTTATAAAGTTCTTACGGTTTAAAATGTTCATCTTTTACAGTTGCTTGCCATGAACGTGAATTCCACGCCGTCCTAAGATTGGTATCCATTTAGCCGTTTTTTTTTATTCATCCGGAGGTTTTTTTTTAACTTCCTCAATGTAGAAAAATGATAGTTCTCTTCTTTACTAGCAAAACTGAAGGGATTGAACTGGTCCTTCAATCTCTTCTCCCCACCTCCGCACTAACACCTATCTGTCACATCGTAATAATCATGATCACTCACTAGTCACTGATTAATAATTTCCAAATTTTCCTTTTATATTAATGTGAAGGATTGAATTTACATTACGTCACCGATGCGATGGTCCTTTCGCTGCGGTCCGATTCCATAGGGATTTCTTCTTATTTGCTAACAGTTTCTATTGTTTTCCTGTCTGACTGGTGTTTTTACATTTAAATGCTGAGCTGTTTACATTTAACTAATTAACAATCATTTCCATTTCTGATTAATTAACCTTTTTCCAAATCAAAAATATATTTAAAGATAAATTTAAAGATATAATTTCATCTCCAAATCTTTTTAAAATTTAGTTTTAAAATACTTTTTCTTTAATAAAGTTTTATTTTAATAATTTTCCATTATCTGTGCGATTTAATATATAAGAGTTTAAGATGATATTTAATTTCAATTTTTAATTCTAAAAGAAAATTTTTAAATGCGAACTTTTTAATTTACTTTCATGTTTAATAAATAAAAAAAAACAACAATGTAACGAACATCTGTGCTCGTTACAATATATATATATAACAAGGGACTTGAACTCATACTTTAAAGCTTCCTACACTTATGCACTCCATCTTATTCAACTGATACACATGACCACATACATGTGAAAAAAGATAAATGACCTTCAATATTTTGATTTTATGCTAAACCAGCACTCATCACTTGGTTAAGATCATCATCTTTTACACATAGATACAATCAGTACTCGGTTTATATTAAGATAGCAAATCTTCAAACTTTAATGGACAAGCTTCAGTTCTGTCCACCCTCCAACTCTTCAGCTATCCATATTATTGAAAATCTGATGATGAGTTCAAGTCTCTTCTAATTAAATTAAGTTTAGTATAAAAAATATACTTATATTTGAATATTATATATTGTACCACTAATGAATAGTGCACTCCATGTAAAATGGTTGTTTGCAATCATTAAAATAAAATTGTACATTTAAATAACAGAAAAATTTTGAAATTAAAATATCTCATTTGAAAAAAAAGAAGAAATCTATAAAAGTTTAAAGAGTTTTATTATTAGTTTAAAACATTTTGCTAAAAGTCAGTAGTAAAGTTTTACAAATTAATTAATTCAGGGGGGAGAAAATCTAACTTAGCAGAAAATTTAAAATATTAAAGACAAAAAAAGAAATCTTAATCTAAAAAATCTCTTTCCATTTATTTAAAATAAAATAAATATATGTTTGTGTGAATAACAATTGTATTTAAATATAAAGAAAATAAAATGTGTGTGTGTTTAAAATAAAAAGTGAAAGTTAAATATAAAAGGAAAGCTCACAATCGAAGTTAAAAATTTCTTTTAAAGATTGCATATAGTGATAAGCTACATGAGAATGGATTAGCAATGGCTACTAATTAAAATCCATAAACAACAGGATTAATTAAAATGCATCTTAACAAGAATTTAATCAACAAAAGCAGTGGACAAATTTAAAAACTAATTAAAAAGATAACAACAAGATCGTCACATTGAAAATTTTGTCAGGCAGTCTTTTCTCATATTTAGATCCAGTCATCTGTTAGACGTAGTTTTTTAAAGACAATGCAGCGTTAAGCTGAAAGTCAGAGCATGCAGCCAGATTCCAGCCTCAGTCCAACAGAACATAAGCAGTCTGCCTGATAGAAGTAATGCCCATCTAATGATGTGAAGTTGCTAGAAATGTCTAACTGCCTAAATGGAAGTATCACAGGATCGCAATAGAAGCCTAAAATCCAACTGGTTGGTAAAACACACATGCAGCAGTAAAGAGTGAGAAGCCACCACATTTAAAAATTCTATGGGTAATAACATTTTCTTATTCCAATTTCTGACATTAATTAATGTAGCCATTTCAATCTCTGAAGCCTCCAGAGTCAGACTAATGAATGAACTCTATAGCCAGCATAAAAAGAACTATTTATATGCAGGTTGATATAGTAAACCGAGAGTCCTAGAACTTTGAAATTCATACAAACCAACAGCTCATATGATAGTGTGTGTGTGCATTATATATATTTTGATACTTATGTTTATTTAATGTTTTATGTTTATTATAATATGTGTGGGATATATGCTATTGTGTATTATTATTTTATTCAGAAAATAAAATGTTGAAGTCATAAATTAGTTCTCAGTTAATTTGAAATATTTAAAATAAATTATTTTAGAAATTAGTATTTGTCTGTCAATTTTCTTAATTATACTACTAAAAAACAATTTAGCAGAGAAGTTATATAAGCAGTTTATTATATTATTCTTTTGATTGAGCTAGTTGGGATTTCTTAGGTGCTGAATTAGTTTGTCATTCAGGATATGTTAGTTGCTCTTTGTAATTAACTAGTGCCTGAAATTTACTTCGAAACAAAAAGGTGCTTTGAATGATAGATGTTGAATTTAGCAGTCGAGAAGATCTGTGACTGGAAATGTAGTCAGAGTTATGTATCTTATATAGCTTCAGCTTGGCCATAGGTATTCTCTAGGTATTACGCTTCTTTGCCTAAGGGACCAGTGTGGAGCAAGACTTAAATGGCAGTCAGAGTAGATCGAATTTATAATAAATAATTTTATAATAGTATCATATTTTTTATAAAAAAAAGTCTTACAATTTTGCTTTTCACAAGTTTCTATTTTATTAAAGAGAAAAATAATTTATGCTATATTTTGTGTGTACTATTTAATCTACTACCCCACCTGGTTCAATATATATATATATATATATATATATATATATATATATATATATATATATATATATACTTTAAAAGCAACAATAATGTAAACCAAGATCTATAAAACATTCCGTGTGAACATTTGAAAATTCAACTAAAGCTGGATATATTTTTTTAGATAATCTTTAAGGTAATCTGTATAATATAAACCATGTGATATCCTATGTGGAAGAACCTACTTCACATTATTTCTCTTTAATAACATTTATTATTTTTCTTTTATTTATATTTCTAATTCAATAAACATGTGATTTTATCATTGTATATTCAATATCATTCTGTCAAAAAAAATTAAGTTTGTAGTAATTAGAACTTCTTTAAAATATACAGATTACTTTAAAATATTTATTTCATACAACCTTCTCAGTGTTCATCTTTTTACCAACATTTTGTAATGTCATCATTGCTGTTGTATTTTGATATTTTTTTTATATATTCCATACGTATATCTTGATGATCTAATGCTACGTATATATAGTAATAGTAAATAAAATCAAGTTATATATCATGTGACTTAATTTGCTAAGCTTGTAATTATAAACTAAAATAATGAGCATGTTAATAGACTCAGTGCATATTGCTAGCTAAAAATTCAAATATAAAATGTTATATCACCCTCCTAAATTTTATGTATTTTCAGCAATGCTACCATGTGATTTGACATTCTATATGTGAATTTTCAGCTAACAATATTAAAACAATATATTCCTGCTCTCATATCTGTTTCATCTATTTTTACCCATAACTCCATCTGTGCCAGTTTAAACTCTCCCTGGGTACATGTATACGGATGTTAACACAATTTTATATATGTGTGTGTGTGAATAAACAGCTGTACTATCTTACATTTATATATATATATATATATATATTACAGCTGATATATTTTATTTTAAAAGCAAACCTTTTTAAATCATATATTTTGTTCTCATTTAAAAGTTAATTTATTTTTATATTCAAAACTACATGTATATATGTGTAGTTCATGTACTACCATGATATATATATATATATATATATATATATATGTGTGTGTGTGTGTGTGTGTATGTGTGTGTTTGTGTAGCAACATATGATTTAAATATTATTTAGAATTTTCTAATGTTTCTTAATTTTAAATTAAATAGTTGTAAACCAAAATCACACCACCGTGCAGCCGTGTTAACCTTTTGACTGCTAATTATATTATTGGCCTGAGTGAGTTAAAAATCAAGACTTTTCATTGGCCAAGTCAAAGTCAATTGTCAAAATATATTCATCTTTTAATATCATATTCATTTTAGATTCGTTTGTAAAAAGTATATTAATAATTTGTCATGTTATGAAAGTGAATGAAAGTTCTTTCAAAAATAAATTTCTATTTGTTTATTATAGAAATATTCCATAGCAGCAAATTAAAAGCTAAACTTAGAAACGAATTAAAAAGAGTTGCTGACATAAAAAAATTTTTTCAGTTTTACGTTACGGAAAAGTAAATATTTTTTTTGCTAAAATCTTAAATATTTTTACTAAAATCTTAAATATTTTTTTAAATAATTTTATTTTTAGCATTATTTTACTAAAATAATTATAATTGGTCAGAAAATATTTTTATAATAGTCTAAAATATTTGTTTATCATTTTTGAATTGAAAATCTTAGCGTTTTTCTTTGATTATGCAGTTTCTTTGTCCTTGCCAGCCAATCAGACTGTCTTTGAAGGCTAAGAGCCAATCACCGACAAGCTTTCTTCTTTGATAAGCTTTACTGGCAATTTTATTCATTTTTTTACTTGTAAAATAATTCAAGAGAGGGCAGCATCTTACAGAACTTTTAAAAACCTAGCTAACGAGTGCATAATGTCTATTGTAGCATTAAAAATGATGAAATTAGAGTGACGTCAATCGTCAACACAAGGTCTCGTAAGCATCAACACAAAGGTTTTAATATAGTGTGGGATAGAAGTTTAAAATCTTATTTTGTAATAATATTTTTTCTAAAATATATATTATAGTAAACACTATCCACTGATCTGGAACTATTATCAAAGTCTTTGGGAAATTGAGACTGTCAAAATTAAGTTAAAAATATCATGTTTAAAATCTAAATCAAAAGTTTAAATCAATTTAATAAATTAAATTATAAGATAGCAAATGGATGCTAATGGATTTATCAGCTGTAAATTCATTTTGTTGACAATATGGTCTGATCTGAAAATCATATAAATAGACCATATTTGTATGCACTTGAGTTTACTCTGTATCTTTTCACAAAATGTTGCCACCAGAATCCATATGTTTTTATCTTGAAATGGTGGAGTAGGAGGCATTTTACTCCACCATTTTCCTGTGAGAAGATGGTGACTTGAACCCCAACCTACATGCTGCAATGGCATGTAACCATCATCATGGAAATGGGAGACTTTCCAGTAACAGCCTGCTGCAAAAAAACCTCTTAAACCATACCACCTATTCAGAAAAGAGTTCCACTATGCCTAATGTCTGATGTATCTTAAGAACAAGCTACAATCAAGAAGCTTGGTAAATCTTGATATTTAAAGCTAGCTTAATGCAACTTGAACATTCATTATTAATTCTTAAAATTCTACTAAAATAATATAAAATCTAAACTTGTATAAAGCCTGAAACCATCTGTAATTTTAATTTACTTTTCTAAATTATAATAACTGTAATCATTTATTTACCTAAATCTTTTTAATACTCTGGTTAGACCTATATATTGTTTTAAGTACTTTATCTAAAATTTATTTCATATATATGTTACATTCAAATATCAGCCTTTCAAGCTAATTGAGCACATGCCTTTTGAGAGTGTTAAAATAAATGAATACTTTCCTCTTCAATCCAAGATATAGTATTTATAATTGTAAACACGGCGCTAGATAAAATAATTGCTTATTTACTCATAATTAAGTTTCAGTAAGAATGACATTTAGTAAATTCTAAGTAATTTCACCGATGTCATTCAGTCAAAGAACATCGTAAATAGTAATTTAAAGTGAGAATTCTACTCACGCTCTCCTCAACAGTTCTTCAGATCTGCTCATATAAAAGAATTTGAGTCGTAGGAATAAGAGGATTCTTTTTATTCCTGCATAAATACTATACCTTAGATTGAAGAGGAAAGTATTCATTTATTTAACACTCTCAAAAGGCGCGTGCTCAATTAGCTTGAAAGGCTGGTACTTGAATGTTCATATATGTTATAATATGACAAGTATTTCGAAACAGCAAGTACTAATCTTAATAAACTCTTAATGGAGGTGAGGTTATTAATATCTCCATTTTATTATTTTAGTAATGCCATTTGGCTTAACATAGCACTGATTTAAAATCCTATTATGTCAGACAATAACAAATCGCTATGCACTCATTATCGATTTAGATTTACATCACATTATGTAATTCGTGGTTTGCTTAGTCAAATTTATACTTTGTAATTTTAATATCTATTATTTAAAAGTAATAGACTAGTCATAGATATAATGACAAAATATATTTATTAACGTTTTATTAATTGCCACTAAATATACTTTCCCCTTCTTAATTAATGATTAAAGATGCAGATTTGGTATTTTAAATTAGTTTGATAATTTTCTTTTAATCTCTTTGAATTAGCATAATTATAATACTATTTTAAGAACTGGATTCTGTTAGCTAAACAGATAGAAGCTATCTGTTTTAGATACATTTAATTTTAAATATACATATTTGTTTTGTGTGTTGCAAATATGTTTTTACTAAGTACCCTTAGTACATTTCATCTTGCTTCATTTTCTGATGGGTTTGCAGTAGAACCACTCCTATCCACCTTTAGTTTGGGTACAGCTATTTTTATTAGAACTGGAACACTATTTTTATTAGAACTGGAAGACTATTTTTATAAAGTCTATTTAAGATCCTGAACTTCATATGTTCATATTTTAATAGTAGCAAGCTGTCAGGTCTTAGGGCACTGTATATTTTGATGTGCAAGCCTGTGAATAATTGCCCACTCACACTGCAAATTTAGTTCTTAATGTTTTATTCAGTGATAAAGCATATATATGTGGATTTAATGTAGCCAGTTCTTTTCCCATGTTTAATAACTATTCATCACTTATCTGGAACCTGAATGTTTGATTATTAGATTGAATCTATATCTCTTCTAAACTTAGTTAAATGCTCAATCTTAATATATATAAACAGCAGCTATCTTAGCACTGTATTTGATAATAATCTATCTTAGATTGGTATGTGCTCTTGTAAAATTAGCAAACCATGATGGAAGAATACATTTTGGCATATTAACTATTATAGGCATAACTTTATTAACTGCAACACACCCATTTTAAATATTAAAATGAGATAGCTGTAATATTTTAGTCTCATCCACTATGTCATATTTAATACTATATAATTATTATCATTTTTTATTTTACTTGATTTGATTTTATTGATTTAATAATCCTACTTAAAATTATACTCATTTCATTTCATTTGCTCACAATAGAATTCCAATTTATTATTATAATTATATGTGTATGATACCCATTATTTTAAGTTAGTATTAAGTAGCACCATTTTAACCTTTTTAGTTAAATTATTGGTCTGATTTTGAGTCTCGTGTTTCTCCCTGTTTGGAGCCAGCTTGTAGAAGAAATTGAGACCCGTGTAATCTCAGAAATGTCATTCATAAAGTGTTAGATCCTGGAGTATTGGTAAATGCATTGAAACTTGCTCAGATTCAGGATCTCACCATCCCATTTTGATAAGCTTTGGTAAATTTTACCTGGACTCTGGATCTTGTTACATGAATGTGTAAATCTGACCATTACAATATATACTGTCTTTTTCTTAAATATTTATGTTGAGAGAGTGCAAACTTTAAAAATGACTAATATCCTAGTCTTTCTTTCTCTAAGTAAATTAAACACGTTTGTTTATTAGCAATTTAAGATCATTGCTAATTTAATTTTTATGCTCCTTGTCTGAATGAATCTGCATTTTTAATATTTAACCACATTGCAATATATGATTTGAGAAGTTACCTCTTGGTCATGCTGTTTTAAATTTAGACTTCATCTTTAGTCACAAGGCAGCATTGCTGAAAAAACAATGTTTGGGTGAGTTGTTTGACATTATGTATATATATAGTAATGAAATTGTCCATAAAGATAAAAAAACAGAAATGCTCATTTTAGGTAAAATCGATTATCTGTTTATCAATAATGAGGAGCAGGTGGCTATTCATATGGTGGAGTCATTATAACAAAAAACTGTTGCCCTATTTGATAATAGCCTTGGATAATAATTAGACTGAAACTTACATCAAGTACAAGCCTTCATATAGATCTAGTATATTTTCTTAATCATTATCCCCTCCACATTAATAATATAATTCTGATGTAAATATTAAAATAATGTACATCAAATAGAAAATTTAATAAGAAATTATGCTTGACCATAGTTTGAAATATATTTAATACAACAAAAATAGAATATAAACTATATCAATCCTTTATATTGGCATAATCAAAAAAATTAAATATGGAATATACATAATAGAAATTTAATATTTAAAATCAACGTAAGAAATCAATCACACATATATTTTTTTTCCAAATCTAATCCATTTCTTACTATTAATTAATCATAAAATTATATTCTTTCAATATTTTAAAATTATTGTTTTGATTCTCTTATATCTCTGAATTTAAATATATAGCCAAGAGAGGAGAAAATATCAATATTAATTATTACTTAAATAGAAAATGAGTATTTTGCAAAATAAATTTCGTTTGAAATTTTAATTCAAATTAATATTCATTCATAAGTCATTTAACTTATCAAATTTTTTTATTTCATTTTTCTGTTGAGTTCAACACATGTTACATAATGAGATCTCTGGCCATAATGAATACACCAACATAGTTTTATATCTAACTTATAAATAATTCAATTTGAATATTTTCTTAAAAACAGTAAGTTTCTTTTGGGTAGTCATGATTCATTACAAAAGAAACCATATATATATATATATATATTCCTCTTATTCAGTGATTATATATATATATATATATTCCTCTTATTCAGTGATTTCTTTTAATAATTCATAATTGATTTTTAAATTCTTTATGTGGAAATTGTGCTTTATAATAAAAGAAATTAAATAGTTCTAAATACATATTTCTTTTCCTTGGTGATTCTTTCTGATAATCCAAAGTTGACTTTTCATTTGCTTTATTTATCTAACTACTCAATTTTGTTATAGCTTCTGCAAATAAAATCCAACATTAGTAGCTATAATTAGACCTTATTCAGTATTAGGGTGTTATCACAGCTCCATGAAGAAAGGTACATTTTCAGAAAGAGGAAGTTGCACTCCAACTAAATATTTACCCCATCATTACAAATAAATTTCAGTATACAGTATTATAATTTATGTTTGCATCTGCTAATTTATCACCATACAAAAAAATATTGATCTCAACAACATTTTTTATAACCTATTATAGTCTTTTTTCTCTTGCAATCTTCCAAATTCCTATAGCAACCATTTAATTGTCTGATTTAACCTGTATCTGTTTTAATAATTTTTTTTATTGATACTTAATTTTTTTTAAATGATTAATTTTATTTTCCAATTATTATTTAAAAATACATCTCTTTACTTTATACAAAAAAAAATTTTAACTTGTTAATGCATCATGATTTGCTTTTAAAATACATACATAAATAAATAAACTTATTACAAAGGTTTACACACATAATAACTTGTTGTATTTAAAAAAATATACATGTGATCTGCATCACAGAAGTAGCAAAGTATATATAGATGCTATTTCAGAATTCATATATATAAACAAAAATGATACCTTTTCCAAGAATTACCAATTTCATGATACAGAAGTTATTTTTTTAGATTGCCAAAACTGTATAAAAGATCTTTTTAAACCTAGAAATTTCAGATTTTGGGGTGATGAGTAATCTAATAAACAATACCAACAAAAGCAAAATTCATGATCATACTAGTTGAAAACAAAGACTTTTTGCTTATTAGATAGTAAATAATGGTTTTGTATATATATGATGTGTAGTTATATTTCACTCTTATTGATAGTGATAACTGACTTGTCAACTTCTATATGATTTGAGACTTGAATCATTTTACATGTGTTTGACTTTCTATCAAGATAGGAGTACTACAATAATGTTGGTAGAATTAAGAAGAATTGTCACTTTCCATTTATATACGTATAATATTAAACAACAAAATGCCCTTCCAAGCCAGCTGCTAAAACTCGTACTAAAAGCTAACTATCACTAAACCCTTTTATTTTAAAATTATTACTACATGGTATAAATCTGTTTTAACCCCTCCCCTCCTCTCTATAATTACCTCTATTCAATTAAAAGCTTTGTTATCTATTAAAAAAATTAATTAACATTCTTATTTTATTTTATAAATAAACATTTCTCAATTTCAATTTATAGATTAGCATTAGAATTTATATGATTCTATTAACATATATTCCTTTCTCTTATCGAATTATACCAACAAAATGTTTTATAATGACAATACCAAATAATGCCATTAAAATAGAATATTTTATGTTTACGATCATAATCAACACTCACACACATTTATTAAATTAACATAACATGATCATCATTTCTTATGCTTGCTCATAACTGTTATTAAACAGGAAAAACTCTCCATACAGTAGTTCGACTCAGTGCAAGCCAGAGTAATCAATGGATGCCAGAAAGCTTGTGCATAAAATCCCTATCTAATGCCTACTCATCCAAAATCCCCAGACTAGTTTCTGGCTTGTGGCCTTCATCAGTGAGGAGCCTTGGGTCTGACAGCACTGCACCTATGTCTTAGGATCTGAGAGCACTGCACCTAGATCTCCTCACTGATGAATGCTACAAGACAGAAACTAGTCTGGGGATATTGGATGAGTAGGCATTAGATAGGGATTTTATGCACAAGCCTTCTGACATCCATAGATTATTCTGGCTTGCACTGAGTGGCATCACTGTATGGAGAGTTTTTACCTGTTTTAAATTAACACAACTGAAATAAACAGAGGAAATGTGATCATGTGATGCTTAATGGTTTAACAACTGAAATATTTAAGGATTTAAAATAAAATATTCCTTAAACTTATTGTACTGCTATTTTATTATTTTTTTAAAAAAACCAAAAAAAATTGTAAATATTACAATGCAGAATGTCTCTAGATTGAGAGCTCCATTCTAGCATTATATATTGAAACAGTAAGATTCGTATTCGAATCTTAAGTTTCACCTTTTTTCTGTCGTCTCTCACTGACCGGTCTATCCTGCCCAAATTTAAACTTTTTGGTATCGAATTGTGTGTGTAGCAATATTAAAAATGTATAAATATATGTAGAATTCAGCATAAACACGCACACATTTCGATCTCAAATTAAAGGCAATAAATAGGGATAAAATAATATAATTTAGATTTCTTTTAGTTATATAATTTTGTATAATTTTAATCATTTATTTTGGATTATAAAGTTCGTATTTATTGCTTTGTTTAAATTTCATTTAATAATAATTCTAAAAAAATCTGATGTAATATTTAATTAAAAGTTAAAATAATCTTATGTTTCCTTTTTGTCTTTGAAATTTAAAAGCATCGGTCAGTGATAGATAATAGATTAATTAAAGAAAAATTCCCCAAAATGTAATTAGTAAATGTAAAATGTAAACAATAGAACGGCAGCTTTCTTTATAATTAAAACCAACAAAATGCATTGATTATCCTCAGGGCAGATTAAGTAGAACCTAAAAATACCTTAACAAAAATGTGAAAGATCAAGATAAGAAAAGAGGCCATCTTAGACTGGCTGGAGACATTCACTTAAACTTTAGCTTTTCTCTCGAAAACTGAGTCTCCAAAATATAAAAATAAATTGTTTCTGCCAAGGTATGACCGAGTAAAAGCACCTACATTATTCTCCATTGGGAGATGGCCTATCAGATGCTGAACTTTCCATTGCCCATCATAAATTCACCATGAAGATCTGCTGCCTGAAATAAATGAGAAAGCTGCTGCTGCTGTTAAAGTAAATGAACCTAAATGCAAGAAAGAATTGCCACTCATGAACTATTTGCTACTAAACCAATGGACTCAGAAAACTTCTTATAAAACAAGTACCTGTCTGCATTCAAACTCTAGAGTACTCTAATAATATGCTATAGCTCTTCTTCATACTACTTATCTAAATTATAAAATGTAAAAACTACCATATGTATAACTAAAACTGAATAATTAACTTAATGTGTAAATTTCTCTAATAATCTAGCTTACCTCATTCTATCTTTCTTGGGTGCGTATTTCTAAAATCTACATTTTATCTATATTTATTATTTAATTATTGCATGCTCCTAATTGTCTCTATTTTCAAAGTTTAAATCTATGATCACTTGAAACAGTGAAGGCGTGTCAAATTTTCATTAATATTTACTTTCATAAATAACTTAACTTTCATATAAATCGACATGCATTCAATGCATCATTTATTGTAATGCAGGGTCTACTACTTCACAAATGGCTGGCATATTAGTTGTAATCATTCCCAGTTTAGATATGTTTTGTATTTATTAAATCTTAATGAATAATTCCATCAAATTACATTTCTTTGAGAGTCGCCAACGTTCTTTAGTAAATGTTGATAATGTAGGGATAAGTTAGAAATCTATTTAAATCTTATCATAATCGTGTATACATTATACATGTGTTATGTTTTAGAGATGCGATGACCCATTCCGCCATGAAATTTCTGGATTCTTCAGGGTTGAAATTAACCCCAGTCGTCCTACACAAGCGGACATAATGGGTGCTCCCATAGGACTTGACGACGTCATGCAGCCAGCCAGAAAACTGCGACACGGACCGCTTGTCCCTGGTTATGCTTATGTGACACCTACTTCATCGGGCCGATGGCAGAGACCAGCCCAACATTCCTATAAACTCATTCACGGCATTGCAGTTTCGATATACTGCCATTTCATATTGCCTTTCTAAAGCATACCACGTGTTCCTTTACTTAATTTTATTATTCTATATATCACTCCGCCTCTGCATTATCTTCATAATTCACTCTCAAATAAATGTTTGCCCTTAGTTATAAATAAATATTTTAATTAAATAAATATATGTCTGCCGCTACTCTTATAAACCTTACTTTAGACTCTTGCATTGCAAAGGTATAAATCCCTCCAGGCATGCATTAGAAATACTTACTCGAGAATTTTAGGTAGCTAGATTACGCCTTCAAATAAGTGAATTCCTTTTGTAAACAAATAAATAAATGTATTCTTTAAAATATAATCATGTCGCAAATCCCGCTACTGAAGCTTTTAATCTATAAAATATTATTAGTAAATGATCTTATTAAAATGTATTAATAAATAATTTTAAACTATACATCTGCAGTTATGTTTCATTTATTCGATATCCATTCTATACAATATTTCCTCGATTATGTAAATATGAATGTTTAATTAATATTAGTTTGATTATTGGCTAACTTGAAAATAAAATCATGAATCTCTTGCATATCCCTGACCACCGTGCCTAAAGAAATATTTACTAATGTCGCATCAGATGCGTTGTTTCATGGATTGTATTGTGGAACCGATAAACTATGTTCGAACTCAGTACCACGGGTGGCATTGCTACCTCGATGGTGCTGCTGTTTTGTGTGGTGGTCGAATTCTGCACTATGTTTATGAGTCACACGTTTTCTGACTGTTACAATATATATATGATAAACAAAACAAGTTATAAATTTCGTAACTTGCTTATAGCTTGCATTTTATGATCACTAGATGGAGCTTTACCAATAGCCCGCTAACAAGCTTGTTTGCATAAATGCTGAGAGAGATAGAATTCAATATCTCTTTCGATGTCTCCAACCTTTAACCCATGGTTTCGAGCTAGTTGGCTCACGTCAGTAAAGGGTAGGAAGACCAGAAACTAGATCTAAACACCAACTCTACAATCAGCATTTATGAAACATGTTTTTATCAGCTTGAAAGCATGAATTTTTCAGATATGTAAATATCTTCAAATCCAGTCAAACAAACTAAATAGCTATATGGGTCTGATTTCAGTTCAGTTTCACCATATAGTAAAAGCATCTGCAATCTATATCACTGATGTGAACCAACTAGCTTGAAACCATGATTTAAAGGTTGGAGACAATGAAAGAGATATTGAATTCTATCTCTCTCAGTGTTTATGTAAACAAAGCTTGTTAGTGGGCTATTGGTAAAGCTCCATCTAGTGATATATATATATATATATATATTATTAATTCTAATATTATCATGTATAAATGATGAATTCATAGTATTATTTCCAGAAGCTTCCATGTAATAAAAATATAATAGCTAAATAGCTGATGTTTTAGTGCAATAACATCAAATGTATAATAATGCTTGTATTACATATCCATGTTCTCAATAGAATTTTTTACCTGTTTCATTTGGAAATGTTTGGTGATAAAATCAACCAATCTCATGTTATACATGTGTTTCTGCACATCAAATCTGACACTTTTTTGAAATTTTACCCATGCAGTCACACATAAATATGCATGATAGAAAATCAAATCTTGAAGACAAATTTAGCAGTAATTTATCTAAAGCTTCATTTATAATGGCAATGTATTAACATGACAGAACCTGCATATATCTTATTTTTAATTAAGCATAGTTACAAGTAAAGAAATTAATAAATGCCTTGTTTAATAACATTAAGTTAATACAATGCAGGTTTTATTTTAATTATTGCAAAATTTGACTTCAAACTCTGAGCTCATGTCAAACAATGTGAATATATTTATATGACATTGGAATGTTATTTTTGTGGAGACTCCCCTGATTTTCCAAGCTATTGAAATTGATAACATCGGCCGGGAAGCAAACCCCAGGACAACTGCTTGTAAGGTGGCTGTGCTAACCACTCAGCCACCAATGCTTGACATATTGATATTGATATGTTTGCTTGACAAAAACATGTGTCTAGCAAGAGATTGGCTTTTTTTCATCAAATATTACTGCTTGAAAAACAGAAAAACTTTTAGAGGCCATACATAAACATTATTAGCATTATTACTATGTAGATACATGTTCAAACTCAGTGTAGACAATAGATAACTATTTAGCATGTGCTTAAAAAACAGAAGTGTGTTAAATTAACAAAGTCATGCAGAATAAAATACCAAATATGACAAAGACACCAATAGAGGTTATATTTTAACTTCATTAGCAAAAAAAACATCGTTTTTTTTTTCAAACAAACCATAGTTACAATATTACAAATATTTTTCCTCCTTAGGTAAAGAAAAATAAATAAATAAAAAGTAAAATTGAAATCTATATACATCTTTTTTTTTTCATGTGTCAAAGCATCGGCCGGGAAGTGAACCCATGAACCCAGGACAACTAATTGTAAGGCGGCTGTGCTGACCATTGGCCACCAACGCTTGACAATATATACATCATTTTATGTACAAAAATAAATAAATTAGTTTTGTATTTATTACATACTTTAAATTTATAAAAATTAAATGATTCATAAATTCATGCAAAGACATCATCATCTAAAGAACTTTCATTGGTCATCATAATTTCTTGATAACTAGGTGGAGAAATAATCTGTAAAGAAATATTAAAATATACAATTACTTGATATTATATAATATGTAATTTTATAGCAATTTTTTTAAGAAAACATAAAAGTAATATTTTATTCAAGAGAGTGATTGACCTAAGGAAACTAGCTATAATAATAAATAACAAAAAAAAAAAAGGAAAATATATATACACACTGATGCAGAAAGAGATGTTTAATAAAAAGAGATATTTTTTTATTTCTTCTTTGAGGCCTTAACAAATGGAGCAGGCCAATCCTTAATATGCACTCCATATGTTATTGCTACAGTCATTATTAAATGATTATTGATATGATAAATGAATATAGATGTGCTTCTGAGAAGTGTGCATTAGACAGAATGGTCAGTTTACTACCTTTTGGCCTGTGGCTTTAAGATCAAGAAATATACCCATTGTTTTTCTTTTTAGTTGCATGACAGTTCTTGATTGAAACATCAGTTGAGTATTATTGAAGGCAGTATTCGTTTTTGCATGAATAATTTTTTATAGATTTTTTTACCTTAATGATAGTGAAAACTAAATAATGGCCCATATTCCCAGAAGATTGTAAAGTGGTCAACCAAGATAACTGTCAGACTATGAAAGTAGAGTATGTTAAAATGTCTTAATTATAGATCCAGTCTCCATTAGATGATGACCCTTTATTATATCATCTACAACTGAATATCACATTCAAATCTTAGAGGGATATTACTTGAATTGGAAGAAAAACTGCTTAATATTAAATGTGACATTTTTGAACTTTGTGAAGATAGAAGAAAAAATGAATAAAATGACTTGAAAAGTGGACATGTATTTTACTACAAAGTCAAAAATTTTGGAGACACAAGTGAAGAATAAATAAAAAGTGGAAGAACAATATTTAAAAAAAATGGTGTTATATTAGACAAAATGACCAGATTAATTACTCCAATTAATGGATGCCAAATAGAGAAAATTCATGGTTATTCACCACCAAGTTCTCATTAGAATGAAAAAGTAAAAAACTTTTATGTATATATATAAAATTCTTTGGGTCACATAAAACATTATTTTAAAATTATCACAAGAGGCTTTACTTCTAGGATTAAAAAATGATTGAAAAACAAAAGTGCTTAGAATAAATTTGTTTATGGTGATAATTTGTAGAGAAAAAAAAATTATATATTATGATCATTTTTTTCTTTGAAAGAAAAACTAAAAAGGCTGAATGGATATGGTGGCGGAAACTGTCAAATAAATTGGATTGAATTTTGATTAACAGAAACTACGTAATTCAACATTGTAATGTCATTAATAAATTCAAAACAAAAAATGAGCATACGAATCAAGACATAACTAGAAAGACTGTATTAATATTTGATATTGTTAAACATCAGAAATTCTCCAATGACATTAAGTAAAAACTTGCTAGTGGTTTATTTTTGTATAATAAAATAAAAAATATTTTGTATTTAAGCTTATAGCAAATATTGTAAAGGCACCCTCAAATAACTTTGTCATTAAAACAGTTAAGAGCAAGCATAAGAAATGATGATCATGTGATGTTTATTAACATTGTCATTACACAATTATTGAAATTGAACCAGACTCATATATGATCATTTGGTACTTACATAGAATGCTTGTCTGGATGCTTACTAGGCATTTTATTTTAAATAATCCATCTTCAGGTGCTTCCAGCAAATGGTATAAACTATATCGCTGAATCTAAGTTATTGTATTCAATATTTACTTTTTATATATATTTATTAAAATGGTAAAGAAGCACAAATGTCCAAAGGGTTGTAATTAAAAAAATTTTAATGTAAATGCAGTAAAGAAAGCAAAAATAAAACATCACTAAGCAAACTATAACAAATGTAATTACTCATTTCGGCAGACAGACATTACTTTTTGTAGGGTAATATCCTATATTTTTAAAAACATCCCACTGCAGCTTGTTTTAGCAACGAAAAATTCCAAATTTTAATCATACTTCTAAAAATGATAAATCAAAAAAGGAATGTTCAAAAAATAATGATAATTTCAGTTAATGAATGTTAAAAACATTATGATGATTTTAGCAGCATATTAACTGTTCATCACGTGTTAAGGGTTCTCTATGTGTTAACGTTTCAACATTATGTTGTGAATAGAATTTAGTAAAAACTGTATTTAATTTTTTTTAAATTAACATTCAATTTAAATTACATTTGTTAATATTTTTAAAGGTAACAAGTTACATATGTTCAAGAAAATAATTTCGAGAAAAAAAAAATACTGTATACATAAATACTTCAATATTGAAAATGAATTATTTAAAATAAAACGCTTATGTATTTTAAATTATAATTTTAAAAAATCTGAATACATTTTCTTTATTATTTTAATAAATATAAAATATTGAATATGATAATTTAGAGTCACCAATATTGTTTATACTATATGTTGGAAACCCCCTGAAAATGAACTACTTAATATAAAATGTCCAGTATGCTTTCAGGCAGGTATTCTACATAAGTACCAGTCATTTTAATCATATGAATGTTGAGTACTCAAAATCATTAATGCTTGATCATGTTTGTTAATATTAAACCATATGTGGTCTAAATTTTGGGCATTCCAGAAGACTAATAAAAAATAATCGATATATAAAGCCTCTAAATCAGGTGGAATCAGAGATTCCTGCCTCTAAAAGTGTTGAAAGCAGGACTAAGTTGCCTTTTTACATGTCTCCTGAATTTTTATTATTTTGTATGCCTTTGTAGCACTACTAATAAATGTACATATGTAAATACAGGTTAATAAATTATATTATTAGTCTATACCATCACTTTTTTGTTATTCTGGTATAATTGATGCTGCTCCAGCTTATGATCCCCAACTGGCAAAAGTAATACATGCAATTTCATATGGTTGTCCATGCCTGTACACAGCTGAAACAATAGATATAAAAATAGTATACTACTATCATGCCATATAATTATTCCTGGGTTGAAAATCTGACAATAGCCTATAAATGGTATCACATAATAAACTTTTAGATATTACTATTAGCTAACTGTAAAACATAAACATATGATCATCCATGAATTTAAAATACCTTATAGAATGAGTTATTTCAACATTCAGAAAATAGCTTTTCAGAAGAGAAATGAGTTGGACTTCTGTATGGTATAAAAAATATTCAATATAATACAATAATAATGAGGCTGTCAACAGAACAAGAAGGAGTGTCCGATTAGGATTATACCAAAAGCTAAGAATTACAGTATGATAGTATGGGGCACATAATCTTATTTTATGACAGAAAACAGTCACTACTTTCACTATTATTCTATATATATATATATCAAAAATGACAACCTAAATATAAAATTACTGAAGTCCAATTTACAGTTTTAAAATGTGCCTGGTAATTCAATGCTTCAAATAACTTTTAAACATGAAAACATTTTTCAGCACATATCAAATCAACAGTCAACATATATAAGAGTTAATTGATTGAAAAATATTAAAATATTTAAAAAAAGCTATAACTAACTACAGGGATTTAAACTTAGGATTTTTCAGTCTATATTCATCCTCACTCCATCTTAAACAGCCAACACACATGACCACATATATGTGGAAATGGTAGATAAGCCCCAATATACATATTTCATGCAAAATCAGCACTCATCAGTTGGTGAGATCATAATCTCCCACACATATATACAATCAGTGCTTGGTTTAAATTAAGATATCAATTCCTTAAACTTTTACTGAATAGGTTTTAATATTCTCATCCTTCCAACTATTCAACCATCCATTTCATTAAAAAACTAGCAATGGAACACTCAAGCCCTTGACAGATTTGATTTTGTAGTCATACTCACATAGACATTACATCAATGTAATTCCTTATATTATCAAACCATTTCATATCCATATATTAACAGAAGAAGGATGGGATAAACTTATATACGTAATAATTCCTTAAACTTTAATTGACTGGTTTCAATCTTATCCCCTCTCAACTATTCAATCATTTATTTCATTGAAAAACCAACAATAGAATTATCAGTCTACTCATTAAAGTTTGGACTTTGAGCATTCCATCACTAGTTTTTCAATGAAATGGAGGGGTGAATAGTTGGAGGGGTGAGAAGATTGAAGCCTATTCATTAAAGTTTAAGGAATTTCTCTCTTAATATAAACCGTGCACTGATTGCATATACATGTGTGGAAAATGATGATCTAGCCCAACTGATGAGTGCTGGTTCTACACAAAATACATATATTGGGAATTATCTATCTTTTTCACATGTGTAGGGTCATATGTGTCAGTTGTTTAAGATGGAGTGAGGATTAATGTAGGCTGAAGAATCCTAAGTTCAAATCCTTCTAGTTAGTTATACAGAAAACATACACTACACTGAATGAATATGTTAATTAATGGTTATAATAGACATAATAATAATAAATAAATGAAAACAAAATATGTACATTAATATAAAATCATTTTCAAGATAAGGTAAGATATTAAGAAACAGATAAAATAGTCTCTTCACAGTTTGATTTTAATACTCAGATCACAAAGGTTATAAAAGTTCAAACAAATCAACCACTTACATATTACAATAGAATTGAGAGTTTAATGAGGAAACAAACAAAGCTATGCTTAGAAGCAGAGCTTCATATTTATTCCTTGAATTTCTTTAAAAAGACAGTTTATGCATAATTTAAGTATCGGCACTTCTTTGTTTGTTTTTTCTTTTAAATAAACATGTTCTTTGAGGTATAGCTCTACTCCATAGATTTCTGGCATTGGATATCAAATTAATCCATGATTTTCATTATATATAACTATATATATTCACTTTCAAATGATGTTATTTTATGGATTCAGGCAGGCAAACTTTTTTGGCAAAATACATATGGATAATCATTGGAAGATCAGCTAACTGGAAAGAAGTGTGCTGTTTCTAGCCAATGGTTCTTCTGATTTCCATGCTGCTAGCTCTATTAAGTACAAATTCCAAGCAATTAAGATTGTAGGGAAGATCTTTAACAATGGATTTTTACTCATATTTCTATAAAATTTTCAGAAACCTCTCATCAAGTATTATCAAAATATCTACAAAAGATTTCCCATTTAAAATTTATCTTTGACTTCTTACCATATAAGGAAATGCTTCAAAATTTATTTAATTGAATTATTATACCAGTCTATAAAAGAATGTAGGCATTAGATACATAGTAGTTTTAATCTGCCTTAGTGAGTTACTTTGAAAGATCAAAAAAAAAAATATCTTGCTTAAACTTAAGTTTTAACTTTATCAAAGATTAAAATTTTAAAAAATTAAGAACTTCTACTTAAAATTGCAGTTAACTTGAATTCCCAATCAATTAGATAATAAAATACAAGAAAATTATTTACTTGATCATTTTAGTGCTAATCAGTTTGATAACAAAATTAAATTCTTTAATTTAAATTTTAAAAAAATTAATTCCAATAAGGTTGGCACTAAGGTGGACTTTGAGCATTTCATCATCAGATTTTCACTGAAATGGATGGCTGAAGAGTAGTGGGGTGAGGTGGCTTGAAGCCTGTTCATTAAAGTATGAAGATTGGCTATCTTAATATAAGCTGAGCATTGATTGTATATATGTATGGAGATGATAATCTTTACCAACTGACAAGTGCTGGTTTAGCACAAAATACAGATATTGGTGATTGTTTATCTTTTCAACATGTGTATGATCAAGTGTGTCAGCAGTATGAGATAGCATGGATAGTTAAGGGTCATGTGAAAGTCTAAGTTCAAACCCCCTATATATTAAATATTTAAGAAAAATATTTTAGAAAAAAAAAGTATAAAAGAAAATTTATGTTTTACATGTACCACATGCAAGCACATACATTAATTGTTGATGCAGCACACTCCTATATTAACATGTACCTTTTTGTGTTACTTATGAAAATGACTATATAACCATAGCTCCTATAAATTGATGGTTTTGAAAGAGGGCTCTATTCTCTCTATGAAATCAATATATGTATATATTATATCCTTAAGCTCTACCTATAGAACTTTATGTTAAGTATTTTTGCTAATATATCTATAATTTTTATTGCATAGTTTATTTTCTGTTAAATAAATCTCATTATTATGCTAAAAGTATTGAATTATTTAATAAGTTATGTTATTGGTTTATGACTAATGTTATGAAATATTATTTGTGATAAATTTAAATAAATAAATTTAAGTAATTTTAATTTAGTAGATTATTTTATAATTATACATGTTGTAAAACCATAAAGACCATATTTTTATGTACAATTTATCCTTAACATGTTATGATTTAAAGATGTAATTATACTCTTGATGTAGTCATTACACATATTTATTAACTTAATTTGGTATAAAATAAACATGTAAATAATTTCAAAAATACTTTTTGACTTTTATTAATATAATCCATCTGTTAAAATTCATTTTAAAAATATAGTTCTAATTGCTAGTTTAATAATAATCTAATTTTCTATAAATATTAATAATTAGAAAATAGCTGTAAATTAATTATTTCTAAGCCATATTTTAAATATGTTTAGTGTGTATGAATGTGTGTAATATGTTTTAATTTAAATTTAAAGCTCAAATTTTAAGGATAAAGTTATTATATTTTAACTTCCTTACACAATTTTATTGTGTAATATTTTATTTATAAAAATATCTATTTTAGAAATATTGTATTCAAATTAATGTTTTGAGAATTTTAAAAAAATCAAATATATTTAAATATATGTATTCTTTATTACTATAATAATTTTATTTATTAAATAATATAAGATGCCATAATATTAATTTATTGTTGTGTTTTAAATTTATTCTCAGTCTAGTCAAAAAAAAGTTATTTTTAATTATTTTTTTCTTTAACAGTTATTTGAGGTCAAATAAATTAAGTTGTTAATTAACACCCTCCATGTCAATCATTAATGTCATCAACATACCACCTGCCATTTTATATAAAAGCCATCAACCACCTATATTACAAGCTGACTATTATTTTTATAAAGTTATACCATGGACTGCTAGCATAATTATCTGCTTGAGCCTCTAGCTTTGGTCCTTCTGTCACTGTACAGAATCTCCTCAATGTATACATTCAGAAAGCTTCAACACTGTATAATTATAGAAGAAAGTAATACATTGTCACCATGTTTTGTGACAACAGAAACTTTTTATGGAAGGTATAATATTGCTTGAACTTTTATTAATATTTAATTGCTTGTTTGATCAGGTTAAGTTTATATAGAATGAAACTTCTAAAATATTGCATAACTTTAAACTAAGTTGATTATACTCTATTCTATAGATGGTAGCTTTCTCAATGCTGAACTTTATTATTATTTACAAAATATTCTCATTAAGCTTAATTTGATGTTATTGTCAAATTAGAACTTTTGCTAAACTAGCAGGTTGTTGTAAATGATAAAAGCAACTTTTGGAACTATGAATGTATGAATGTGTTTGCTTTGTTATAAAAGTAAATTATTGTATTATTATTATGTCTTCATAATTTAAAATGACATTCATGAAAATTATCATAACGCTATCTTTTCCAAAGACTTTATCATGTGGTTGAAGTGTTAGTATTCATTCATTTTATATTTAAAATCCAAAGTGCATGTGCAACAGTTTAATGCTGTTTAAATATTATAATGCTATTTTTAACAAAAATGGAATGTTTATTTTAACATTTATAAAATTATGGAATAGAAAGATTGTGTTTTTTGAGGAATTTATTTTATGTTAAATATGTACTGACAAAATACTGCATTTTAAGGAAATATTTTACCTTGTTCTGGAAA
Organism: Epiperipatus broadwayi; assembly: GCA_028023455.1. Classification (NCBI taxonomy): domain Eukaryota; kingdom Metazoa; phylum Onychophora; class Udeonychophora; order Euonychophora; family Peripatidae; genus Epiperipatus; species Epiperipatus broadwayi. The sequence continues at coordinate 1,900,966 of JAQFVV010012495.1, forward strand.
TAAATACAGAATAAATATTTATACTCACATGTACTTTATTGCCTTGAAATATTTTGTTGCTGATAAAATATAAAATATTGCATAAACATACTTTGTGAATTTTACAATCTTCTTATTGTTTTATAATGTGTATTGCTTTTAAAGGATTGTTGTGTTCCTGATAAATTATTTATTGCTGCGTAAAACTTTGCATTACCTCAAGGGATAATATATTATGTTCTTTATAAATTTCTCATTGCATGAATCTATGAATTGTTTTTTAAAAGAAAATAATATTATTATCTTCATAGGGCTTGAAATAAATATTATGCTATTTTTTTCATTGTTTTACATTTTAAATTGCTTCAAACAAAGGATAGTTTATCTTCATAATGTTTCAGCATATATTTTATTTATCTTGAATGGTTTTTCAAATTATGTCATAACTTATTCATTTTAGGTGCCTTGGATTTTGATAAATTGTTTTACCAATATCTAATATTTAAATCAAGTGGACTCTTTAATAAAATCCTCAGTACATCTACGGAAACATTATTTGAACTATAGTGCTAAAGGAAATGGCATTGAAATCAATGAATTCAGGTATTATGAACTATTAAATGGTGAAAGGGTTATAAATATTTAGAAGTGCCATATTTGTATGTGTATTATATTTATGATATTGTTTATTTATTATTTACATATGATTTGTCCTATACTGATTATGGCAGTTCTCAGAATATTACTGTCTTGAAATATAATCAAAAGTAGCATATACATCTTGTATGGAATTGTTTAGAGTGTGTATAAATAAATGAAGGAATTAGTGGAATAGATGTATATATTTTTTATTAAATTGCAAAGCTACAAATCATAGGTCTAGTTATATTTTGCTTTATTATATTTTATCAGTTTTTATACATCATATGATTGCTATTGCTATATTAGATAGTAGGGTTAATACTATCTTCATATATTACTTTTATTATATTTGTGAGACATAGTCTGTCTTAAATGACAGGTCGTTAAGGATGCTATATTATTGGCAATTTTTTATGACAGTTTATTTTTAGTGTATTTATTAAGATTAGAGACAAGATCCTAATTCTTTATGTACACTTTTGGATAAGTGTTGATTTTTGTGTCTATTCCATTGTAATACCTTTTTCATTCCTTGATATTTATCTTGATGAAAATTTTAAAGTCATGTATGATGTCAACCGTGCTTTTATTTTGCTCTTGATACAATCAGAGCATTTAAATATGTTAATCATGTTGATGTATCTAGTCTTCATATCTGATGTATTAAAAACCTTGATGAAATGTTTTATGCTTAAATTTATAATTATTTTTATGTGGCTATGAAATTATACATCGTGTTCAAAATTCAACATTATTATATTGTTGGTAAGATATACTTGTTAACATCATTAAATATTTTTCATACTAAAATTGGATTAATAAATAAGTGTGAGAGCTTCCTGTATTCATAGTTAAACCATATTGTATTTATTTTTTGGTAATTTAAATTTTATTCAAACTTTGTGATATTTATATAATTCTGATCTTATTATAATATTAATAATTTATTCTTGTCATATTTATTAGTATTAATAAAATATTGATTTAATTATCATTCCTAAATTTATATCTGTATCATCATCTGCATTATCAGAAAATCCAAAATCACACATAATCTATAATATTAAGGTATAAGAGTTACACGAAGATTATAAAAGTCACTTTATTAAAATTTACTTTGTTGATATTTTGACTGGTTTTATAGTATTATATTATTTTATTTTGATTAAGATTAAAGATTTTAAGACTTCTCATTCGATAATTTAATATACAAAATTAACAAAGCGTATGACACACTTGAATGAGAAGCTATAAAGATACACAGAAATTATTACACGCTAGACGAGATACTTGCTTTGACATCTCCAAACGTTGGACTATCTAGTTCATTTGCATATGCTTTGCATACTGTTTTGTTTCCTTGCCCTATTTTTTCATTCTGCAGCTCATAGTACCGCTATGAATATGAGGCAAAAGGCCTCAAAAGTGCTTAGCGTGTAATAATTTCTGTGTATCTTTATAGCTTCTCATTCAAGTGTATCATACGCTTTGTTAATTTTGTATATTTGATTAAGATTATAAGAGAATTTTTTGTGTGATATATGTATAGCACCATAATCTCTTTCTTACTCATCATATCATGAATGTCATCCTAGATTGCTATAATTATTTTAATATCCGAGTTTCGTGATTTATTTATTGTATTAGGATATTATCCAAAGATTGGATTGGATTGTATCTTATTATTATTTACTAGAATCACATTTACTGTTTGGATAAGAACCAGAGATGAATAATGTGATTACATTTGTTTATTAGAGGATTTAATAAGAACCCTTGGATTAGATTCTGAGAGATTTATTTTGATTAATAATCTTTTCATAGTAACCTGATTTTATGTGAACTTGCTTTATGAGATTAATCTAGAGTGTATAACAGCTAGCAATCCTAAGGTATTGATTTTTATACGGCTAACATGCTAGCCATAATATTTTAGTGATCTGATGGTTAGTCATGGTTAATCATGGTAAGGTAATATGTATGTGTGTATTAGTGTGCACAATAATTAACCATTTTGAAAATCAAATGCAATTATTCAAAATTAATTTGTAGGAATTCCTGATATAAACTCCATAGTTTTACAAGATGTAGATCTTAATGACCTCTTTCATTGCACATGTATTTTTCAAAATAAATCTCTGATTATTAGATAAACTGTAGATTTAGACATTCGAATTTTTTTAATCAAAAACAATAGTCCTTTTTTTTTACTTAAGTACCATCATTGCAAGATTGTTGGTTTTAAAGTTTGAATATATTTGCAATCAAATTCATATATATATATTAAAGCCTTTAAAGCAGTTCTATAAACTATCACCGAGGGGCAATGATTTTAGTCCACATTATAACTTCTAAGATAAGAGATTTCTGTACTGATGTACTTGGCTATCTACATTCAATTTTCTCTTTAATTGTTTCTTTAAAACACAGTATCTACATAACCAGGGCCGGCGGAAGCGGGCATGCAACGCATGCTAGGCATGCGGGCGCTGGCAGAAGGAGGCGCCATCACTGAGAGATTAGCATCTGAAAAAGAAGGCGTCATCCCTGAGAAATTAAAACTCTACTAACAAAAATACTCACATTTGAAGAATATTATTCTCAAATGTTTATTTACAAAAATTATTGAGAGTAGATTATTGAAAATCATATGAAGTCATATTATATCTTATTAAATGACACACACAAGCAGGCTTGCACACAAGCTCTGCTTAATATTAAAAATATAAAACAATCAAATCTATTATTTATCATGAACAATAAACTAAACATAAAGTTTATTATATTACAAATTTCATATTGTAATGTTTATATATATATAGTACTGCTTATAGTAAACTATAAGTAACTTTCTGCTAGCAAATATATAAATAAACACACACTAAAAGTATTATAAATTAGAACTTATGTATGTATATGCGTATATATATATTAGATCATGTTTGTTAAAAACAGACAGTGACGCAAATAATAAATATGAAATTTAAAAAAAAAAAAATATCTAAATTTGCCGTGTTAAATTATATATTATTTCATACAAACCGTTTGTATGAAATAATATATAATTTAACAATCAATTTTATGCTATTTTTGATATCAAAAATAGCATTACATCGTGCATTCTTTCTAAAAATCATGACTTTTTTAAAACGCCACGGGACACGGTCGGGTCACCTTAGTAAACATACATATTGACAGGGGCACCAAAATCAAATTTGCATGCGGGCGCCTAGTACCCAGCGCCGGCGCTGTACATAACTTAATAATTCTAGGATAAATAATTGATAATTTTAAAATTCTACATACGTCATGTATTTGAAATTCTCAATTCGTAAATAGTTCAAAAATCCGACAAAATAATTAAAAATAAAAAAAAACATTTGCCCACCAAAGCACCTTACAAGAAATCCTCTCTCTCTTTCTCTCTCTTTTTTTTTGGCCTTTTTAGAAATTAATTTAAAAATAAACATTATATTCTTTATTGCTATTGTTTAAAAAATGTTTTATTTTGAAAAAGAAATGAAAACATTAAACTTGAAGTTATTCGTTTTAGTTGTACTTTTAGTTTTGTTTTTTTTTAAAAGTAAAACCAACCTCTTACATTCTTTATTTAGACCATTGTCAGCTAGGATGCAAAAAAAGAGCTAAGGGGAAGAGTGTTTAGAGCAATTTTGCATTGTCCATCCATGCTGTCAAACAAAGCGTAATTCTTTTTTTTACTAATTTTTGTAAAGTAAAAAAAAAAAACAACTATAGTGGGGATCCATATAAATAAGAAAGAAGTTTCATTTTAACCTTTTGTTGTGGTAATTATTGTTTCAAAACAGCCCACCCCTCACTTTAAAAAAAAAAAAAATTAACATTTTTTAAAGACAAATAAAAATTTCAAGCCAATTTGTCAATTATAAATAAGAAGTTGTTTGAAATTATTTACATCAATTAATTTTGAACTCAGACTTTCACACGACCCACCACTCTCAATGCCATCTCATATTGCTGACCCACCTGATCACACACATGTTGAAAAGACAAATAATCACCAATATACGTATTTCATGCTATATATAAATGCAGGTTTAAGCCTGTACAATGTATTAATCAATTAATTTTGTAAGTCAATATTAGATAGATATTATTAGGGGGGGGGGGGGTCAAAATCAAACTAAGCTTACAGTTGACTGTATTTCTCCCCTCTCTTTCCTACTCGTCCCCCTCTCCCCTTTTCTCAAAATCAGATAAGAAATTGAAAGGTACTAAAAGTTTTCAAAAAGAAAAAAACGCAATGAAAAGTAGAACGCAATGAAAAGTAATTGTCAATAAATTGTCTTTTTCCAAATCCAAAGAATTTTTAATTTAGTGGTCTTCAATGTAATTAGTAGTACACACCAGAAAGCATTTTACAATTTTTGGTGGGTAGTAATTAATTTAATACCATTGCACTTTTAATTACTTTTTAAAAACTGCAACCTTATTTTATAATCCTGTTTTATAAATTTTTTTATTCAATTTGTATATTTTGAACATACTGCCAACATGTAATGAATGTCACACATTCACTATGAATTTATGAAAATGTAAAACAAAAATCGGATAGAATGCCAGCACAATAATGTGAACATATAATTCTGTCAGTTTAATTAACTGCTCATTTGTAGAATAATTATGTGTTAAAATTGTGTCTATTTTTCAAGTGTATCCAAGTTTTCATTATGCCTCCTAAGAAAAAGTGTACTCATTTATATTGAACTAAGTATTTGGTATATGATTTTTTTGTATTGCCACTAATGAAGCAATAAAATCATCTCGATTGCACAAATATCTTCATACTAAAGGCAAAGATAAAAATAAAGACTCCATATTCAAGACAAACCAAAGATGGACTCATAGCAAGTTGTCATGTATCTGAACTAATTGTTAAAAATGGGGAAGCCCATTTTATTAGAGGAAAATTATTAAAACCATGTTTTTATTGATTATGATGCATGTAAATCCACCTGATATTCTGAAAAAATTGCTGATTAATGATAGCACAATTAAATGGTGAATCAATGAAATGGCTGTTAATGGTGAAAAGCAACTTGTTTGTATGCTTCAAACAAAAATATTTTCTCTACAAATAGATAAGTCAACAGTTGTTGGTAATTGTGCTCTTTTGATGGCCTATGTTCATTATTTCAATGAAGATAATTTGTTACAAGAAAAAATATTGTTTGCCAGTAACCTTATTATAGATACAAAAGATATATCCATTTTATACTACAATTCAATCCTGTTTTGAAAAACATAATATACCATTAATAAATATAGTTCCGGGCCCAACAGATGGAACACCAGCAATGGTTAATGATGGTAAAGGGTTTTTAGCATATTTGAAGAAAAAAGTTTCCAATTTATTATATGCCCATTGCATTATTAATAGGAAGCATCTTGCTGCAAAGCATACCAGTCCCAGTTTATTTTTATTTTTAATGATTATCATAAATGCAATTAACAAGATTAAATCTAAATGGACAAAATAACTGAGTATTCAGGCAGGTTTGTAAGGATTGTGATAAATCATGTCTGATTAATTCTTCTTACAAAAGTGAGCTAGTTATCAAGAGAGTAGTGTCTTTCATGTTCTGTGAGTTTATATGTGACTATCTTAGAGTTTTTTGAAAATACCAAAGAAGTCAATATGTACCAGAAATTAAAAGCAGATAAAAATGATTTTTTATTTTATTTAGCTCATATATTTACCAAATTAAATGAAGATAATTTACATCTCCAAAGAAAAATTATGATTCTTATTAAATGCAAAAAAATGATTTGTCTATTTTTTGATAAATTAAATTTGTACTTTTGATGAATAAAGAATTGCATCAGTTTCTAAGTTGTCGTCAATCAAAGATGATTTTACAGGTAATGATTTGGAAATATATAATAGTCACCTTCATATACTCAAACTTGACATGGAATCCTGTTTTCGAGATATTATCAACCTGGAAGTGGATGCATGAATGGAGTCCCCATTAATTGTGAATGTAATTAAACTTGAAATTAGTTTGCAAGAAGAGTTACTACAACTGAAATATGCCACTGAGAGTAAAATAAATTTCAATGAAGGAGGATATCTACAACTTTGGCAAAATAAAAAATTCCCAATCTGTATCCACACTTATAGAATAAAATATTTTCACTCCTGTTAACCTTTCCAACTTCAAATTATGTGAAAACAGGATTCACTATTGTGAACAAACTTTTGATCAAGGAGAGAAGGCCCTTGGATATACAAGAAAGAGGAGACAAAACTAAAACTAAACAAAAACTATTTGCTTAACCAACATCAAACCCAAGGCTCTCATTAAAAGTAATTTTTACTAAACATTTATTTTTCATATATATATATAATATATGTGTGTGTTAGTTATTAAGTAAATATGCAGTTATATCTTATTTTTATGTTATTATAATTATCATAATATATTCATAATAATGAGTTCTGTTTCTGCATTAGTTCAGTTTTCAATTTTATTTTACGATTTTTCATATTTGTATTTGTATTGGTTACTTCTTTTTTTGAATAAAATTAAGTTTCTGTAAGAATATTATCAAATTTTATGTTAGGTGAGTAATAGTCATATTGTAATCTCTCCAAAATATGTTATAAGTGGGTGATAAACAAAAAAAGATTGAAGACCCTTGCTTTAATTGATTAATTATAATCCCAGTAAGTATTATTTCATTATGTCATAGCAGTGTTTAAAATTCTACTAAAAAGAAAATCAATTGTAAGTAGCCAAGTACATCAGTTCTGAGATTTGGACCTCTATATACTATTATTTTCCTAATGCTCATTTATATGTAAACAAAATCATTGCCCTATTTTTCAAGAGTACAAAACTGCTATCTAGCTAATATTCAACTGTTTTGGAACACATCGTGTTTATATTTAAAATAATTTATCAATAATTCTAATTTTAGAGAATTTTTCTAAGCACATAGTTGTAGCTGATAATAAACTTCTGCTTTTCAAATATTCTATTCGTGCATTATTTATTATTATGTATGAATAAATGCATGTATTTATATTTACGTACCTCTAAATCATTTTTCTTTACTTCCTCATATGGTGGTGGAAGATCTAATAAACTTCTGAGACGTCCTAATGTGCTTCTTCTTAATCGATGGATAAAGTCTGACGATGTTTGTGCACTTTCAATATCAGCAGTAGAGTTAATAAAGTAAATAGTGTTTCGTCTATTTCTTCTACACCTATGTTGACAAATATTCTGAAACTGCGAAGTTAACGTTCTATTTCTACGGTTAAATAAAAAATATTTAGATATTTAAAATGTTCGTTATTAAAATATAAAAAAGTAAGACTTTTGCAGAATTTAAATGTTATTAGGTAACTAAAAATAAAAAATAAATAATGTTTATAGTTCTCAATATATGTCTTACAAAATACTTTTTTTGTCATTGACCAAAAAGTTATTGAATTATTATTTTTTCTCATGTGTCATAGCATCAGCCGGGAAGCGAATCCGCTAACCCGGGACAACTGCTTGTAAAGCAGCTGTCCTGACCTCTCGACTATTCAATTGTTGTGCAATAAACATTCAAAGGATGGCAGAAATTTGTCATTTTTATCTGATTTTGTGAAACATTTTTTTTCCTGTTCAAATAAATATAAACATTACACGAAATCAATAAGCTATTGTTTGTTTATCTTGTTTAAAATTATCATTCTTAACTAACTCTTCATACTTCTTGTTAATTTTAAAGTTAAATTTGATGTGATTTTAAGAAAAGTTTTTGCAATTGTGTTTGTAAATGTTTTTTTTTTTATAAAAAAAAATATTTTTTTTTTTAATTTTCAATCTGTAGATGGCAATAAATGCCACAGCAAACATAGTATCTATATATATTTCCATAGCAATAAAGAAAGATTTAATGTAAACCCTTTGTTTTGCAAATATATGATTTACGACATTTATAATGTTGGTGTAATGAACAATAAGCCTCATGATGTAAATGTTAATGCAACCATTTCTCATACTAATCTACTGACACAATACCTTTAAAAAATCACGTTTTTTTTTAATATAAAGAATTTTGTGTTTTAATTATAAAATTAATATTCAATATTTTACTCACGTTTTTCTCACAACTGCTATACATATGCAAAGAATAAGAATAGATATAAAAATACAGCAGGCAATAGTAACCATAATATAATCATTTATCTTGCTGTGATACCGAATAATCTCCGCAGTTCCTGTTTCCAAGTAAGCTGGGGGAAAAATATATATAAACATATCGCTATGTATATTCCATATATATGTTTGCTGGCTATATATATATATATGTATGTATGTTTATGTGCTATATATATACCAAATGAAATAGTCATTGAAGATTAATTATTGTGATAATAATAAATAAAACAACAAAGTATTAACAGTTATAATAAATGTTCATATTAACTATTACAAAACACAGAAGCACGTTTATTTATTTCCAGTTGAAAATGTTGGGAAAGTAATAGAAAGTACTTCTTTATTTTATAATGATTATTATGAATATTATATTGCTATATATATATATATTGTAACGGTACAAAAAATAGAAGTGGATCTGGGGTGATGGAAGAACATCATCAATCATCTCAGTTGTTAGCCGAGAGGTCATCGCACCCATCTTGCAAGCAAGTAGTTGGTTGCAGACGGGTGTGGGTTCGCATCCCAGCCGATGCTATGACATATGAAAAAAAAAGTATAAAAGAAATAAATGAATATGAATGATCTAATGAAATGATGAGCATGACAAATCAGAATTATTTTATTTTTATTGAGCTTCTCATTGGAATATTGTAAGTTATCTTCACTGAAAGATAAATCACAAAAGAAGATATAGTTTGTTTTAAATAAATGTTTTTTACATTGTCTTTTTTTTTATAAGTTGCCAATATGTGATTGCAAATATTTTCTTATAACTTTATTCATAAATTTTGTGTAAACTTATAATCTTATAAAAGCATTTTTTAAGGAGATTATCTAATAAAAATTGTTTGATGTGTTAGTAGATGTAAATATCATTTTATTCTTATATAGACTTATTCCTTATATATAAATATGGTTGTCTATTAAATTGATTATATTCAGTTCAGGAAAAATTATATCAGAAAGGCAATATAATGGTTTTAAAAGTAATACCATCAAGTGAAATATTTACAATGAACTTTATGAAAATTGTTGTAAAGAATCAGAACATGATTGAAATATCTGGTAATATATTATAAGAAGAGAATTGAAGAAATGGATGTCAGAATTGAAAGTACTAAAGAATATATAAATCAGTGGATAAAATAACTTTTAATTTGTTTAAAGAGTTGTAAAATAATAATAGAAGAATTGAAAAAATAAAGTGGCAGTTGATGTTTTTAAATAAATGTAAAATGGAGTGGCTTATGCCTAGATTGTGCAGAATTAAAATTTTTAGTAAAAAATTACTTCAAATAAAAATTAATGTATAAAATACAAACAACAATAATAGAATGATTTATTAAAGAAAACTACTGGGAAATAAATAACTTAATAACAATTTATAAAAGAAATAATGCAAGAATAAAAAGAAAAGTATTGTGGGACATCATAGAAATGAAAGTAGTAATAATAAATTGGTAAATATATCAAGAAGTAAATTTTTAAATTATCAGTTGAGGATGTTGGAAAAAGGACCAAAATGCATACCATTTAAGTGTACAGATATTGATAAGAAAGCAGTGGTTATTATTGAAGTAGCAAATGTTATGGAAGAAAAAAAAGTAATATGCAGTCAAAAATTAATAATGTTATTAATAGGAAGAATGGACATATAAATAAGAATGAGTGGAAAGATAAATGAACAATAAAGGACATTAAAGAGAAGGCTAAAAAGGAGAAATTAATTATTACTGTTGAAGATAAAGGATCTAGATTTGTAATTTTAAATAAAGAAGAATATGAAGAAAAAATTAGAAAGGATTTGGTGAAACAAGATTTTGTGAAAATAGAAAAGAATCTGAGTAACTTAATTAAATGTAAATATATTAAAATATTACAAAGAATGAGAAAGACTAAATTGATTAATGATACTGAATACAGGTTGTTATATTCAATGGCATATGATCATCCTACAGTGTTTGAGAAAATAAAAACACACAAAGAGAATATGTCTGTAAGAATTAATGATGGATTTCAATGAATATATATTAAAAGAAATATGTGATGTAATATATAAAAAAACTTGCAGATAATATGAGATATAAAAAGTATTGTATAAAAAATTCTGAGGAAGTAGTAGGAGGGTTAAAAACACTTAAATTAGGAAGGAATGGTAATATAGCATCATGTGATATAGAGAAAATGTATCAAAGTGTGTCTAGGAAGGAAAGTAAAATTGTGGTAAGAAAGATCAAATATGAGGGGAAATTTCCAAAGGAATGTATAAAAATAATAGAAGAGGTATTAATAATAATTAGTGAAACATTGTATGTAAAATATAATAATGAATATTGGAATATAGAGAAAGAATGGATAATGGGATGTTCAATAAGTGGGATTATAGCATCAAGTGTGGTAGATTGGATTGAGCAGGGAGTAATTAATAAGTATATTGAGAATGGAGAAATTATAAAATATTATAGATATGTAGATGATGTAATAGTAATAGGAAATAAAAGAAGCATTTAATGAACTAAATAGAAATATGTTTAATATTAAATTTACAATAGAAAATAATGAAGAAGGAGTGAAATATTTAGATTTATTAGTGAAAAAAGATGAGAATGGAGAGATTAATATAAAATATTGCATAAAGGTTAAAAATGTAAGGGGAATGATACATCCAAGATCTTATCAACTTTGGTGTCAGAAAATGGGGGTACTGAAAGGAATAAAAGACAAAAATGATAGGCTTACATTGAATGAAAATGAGGCAAATGAGCAAAAGTTGCAGATCCAGAAGGAATACATTGAATATGGATATAATGGTAGGGTTGTATGATATTTTGAGGAATAGAAGATGACATAAGAAAGTTAGCAATAAAAATGAAAGAAGAAAAAAGAAATGGATTTTTATTCCATATTTGAAGGAGGTTTATAGGATTCTGAATGATAGGAAAGAAAAAATAAATGAGAATATAGGTATAGGATGGAAAATAGTAAATCATTAAAAAAGTTAGTGAGTAATGCAAAAATAAAACATGATAGGAGTGATAAGATATGAATAGTTTATAAAATTATGTGCAAAAGATGTATGATGGTATATATAGGTCAGTCAGTGAAAAGTAATATAGAAAGAGGTAAGGAGCATGACAGAGCAATAAATAGGAGAGATATTAAGTCAGGACCATTTTGCCATTTTTTAGAAACAGGGCATGTTATGAAATGTGAAGAAAGTATTGAGGTGATCAAATATTGTAGAAATTATAAAGAAAGGAAAGTGTATGAGATATATATACAAGACAATAGAGATAAATGTATGAATTTAGTACAAGCTTCAATAAAGTTGGGAGTAAAATGGGTATTAAATAAAAATTGGAAAGTATGAAAATTTTTTAGGTTTAAGATTGTCCAGTAGAGGGTGTTCTAGATGATATGTAAATCACATAACATTTTTTGAATTACTGTAGCATCTTGACAAGGTTCAATTTTGAACAAATGTTAATTTGCTGTAAATAAATTTTCAATTTAATTATGCAATTGTCTATTAAATTGATTATATTCAGTTCAGGAGAAAGTATATAAGAAAAGCAACATAATTGTTTTAAAAGTAATATCATCAAGTGAAATAAATATTTTAATATACTCAGTATATAAGGTGAAATTATTTTGCACACCACTATTAATATTTTATATAATAAAATTAGTTTTTTTTATCCATTGTCAAAACCTGATGATGTATGTCATTTTAGCTTTTTGAAAATCTACATTCCCTCTAATAAATTTCTTAATATATGATTTTTTTCTACAGTACAGGCTTTTTCACACCTGCACTCCAATATATAATATATAGGGGGTTTGAGCTCAGGCTTCCACATGACACTCAACTATCCATGCTATCTCATACTGCTGCCACATTTGATAACACAGTGTCGAAAGGATAAATAATCACCAATATATGTATTTTGTGCTGAACCAGCACTCATCAGTTGGTCCAGATTTCATCTCCACACCTATATATAATCAATGTTCAGCTTATATTAAGATAGCCAATCTTCTAATGGACAGGCTTCAAACCACTCCACCCCACAACTCTTCAACCATCCATTCCATTGAAAATCTGATGATGGAATGCTCAAAGCTCACATTTGTGCCAAAAAATTTGCATATTAAAATATAGTGCTGTAAGGTCTTCCCATCTCTTGTATATGTATGTAAATGGATTATATCCTGTACATGAAAGGTCAGAGTGACTTATGGTCAACATGGGTAGAATGAGAAAGTTCACACCAATGTGGGCTTTGAGCATTCCACCATCAGATTTTGATAAAATGTATGGCTGAAGAGTTGTGGGGTGGAGTGATTTGAAGCCTGTTTATTAACATATGAAGATTGGCTATCTTAATATAAACTGAGCACTGATTGTATATATTTGTGGAGATGATAACTTGTACCAACTGATGAGTGCTGGTTTAGCATGAAATACGTATATTTGTGATTATTTATCTTTTCGACATGTGTGCGATCAAGTGTGTCAGCAGTATGAGATATCATGGATAATTGAGGGTCATGTAAAAGTTTGAGTTCAAACCCCCTATATATTACATATTGGAGTGCAGGTACGAACAAAAGCCTGTACCATAGAAAAATTCATATATTAAAATATAATGCTGTAAGGTCTGTCCATCCCTTGTATATATATGAAAATGGATTATGTCCTGTACATGAGGGGTCAGAGTGACTTATGGTCAACATGAATTGGATGAGAAGGTTGGCATCAATGTGGGCTTTGAGCATTCTATCATCAGGTTTTCAATGAAATGAATGGCTGGAAAGTTGTGGGGTGAAGTGTTTTGAAGCCTGTCCATTAAAGTATGAAGATTGGCTATATTAATATAAGCTGAGCATTGATTATACATGTGTGTGGAGATGATAATTTGGACCAACTGAAGAGTGCTGGTTTAGCACGAAATACGGGTATTGGTGATTATTTATCTTTTCGACATGTGTCTGTGATCAAGTGTGTCAGCAATATGAGATAGCGTGGATAGTTGAGGGTCGTTTGAAAGTCTGAATTCAAACCCCCTATATATTAAATCTCTTAATGAAATTTTCCTAATGCATGATTTCTATGATGCTCAATTTTTTTTGAATTGGACAATTTTTAAAGGTCTTGATTTTGTAAAATGTATTAATTTTAATTTTTTTTTTTTTTTGTAGAATTTCAGCAATATATATAAAGATTGTGTATGAATATAATGTGGCTATTGTACTTTTTAATTCAAGAAATATCTTTCTGATTTTGCTGCGGATTTGGAACCAAGTTGCAAATATCAATATATTGGTGTTTTTTTTTCTCATGTGTCATAGCATCAGAGTGTTTTGTTGACCGTTTTTTTTTAAATTAGCAAATCAAAAATTTATCGGCAATAGTTTTTCCTGAAAGTTTTGAGTAAAAGAGAAATTGACCCATTAATTTATTGACGTTAATAAACGGAATAAGCAATTAAATGGATTTTCTAATATCGCTGCCAGTTACGTAATTAATATATATATATTCAAAAACGACTTTTTAAATGTTTTGAACTTATCTATAATTTTCCTTCTGTTAGTAATGACAGGGAAGAGAATTTTTAAAGTTTTTTTTTTTTTTGACAGGTGACATGATTTAACTTTTATTAATTTATATGACATAGGTTTTATTGCTGTCAGTTCAATTGTGTGACAGAATAAAAACGTTATCTTAGACTTTAACCTACTTTTTTTATTATCTGAATCTTTTAAAATAGTTTTGGTTCTATGTACAAGATATGAAAAACAATGTATTAAAACGTTCTTAATTTATTAAAAAACCATACATTTATTTATTTCCAAAAACTAAGCGCAATAGAAAGAAAAAAGTAATTGTCTCTTGATCTAGGAAACTTGAAAGCTAAGTAATATTCTTTACAATATATAGTATTTTTTTATTGTTGATATATTAAACAACCTCCATACTTCCCCATTATTTTTAAATTCATATAAATAAAGATGCAATATAAGACAAATGACCCCCAAGATTCATTTCATGCTGAACCAGCACTCATCAGTTGGCCCAGGTCACCATCTCTTATTTATATCTATTACATGAAGAGTATTAATCTATAGTAAATTGTTACACTTTTATTTACAACTGTCAAACTCACTCCACTCACTCGACACCATCTACCTCAGATAAATACAATAATGATTATTACTAATCATTTACTAAACTAGAGATTATCTCTAACACAGATATAAACTTTAAACCTCAGTTAAAGGTTAATATACTTAATTTTTTTAATTTTAAACATACACACACATGGAGTTAATCAGCTTTCTCTTTCCCATGTGTAATATCTTTATAGAGACATTAAACAACTGATGAGTGCTGGTTCAGCATGAAATGCATCTTGGGTTAGAAGTTGTTCAATATATCTATAAAGATATTACACATGGGAAAGAGAATGGTTAATAACTCCACGTGTGTGTATATTTAAAATTAAAAAATCAGATATATTAATCTTTAACTGGTGTTTAAAGTGTGTATGTGTGCTAGAGATAATCTCTAGTTTAGTAAAAGATTAGTAATAATCATTATTGTATTTATCTGAGGGGGATAGTGTCGAAGTTGTGAGTGTAGCGAGTTTGACAGTTGTAAATAAAAGTGTAACAATTTATTTTTTTTATTGTTTTAAAATAAAAATTCTAGCTTAGAAGGCTATTATCATCATTGCTACCTTCTTTTGTATTTGTGTTTGTTGTATATAAATAATTTTAGAATACAAATAATACTATGATTTTCTAAAAATATGCTAGATATGTAATTTTATTTTTTTTAAATAATAGTTTTACTCTTTTCAGATTAAAAGCCTTATTAAATCAGTTAAATAAATAATACAAAAATTTAATACAACTTAATAACTTGCTACTCAATTTATTTTAAATTTATTGGAGCAAAGTATTCTATTAATGCCACTTACAACATATAAACAAAAAATATATACAGTTACATACCAAAAAGTGTCTATCAAATCTATTGTTTTATTGCATGAATTTAACCCTCTTTCAAGGTAACATAATTGTTCACCCTGGTAACAGTTTTTGTAATCATTAAACACTTGTTTTTCAGCATTAAACTATTATTATATATTAGAATACAATAAACTGGACTTCATTTGTTAAAAAGATATTCTCACAAATAAAAAACATTCTAAAAAATAATATTTTAACTTTGTGAATAGCAAAAAAAAATTGTAAATGAAACACATAACATGAACAATAGAGATTTTATTTATTGGCTGGTTGTTTAACATTATTGTTAAAAGTGAATTAATGAAATATTTGTTATTTAAATTTGATATATAATATTTGAATCCAAGTATAATGTATATACTGAATTTTAGATGAAATTAGAGAGGATTTGAATACAGACTTTTAAGCTTGTTGCAACTATTCTCTCCATCTTATATAAATGCAATTTATTCATTGTACTTTAAACACTTTTTAGCATATTTCATGCTGCACCAGCAGTTATCAGTTGGTCCAGATCATCATCTACCACACATACATATAATCAGTAATAATAATAATAATAATAATAATAATAATAATAATAATAATAATAATAATAATAATAATAATAATAATAATAATAATAATAATAATAATAATAATAATAATAATAATAATAATAATAATAATAATAATAATAATAATAATAATAATAATAATAATAATAATAATAATAATAATAATAATAATAATAATAATAATAATAATAATATGATGGATGGCCGAAGAGTTTGAAGATGGAGAAGAATGAAACCTGTTCATTAAAATGTGAAGATTTGCTTTTTTAATATAAACTGAGCACTGATTATATGTATGTGAGGGATTATGACATTCTGGACCAACTGATGAGTGCTGGTTTAGTATGAAATACATATGTTGGAGATCATTTATTTTTTTCACATATATGTGGTCATGTGTCTCAATTATATAAGATGGGGTGAACAGTTGAAGGGAGCTTGAAAGTCTCTGTTTAAATCCCCTCTAATTACATTTAAATTTAATTTGTAAAATTAAATAAATTTTGGTTAAGGTTGTTTTCTCTTAGCATGTTGAAACCGCTCGAGGGCATAATTTTTATGTAAACAAGCAGAATTATAATGTTACTGGGCCATTATTGTTGTGTGTTTTTTTTTCAACTTTAAAGTGCTTTTTTGATTTACAATAAAATCATAAATAATGAAATTTATCTAAAAGAAATAAAAAATACATTGGATAAAACTTTTTTTTATTTTTCTAAAATGAAATTTGTAATTTTAACAAGAATAAAAACAAATCAAAACAATATCGTGGCAATGCAAATCAAATTTTAACATGAAGAAAAATAAATAATTTCTCCAAAACAACATCGTGGCCACGCAAATAAAATTGTTAATTTTAACAAGAATGAAAAGAAATAATTTCCACCAAAACAACATCATGGCCATGCAAATATAATTAGTAATTTTAACAAAAATGAAAGAATTTATTCAAAACAACATCATGGCCAAAAATAAAACTGGTATTTTTGATTGGTCTCGCGATTTATCTCACACAAACATGAATTTTAGCATGATTTTGTCAAAATAATGCTTACACCTCCCCTTTGATGATTTATTAAAGTGTCACCCTTGTCTAGAGAAGTGGGGCAAAGTTTCAGAAATTTTTATTACCTCATACTACATCATTGAATTTGAAAAATAATGACTTGGGCATGCGAATTTTAAGACTTTTGACAGTCTCAATTACAGACCCCCTCACAAAATATCATAGTGAAATTTGAAATGGGATTGTTCATATAAACTGCGTAACACAAAGTTTACCACAACAGATAATAAACATCCTACTCCTGTGCTGTAAATACCTGCACCATTATATCTTAATAATGGGATTGTTTGTATAAACTGTGGCAGAATAATACGTCCTATTTCTGTGCTGTAGCATGCAAATAGATACCATAGTGAAATTTAAAATGGGATTGTTCATATCAACTGTGTAACACAAAGTTCACCGTAAATGATGGTGTCCTTCTGTGGCAAAATAACATCCTATTTCTGTGCTGTAGCATAGAAATAGGCACCGCAGATAAGTAAACGAACTATTTCTATGCTTAACCATTGGAATAAAACATTATATAGTGGCATGGCCACTTAAATGTCATATTTCTGTGCATTTGCATAAAAATTATGCTCTCAAGCATTTTCAACATGCTAAGAGAAAACAACCAGTGATGATAACCTTATAAAATCCTGTTATAAACTATAAAATTGCATTTATAGTTATTAGAATATCATAAATGCTTTGTACAATCCTATCCATCTTTAACAGGTTTAACAACAAACAACATTGATAAAACATGTTTTTTTAATCACTACTTTAATTATTTTTAATTTCTATTTTTAAAAATCAAATATATTTTTTAAAAATCTAAGTATAAACATAAATATATTTCTGTTTTAGTAATTATTATACAAATATTTTGTAAAATTAATCGTAAATGTTTAAATCAATGACTGAATTAATACAATTTGTGCAATAGAAGAGAAATGTACAAATTTGTTGATAAACCCAAACTCAAAGAAACAACCAATCAGACACTGATCAGAGTTTCTCTCTTGGAATGTTCTGTTTATTACTGCCATATTCAGATTTTTACAAAACTAATGCATTTTTTTCCTTATCATAAATAACAATAGAACGGAAGGTTACAAATTGGTTGATACACCCAAAATCAAAGAATTGACCAATCAGAGCTTTTAAAACTTTAGACAGCACTTTTGAACTTTTTCTCTTGGGTTGTTCTGTTGACTATTGACAATTTCACATTTTTAAACTAATAAATCAATTCTGTTTTTATGACAAAAGGAGTCTAAACATGTGAATATAATGCTAAAGATTACCAAAGATAATAAAGCAATGTCAATGAACTATGATGCTATGTCCATACATATGTACTCAGGTCAATGAATCAGTACATAAATATTAGTTTTTGTTTCAGAGATTTTTAATTTTTATTCTGTAAAATTAATTATGACCCTGTGTGGCTTGGTGTTGTGGTATAATGGCAGGCACAGGAACTCAAAATTCATGAATCGAATTACAGCTCATACACTATTGGCAGCTTAAACTTTTTATGAACTCCAGAACAATAAAGTAATTTAATTGGTTCTTTCAAATTATTTATAAACATTTAAGTCAAGATCATTTTACATGTGTTATTTTTTAAAAATTTTAAAAAAGCTCAAAGAATAAGATTAACTGTAGTTTTAAAAAATGTTTCTTTGATATTTATTATTGATGAATTTTAAATTAATCATAGCTCAATATATAGGTAAACAAAGAGAATAAGTCACTTTGTATGACTTAAAAGTGCTCTGAATGTTAAATGAAAGAATCAAGAATAGAATGAATCCAACTATTCAACATTTAGAGTGGTGTTAAGTCATAGTCTGAGGAAAAGTGATTTACTCTCTTTGTTTACATATACATTGAGCAATATTAATTTAAAGTTTACATATTAAATCTTGTTTAATTATTACAATCAAGGTGTTAAAAGTGAGATGCGTTTCCAACCTTGTATTATTAATTATGAGTATCATCATCATCATCAACCATTATCAATCCACTGCAGGATGAAGGTCTCTCCAAGTTTAATCCATCTTCTCCAATCTTTAGCTTCTCTTCTCCACATCACCACTGCACACTTTCTTATTTCATCCATCCATCTCATATGTGGTCTCTTTCTGGGTCTTTTACAATCTCTTGGAATCCAGTTTAAAATTTCAATTGTCCATCTATTATCATCTCTTCTAGCAATATGTCCAGCCCAACTCCACTTCAATCTTTTAATTTTTTCAATGAGGTCAGTAACACCTGTTTGTTCTCTTACCCATACATTGAGTTTTCGATCTCTTTTTGTTACTCCCAACATACATCTCTCCATACTTCTTTGAGTGGTCTGAAGTCTCTGTATTGCTTAAGTGTCCAAGTCTCAGATCCATAAGTAAGACCTGGTAAAACACAATTATTAAAAACCTTCCTTTTCAAACACATAGGCATATTTCCTTTTAGTATCAAGTTATTTCTACCAAAAGCACTCCAACCAAGTTTAATTCTATGATTAATTTCTTCCATTACGTTTCCATCTGTATTAATAATCTGACCAAGGTATTTGTAACTGTTAACTCCGCTTGATAAATTAATTTCACTCTGAATTACCAACAATGTTGACAATGTTATGCTTATAAAACATCAGAACAACTAAAAATAGGTGAGATTTATTCTATTCTTGATTCCTTTTTCTCATGTGTCATAGCATTAGCCAGGAAGCAAACCCACTAACCTGGGACAACTGCTTGTAAAGCAGCTGTTGCTGACCTCTCGACCACCAATGCTCGACTATTCTTGATTTCTTTGTTCAGCATTTAGAGTGCTTTTACATCATAGCCTGAGGAAATGTGATTTACTCCCTTTGTTTATTTTGACGACTAACTTCCTGATATGGTTAATGGTTTGCACTTTCTCAAAATAATAATTCATTATTCTCAAGCTGGCTTAAAAAGTTAAAAATTATTCTGCATCTATTGAAGTATTACATTTTCCCAATACTATTAAAATCCCTTAAAATTATTAAGATATTATTTAAATTATGCTGCTCATCAACATTCATATGACTAATCCAGATTTACCTCGAACTCCTATCTTTTAGTTAATAATAATCAGATATCTCTTTTATAAACACTATAGAATAACTAGTTGATTTTAAAACAATCTAATAATTTAAATAAATTTCATGGAGCAAATAAATAATCTTTGGGCCATTTTCTTCGGAATGCTACAAGAGGCTTCTAGAAAAAAAATAGCTTACTCTAATAATTAGTTTTCTAGGCGAATTTGTTAAACATAGTAAATATACATTTTGGGAATAAAAATCTTATTTACAAATCCTTGTGAAATGCATCAAATATATGTTGTTTTGTACACTTTTAATTCATTTCCCCCTACAATCCAATAATATTCAAAAAATTTACATTTACTAACTTTTTTTAATTTTGTAATTAAATTTCTAGAAGAATAAATTGGATGATCTTTTGACATAGAGTGTTTAAATGGGCATTGTTTTATCATTTTACCTATTTGTAAATATAAAATAATTGCTATGATCTACCTTGAACATTGATTAAGACTTTTATTTTGATACATGTAGCAATTATAATTATACGATTACAGAATATTTTTTATAATTAAGTAAAATTTATTGAATTTACTAGTGAAAACCAACATACTATCCATGTATATTTTCAGAAGACCTAATATAATTATAATCTATTTAGTCATTGTGTATATATAAACATGAAAAAAAATTTGTTTTAACGTCACTGATTATATATATATATATATATATATATATATATATATATATATTACATTTATGTTCACAATAAAATTTTGTTTTCTTAATTACTTTATGTTCTATTATGTATCTAATAAATCATATACCGTATAATGAGATTAATAACTAATCTTTCTTATTACATTGCCAAATGTATGTAATATAATATTAAATCATCCATGCACCCAGAGTTTCACAATGCTTTAATTACCACCCTCTTTTACAGTTTTGATTGCCCCAGCAATCTTCTTCAGAACTTTCCTTTTGAAGATATAAGAGAAAAGTTCTGAAAAAGATTGCAGGGGAAATCAAAACTGTAAAAGACGATGGTAATTAAAGCATTATGAAACAGTGATAAGGTGCATGGATGATTTAATATTATATTGTATAATGAGATTTATTTACTTCTAGGAATATAGAAATCTCAATGTGCTAACATCCTGTGCTAGCTCTCTATGTCTATATTAAGATCTTAGTCTAGAGTGAAAGGTTGAATTCATTTTTTATTATTGTGATTGCCTTGACAACAGCTTGAAGATTCATTGTTTATATAAGCTTGGCTGTTTGTATATGTCTATGTTTATAAAACTACTTAGCTTTATGCTAAAGTTGGTTTATTGCTTAAGTAATAATTAATTGGACTGGGCATTGAAAGGTTTAACAATGACTATTTATGAGACTGCTTTCAAAAAAGTTATTTTTATCTGCTTAATATGGTTTATATTAATTTCTAGGAATATAAAAATCTAAGTCTATTAAAATCCAGTGTGCATTTTCTTAGTTTATATTAGATCTTAGATCAAAGTGAAAAGTGGAATTCATCTTTCACATATAAATGTTGTGTTAACAACATAAGGAAGATTCATATTTTTAATAGCTTGGGCTGTTATTGTATGATTATTTAATATTTGATAAATTTTACAAGTATTGTATTTTAGATTGTAATAAACTATGAAAAGTAATCATTCTTTTTATCACTGCAAGGATACTCTTGCCCCAACCAGAAGATAGAGACTTTAAGGAAATAAGAGCTGCCATCTTATTTCTGGACTCAAATGTAATTATATAAGCCAATCTTAAATATTTAGAAGTGTGAGCATTTAATTTATAAATCATTCACTTTAAATCCATTTCTTATTTTAATATTCTTATTAGCACTTCTGAAATTTTTTAAATTTACTTTGTGAAAATATTAAATGATTTTAAGCCAAAAAACATCACATGATCACCATGTATACATATAGAGAGTTTTGCCTGCTTTTAGTATTAAATGATGTTAAATAATGTGTTATTTAATAAATTTTACAAGCACTGTATTTTAGATTGTAACAAATTATAGAGAGTAATCACTCTTTTCTCCCAAACTCCATTAAACAGAGGTGTTCAATGTGCAAGGACATTCTCACCCCAGTGACAAGATAGAGACTTTAAAGAAATAAGAGTATCCATCTTATTTCTGAACTCAAATATAATTATAAACTTTCTATAATTTGTTACAATCTCAAATACAGTGCTTGAAAATATATCAAATGTTACATAATTCAGCAGTGTTTAATATCGGCACAAAGTAAATTTAAATTTTTTTAGAAGTGCTAATAAGAATATTAAAAATAAAAAATGAATTTAAAGTGAATGATTTATAAATTCATACACTCACTTCTAGACACTTAAGATTGACTTATATAATTACATTTGAGTTTGGAAATAAGATGGCAACTATTATTTCCTTAAAGTCTCTATCTTATGTCTGGTGCAAAAGTATCCTTGCAGATTAAACACCTCTGTTTAATAGTGTGTGATTACATATATATATATTGTTGGAGTGTAGTTTTAAAGTTATAATTGACTATTCCTTATTCCGCTTTCAGAACAGGTTATATGTACCAGTCTAATAACATTTATTTAAACTTATTTGTATCAATAATTTCACTCTCTGTAATCAGTTTGCAATTTTTAATATCTATATAAACATATTAGTCCATAAATAAAGGTGAATTTCTACCTTATTGTTAAAAGGTTGCCATGACAACAGATTAAGAATATTGATTGTTATTGATATTGGTATAGTTTCAGTGTCAACTGCTTTCAAGAAATTTTACATATATATATATACTGAAAACCTTCACTCCACCATAAGCTTAAAACATGTTAATAAAGACATCTGAAAAAGATCAATTACTTTCAATATGCATTTTAGGCTGATTAGCACTCATCAGTTGGTTCAGGTCACAAACTCTTATATACATGTCTTTATTACTTGTTCAGTATTTATAGTACCAAATTATTACACTTTACAAGAATCAAAGTTTCTGAATTTTAGATTTTGGCACCATTCACTTTATATAAATACATTAATGACCATAACTAATCAATTATTGAACTAAATATTATCTCCAGTCCAGATATATATACACCTGGGTCTCATTTTATGCGATAGATAGGTTCCTCAGAAAACACGCACAAATGAAATCGTGCAAAAATAGACGTAACTTACCTTGAAAAAAAAGGGGATACGGACTGTGATTTTTCAAAAATCGCATAAAAGCAAAGGACCAACATAAAATTACTTTAAAATTCGTGAAAAAAAATAAGGAAATAAAATATGACTAATAAAAAATTTCAAATTTGAAAAAAATTGATACAAGACAAACTTTTTTTAACTATAATATTTAATTTTATTCAAAATAATATATTTTTATGCATAATTTACAGTACAGTAATTTACATTTTTATACACATTTTAATTATTATCACTATTTGCTGCTAAACAGGTTCATTTGCAAACTGGTAAAAAAATCAGATTCTTCACAAGAGGTAATACAACTAGCGCCAACTTCACATCACATTAATTTCAGGTCACCTTAAGTAATTTTTAAATTGTTAATTACAATTAAAAATCAGATTTTAATTTTTAATTGTCAAATTTAATTGTGCCCACTGCTATTACTCACCTTTTAAAAATAAACTTGCAGACACTAAATGATTAATAATTGATTATGTTCTTTTTTAAAAAGCAAAAACAGAATGTGATTTAAAATGCAAAATTAACATGCACAATGTTTGAACAAATTTACATTATAATCTTGTAAAATTTAATGTGTATATACATAAAATGTGGAAATCATGATTTTAATTTCATTATTGCATAAAATCTTACTATTATAAAGCACTGAAAATATTGAAATTACTAAGATGAAAGTCGAATTCCAATAATGTGCTATTACTTTCAATATGACATAAGTGCGTGAAATTTATTATTTAAAGTAGTAGCGCATTATTGGAGTTCGACTTCCGAAGAAACATGAATCATGTAACTTCAAAATCGCATTAAATAAATCTGTGTAAAACGAGACCCAGGTGTATCTAAAAAGATATTACACAATTGAGTTATTCTGGGTGTTTACATTTAGTTGCAATCAGATATATTAGTCTTCACCTTAGGTTTAATATACATATCTGGCCTATAAATAATCTTTAGTTTAATAAATCATTAATAATGATAAAATTGTTAGTATCAAAGTTGTCAGTGCAAAAAATATGACACTTATAAATCAGAATAATAATGTGGGTGTTTGTCTGTGTGCAAATAATTAACTAAACATTGCATTACTGTGGAATAATAATAAATAACATTAGCTTATTGCATCTCTAGAAAATGTGTGATCATTAAATTAAGTCAATATTTTATGACAATATCTAGCCAAGTTCTGCTGAATAAATAAATATTCCTGTGATAATTGATATAATCAGCTATCTGGAAACTAGTTAACACTTCATCAAACACAGTAATTCATTCTCTAAACATTTTCTCAACATTGAATTTTATATTAAAGTAAATTCAATGTAACACAATGTTTGCACGCATTTATTATATTTGATATAATGTCACCTAGTTCCCAGAGCTTATAATAAAAACATATGTCAAGCAAAGATTGGTTAATTTTTTATCAAACAATGCAATTTGAAAAATCAAGTAAATTTTTTATATTATGATTAAATAAAATTATTGTTTATATATAAAAATTACATGCATTTTTAGTTTAATTAGTTTAATTTTAATACACATATAATATTAAATACAATTGTTTTCAAATAGTAAATGTTGTTATGGTAAAAATATACATATTTCCACTTCAATATAATATCCTTTACTTTTTTACTTTATTACCTTTAGATTATTTAAATGTTTATTACAACATTAAAAATAAAAAAATTATTTACTTTATATATAAAAAAATTAATCTGTTTGATAAATATCTTGCAATAAATAATTGATTAATATCCACACTGTATATCTTAAGTATTCAAAACAAGACAATATTTTTACATACAAAAAGAATCAATAAGAAAATAATTTATTTTCTTGTTACTATATTGTCATGTATTGAAGTGGGGGTGTGTATTACCAATACCACTTTCAACTTCAAAATCTCTATATGGGATGGACATCTAATTTTGCACACAATCGTCAATAATATAAAACCATCCTTAGGGATAATATTGATCCAATATGTCTGCTCTGCAAGACACAAGAGGATACTTTTGACCATATTATTAAATCATGCCCTCGGCTGGTAGGCACTAGATTGCTAATATCCCCAAAGCTCGAGCATTGACTTTTACAAAATTCTATCATTGAAAGACTCCTTACAAAATAGACAATTTCTTTTCATTAGACTTTCATTATTTTCAGTTCATACAATCTGGAGTATCCATTGCAAACTAATATTCACCTTCCCACCTCCAAATCAGGATCTCATATTTATCAGTCACCTTAATAAGTTGAAAAGTAAAGACTTTATCCTGTCTTCAAAATTCCTCTATAATGAGACATGGAGTCTCTTTCAAATACCAAAAATCACCTAAGACATACACAATCACACATGAAATTTGATACTAGCATTTCCATTAGAGATTCTCCAGGGGATTAAACTTTTAGATCCATCACAGATTCTCAATCAGGATGTTGAGCTCATTTATCTACCTCTAGAACTTCTTGCCAAGAAAGACAATGTATTCACATATTCTTAAATAATCAATTATTTTACACTAATAAAGTTATTTTTGAAATTAAATAGTATTTACTTTTTAAAATAGTTGTATTTAATGTTATATATATATTGTCTGAATTTTTGCATTTAAGCATATTTTTAAGTAAAGAATAAATTAATTCCTACTTTTAATCTAGATGTAATAAATTGTACAAATACAGAGTAACTACAAACTATACTATATTTTGCTCCAAGTCCTTCTCACTTTCAATGTATATAATGTATAATAGCGCATCCTTTGTTGGTAAGCATTAAATTGGAATAGACTATATATTATTAATTGAACTGAAAGTGTGCAATGCTTTTCAACACACAACGTCGATTGTGTTTTATAATTTATTTTCTTTGGCTAGACTGGTTTGGTTGTGAATTTGGGATAATTTTGATTATATATATATATAAGATGGATAGATAAATGATTTTGGGGTAAAACCGTGTATTATTTTCTATTATATACTGATATTTCGACGAACTAGCATCCGCCAGTGTTAAGGTTCGTCGAAATATCGGTATATAATAGAAAATAATACACCGTTTTACCCAAAAAATCATTTATCTACATCATACAACTGTGAAAACATTAAATATAATAATATAAGATGGATGTTTATATATGTAAATATAGTTTGAATACAAAT
Organism: Epiperipatus broadwayi; assembly: GCA_028023455.1. Classification (NCBI taxonomy): domain Eukaryota; kingdom Metazoa; phylum Onychophora; class Udeonychophora; order Euonychophora; family Peripatidae; genus Epiperipatus; species Epiperipatus broadwayi. The sequence goes on from JAQFVV010012495.1 coordinate 1,927,922, forward strand.
CAAAATTATAGTTTAAACAAAATTTTAAAAATAATAATAATGTAGTTATTAATAAAATCTTGATGGACACATTTATATATATTTTACTGAGTGTGTGTTCACTCATAAGTACCATTTTTTATTTTTAAAATAAAGTAAACAGTCAAAGATTTGTCTTTTTTTCATATTAAATATTCTCTTTGTGATATTGTTTTTTTAAGAACTTTTTACTTTTATGGAAACTTAATGATTTTGTTATCAAGAAATTACATCTCCATTTTAACATTTTTAAATCAGTTTCAACTTTTAATATATTCTCAAATTTTATAAAACTTTAACCATTATATTCAGAAAATACTTTATAATGCAAAATAAGCATATAAAATTCAGAACAAAAAAAAGAGAAGAAAAATGCATAAACTGAAGAAATTTTATCATTATATAGAATCACTTATGGTGCTTAGAGAATTCAAATTGTTGCCAAATATTAATGAGTTTTTGGCTGTTTTTGAGCCAATAAACATCACATGATCATCATTTCTTATGCTTGCTCTTAACTGTTATTAAAATAGGCAAAACTCTCTATACGTATTGCCACTCAGTGCAAGCCCGAGTAATCAATGGATGCCAGAAGGCTTGTGCATAAAATCCCCATCTAGTGCCTACTCATATAATATCCCCAGACTAGTTTCTGGTGTAGTGCTCTCAGATTTAAGTCTCCTCACTGATGAAGGCCACAAGCCAGAAACTAGTCTGGGATATTGGATGAGTAGTCACTAGATTCTAAGATCTAGATGCAGTGCTCTCAGGTACAAGGCTCCTCACTGATGATAGCCACAAGCCAGAAACTAGTCTGAGAATATTGGATGACTAGGCACTAGATGGTGATTTTATGCACAAGCCTTCTGGCATCCATTGATTATTCTGGCTTGCACTGAGTGGCAATACATATAGAGAGTTTTGCCTGTTTTTGTTGTTTGTTTACATGTTTTTTGGATAGCATATAAGAGAAGTCCTGTAGTTAGATACAACATTATTCATAGCCTTACTGTATAGTTATAGGTTTATATTTAGTAGTAAATATTATAGGAGAAAATTAAACAACTACTATGTTTACCAAAAAATAAGACTGATCTTATATTAATTTTTGCTCCATAACGTACTTTAAGGCTTATTTTTAGGGAATGTCATTATTTTTTTGTGTACAAAAATCTACATTTATTCATATGCAAAAATATACATTATTCATTCAAATTACCCTCCCAAACATGTTTTTTCAACAACACCCCCTGTGAATATTTGAATTTTCAGCTAGCAATATATACTGGGATATTTACATTTACTTAAGAACAAAAACTTGTCTGGTGTCAACATGTTGTTCCATTTAAATCTACCATTAAATCAAATGTTATTTGGAGATTTATGAAGCAGGAGTGGTAGCAAAAATGCTTACAGTTAAGAATAATTATCCATACAAAAGCAATTATAAAATGCATGTACAAAATCTCAGAAAACATTTCTGTATTTCACACCATATTAAGTACAACTGTTACAACACATCACATATTGAATTACAAAGATTCATATAAGACACAACTTATTTGTAATAATCCTACTTGTGTATTCCTTTTTAAAACTTTTCTTTAAGAGAAAGATTGATTTAACTTAAACTAAACTTTACTTATTAATATCATTTCCATTATTTAAACTCTTTTACAGGGAATAAAAAAAAATTTTAAAAACAAAGCCAATTTTTCTTTTATTTTGAATATTTAAAAGCTATCATGATCTAACTTTAAACTTACATCAAGCATTCTAAGTCTAAGTATTAGATATAAACAAAATAAGTCCAAGATTCAGTTGAGAGGAAATTGTTTCTTTATGCACATAAAATTATATTTGTTGAAAATGTTCAATGAAAAAATACATAAATACTACTATAATTTATATTATCCACATGTTGTTAACTTAACTTAGACAAATTGTAATTCTATTAATATAAGTTATAATTACATTCATATCGGCCTTTCAAGCCAAATTGTGCAAACGCTTTTGCGAGTGTATTCATTTATTATTTAACACTCGCAAAAGCATTTGTACAATTTGGCTTGAAAGGCAGATATGAATGTAATATAAGTTCTAGAAATGTTTAGATAAGCTGTCCATCAGTCTTTGCTATGAATATGATATCAGTGTAAGATATAGAAAGCAGTTTAACGTAATAGTAGAACAAAGATTGTAACTTAAGCTTTTCTTATCTAAACAGTCCTAGCATTTGTAGCACTTACATTAATTGAATTACAATTTATATTATCACTTATTTAAAGCATTAATGTCAATAATATTATTTATTAAGACATTTTTTAATTTATAATTTAATATGTACATTGTGTGATGTACCAAATGAAATCATTTATCTGGCTGACAATCTCAACTAGGGCTTGTATTTGGGATACGGCTTATATTACAAGCATCCTGAAAAATCATGCTAGGGTTTATTTTCTGATTAGGTCTTATTTTCAGGAAACAATTTATTAACAACTTTACTAAAAATAAAAATAGCATGTGCCAATTCTATTAACATTATCGTGCTTTTAAATGTGCCCCATGGACTTTAAGACAGATATATATATAAGTACATTCAGATACTAACAAATAACTAATGAATCGTCTAGAAAAAATGTATAAAATTAAAATGCTAATTCAAAAATGAATAAATTAACACTCCAATCATTGACTTAGATAAAAAATGACAAGTGATTGTGAACTAAACAAACAAAAAACATCCTAATTCCGAGACAATTTGTGATAATTACTATTATTTCTAGTAATAAATAATTAAATGTATCAAACAAAATTAGATTTTCCATTACATGACATGCATATATATATTCTAAAAGGAATTAAATCTATAAAATAAAAGATAAAAAAACTTACAAATAGTTGGAGGTTTAAATGACTGATCCATTTTTAATTTCTAATTTAATTATTTACAATTAGCTTTTGATAATTTAAACTGCCATTAGCTTTATTCTAAAAATGTATTGATCACTTTAGTTTTTTAATGTTTATGTTTCAAAGAAAAGTACATACAAGGATATCCTTTATAGAAATTATTTTTACTGACGTTTTCATTAGGGAACTTTTTTTGTACGTCTAACAAAAAAAAAAATTCTGTTGAATACGTATTATTCATTACCCTATCGTATATATTATATACATGTCTGCGTGGGTGGTCCATCTGTGTATTATTTTTATTATACTATTAATCCAAAATCATTATTTGACGATTTACGTTATATTCAGAATATTAACAATAACATTATTTCGTTATAAACATTTCTTTTGGGGATTGGAATTAAAAATTAAACTTATTAAAAAAACAAAAGAAATTGTTTATAATTGTCTAATATTTACTAAAATAGTAATCCGTCTATAAGAATTTTAATATATTTTAATATATAATTTTTTTCTATAGTACATGCTTTTTCATACCTGCATTCCAATATGTAATATATAAGGGGTTTGAACTCAGACTTTCACACGACCCTCAACTATTCACGCTATCTCATACTGCTAACAAACACACTTGATCACATACATCTCGAAAAGATAAATAATCACCAATACAGATATTTTGTGCTAAACCAGCACTCGTCAGTTGATCCAGAGTATCATCTCCACACATATATGCAATCAATGCTTAGATTATATTAAGATAGCCAATCTTCATACTTTAATGGACATGCTTCGATCCACTCCACCCCACAACTCTTCAGCCGTCCATTTCATTCAAAATCTGAAAATTGCTGTAGATAGTTACCCCCTCCCACTTCATTTGTTTATTAATATATAGAAAAAAACTAATGAAGATGTTTGATACATACAAATATAATTCATATAGAAAAAACTGAACCCGTCTTACAAGTATATATTACTTTTCAATTACAAAATAAAAAGAGAAAATCAACCAGAAATAAAAATAAAGAAGAGCTTTTTTAATAAACTACCACGTTTATTTAACTGCTTATATGTTTAACTTTCCCCCTGGAAGACTGCACCTTCTTGTCTAATTGTAGTTTTTATTATATTTTATTCTCAGTCGTACCTTCTCAGTCTTTAAGATATTCTGAATATTGTAGTCAGAATTTGATTGTTCCACTAAAACAATATTCATGCTCACTATAAAGCATTGTTAGAAAGTTTAATACCCTATTCACTCAAACATGCCACATGATCCTATCTTGAAATCTGATTAGACTTATGATATACTTATTGCAGCTTCCTTGAATTAAAAAAAAATTCCAGTGCCTTTATGTTAAATCAAAAACAATGAATGTCTTACTTTCATACAATAAAGTTAGTAGAAAATCATTTTTGTATATAGTAAACATTTAATGGAATTTAATGACAGAAGACCATCTATTTTAAGCTTTTTAAAAACCACTGCACTTCAATATCTATGTCCATCGTTTTTCCTTAAAAATCGTCAAGATATTTAAACTAATTCTCATTCTTATTTAATATTCGATCCAAGTTACAGGGCTGAAATTGATCTGGGGATCTTACATTTTAGAATCTGATACTTTCTGGCACTCAAACTTCTTATGAACCCTCGAACAATAAAACAATAAAAACATTCGTTTTAAGTCCACTAGAGGGAGCCAAGGACTTCAGTTTACTTTGTTTCAGGCTCCCCATTTTAGTTCCTTTTTTTTTTTAGTTTGGGGAATTAATTTTCTCTAAAACTATTCCTATTTAAAAGAATAGTTTTTAGGCTCTTTTTTCATATATAAGTTATGTCAACACACTATAACAAGTAAGAATAATTTCAACCTTTATAAAAATGCTATGCAAATTATATGGCAGCCATTGAAATTTTAAAAGATTTCTACAGAGATTTCTCCTCTTAATGAAAATTCTTCATTTCACTCAGTTTTGCTGAGTAGATGAGAGAGTCTAGTTGTCAGGAGGGGCTCCAGGAGCCTAAATCCTAGTTCTGTTGAGTATAGGAGCTGGGATGAGGGTGCTATGGGGATCACTTCTGACATTGAACTTCTCATTGATAGGAAATAAAAAATAACATTATTTTAATGGTCTTCTAGGGATATTCAAAGCCATTTTGGTGAACTGAATAGTAGATTGACTTAGCCGTATTTTATATTGTATCAAGTATTTTCCTATTCCTCAACTTATCTACTGCAAATTGGATTTTTCAATATTATACTCCTAAAACACTTCATATTTGAACTCTAGATTTTATAAATAATTCCTTATTATAACCTAGGTTTACTTTTAGTAATTAATTTCCTCATGGACTGATGATTTGAACATTCACGGACTGATCAATTCTTAGAAATGCTGTGGACAAAAATACAATGTGCCATTTTAGATCTCCATATTACACTATGTAAATCAAAGTTTACATTGTAAAACATGTTGCACCAATAAAGTTTAATCCTATTTTTTAAAATAAAAAAACCATTTGTTTATTTATTTATCTGACCTAAGTCAAATGCAGCTGTAAATTTTTTTTCACTCAATGTCTATACCTATCTTTTCATATTATCAACTTAAACTATTCTTTAACATTGCATTCAAACCATGAACATTCCTAGTTGAAAATTTTTTTAACTAAAAAAAAAGTATCCAAAATCAGCTCAGTCAAAAAGTGATGTTTTTTTTTTTTTTTTTTTGGGGGGGGGGGTATTACATTGTCTGTTTTATTAAACTATTGATAAACTATTCCCAAAACTACTGTCACAAAACTGCAATACAAAGCTGAAGATAACACTATTTCTATTCATTATTATCATCTTCAATTTAGTTTATCTGATCTCTAACCTCTCTCCTTCATATCACCTCAACACATTTCCTTATTCCATCCATCCATCCATCTCACATGTGGTCTCTTTCTAGGTCTTTTACAATTTTTTGCAATCCCGTTTAAGATTTCAACTGTCCAACTATTACCATTTCTTCTATTAAAATGTCCAGCCCAACTCCACTTCAGCTTTTAATTCTTCAAATGATGTCACTAACACCTGTTTGTTCTCTTATCTGTGTATCTTTTCATACTCCATTCAGTTTTCTGAAGTCTCTGTATTGCTTTTCAGGAAAGTATCCATGTCTCAGATCCATAAGGAAAAACTGGTAAAACACATTTATTAAAAATCTTTCTTTTCAATCACAAAGGCATATTTTCTTCTAATATTAAGTTATTTCCATCAAAAACACTCCAAACAAATTTAATTCTATGATTAACTTTTATCCATTATGTTTCCATCTGTAGTAATAATGTGGTGAAAGTATTTTTTTTATTAACTTCATCTAAAACATCATTATCACTATTTATTTAATTATTTTTTTTGAAAAAAAAACCATTGGATATTACTTTAGTCTTTTTAACATTTATCTTTAGTTCTACTTTTTTACTTTCCTCTGATAACTCTTGGACATTTCCTGAAGCCTTTTGTACATCCATATAAAAATACTCTACTTTTTTATTACAATGAGAACTTGTTGAGACATAAATTTGAATTATCTGCATTTAGTATCTACTGTTAAGTAAAATAATTAATCTTACCACTCTGTCTAGTACATTATCAATTTCCACAATGTTGTTCTTCCACTTTTTATTTATAATGACTCCTGCTTCACTTGTGCTTCCAATATTAGTGCCTCTGTAAGTGCTTCCAATATTTGTATCTTTGTAGTATAGTAAATTAATAGTCTCTTTCCATTTTCTTCTAATTTCACAAAGTCCAGCAATGTCCTGTTTAATATTATGCAGTTCAATTGCACAATCTTTCTTCATATGAAAGTGGTCTGCAGTTGTAAGTATCTAAATAAGGTGTTGTCATCAAATAGAACTCTGCGTCTGCAATCAGGAGATACTTAGGACGACCTGCCTTTGGCTGCCAACTGCTGCCTTATCTGATGTTTTATGGCCTCATGGGAATAAGAACCATGATTTAGTTTTTATCTGTCATGATTATGAAAATTTACTTTTAAAAATTTTCATTCACACACATTCATTCTGCTTTCAGTAAACAACTGATATTTCAATTAAGAGCTATCAGACAACTGAGAAGAAACACCAGTACATTTCTTGATATCAAACATAGATATAAAAATCCAGTAAACTCCTAATGCTGGTTGATGCATATAGTAAGCAGCCCATTATCATATAGTAATAACAGATGCAATGACAAGAACATGTGAAATGCACATTAGGAATTTGACTCCCTTAGTTCCTTTAAAGCCTCTAAGAAGAATCAAAGAGTCTTTCTTTCAATTAAAAGCAAACTCCTTTGTGCTGCCATTTCTATTTAATAATAGTGTTTATTTCAAATGCTTCAATTTTTACTTCACCAGTTAACACTTCATATAACTCTATACTGAATCAACTGCATAATATGAATACATATCCACAGAAAAACTGGTTTTTTTTTTAATTTGTCTCAAACCTTTTAATTAAATTAGTCAACTCTTTACTTGTAATACTTTTTATTGTGTGGTTGGAAACAAGTATCAATCATATTTACAGCGGTTTTCATTATTTAAAAAGAAAATACATACTGGTAATAAGTTTTCCTGAAGATTTGTGTTGATGGTGTTTCAAGAGGTATTATTCTTCCCTTTTCTTCAGGTGTTGCTGGCCTGACCAATGATAGCACTGGCATGGGAATCCAACCTGGTCTCTTAGATTCTTGAGTATTGAATTTTCAAGTAAGGCTCTAACCAGCGGGCTATTCCCATGCTAGTATTGTTATTGGTTAGGTCAGCAACACCTGAAGAAGAGGGAAGAATAATACCTCTTGAAACATTGTGCACATTCTAACCTGTTTGATGTGCTATTATTAACTAGTTGAATGTATTTGGAATTTTAATAAAGTTAAATTTTTCTAAAGACATTCAATACTCACATTAAATGGTGGAAATAGTCCAATATATAAATACAACTAGTAATGAGTCATTAGTGATTGTAAACAACTTATTCACTAAAATCATTAAAAATACTTTTGTTTTTGGTCAGACGCAGCCATGATATTTCATTATAGCTGATCTTTTTTTTAAAGCCTTCTGATAAATATATTTTTATAATTAAGTGATACAATTTTAGGGTTATATATATATATTATAACCATATCAACCTAAGTTGCAGCCCACGTTAGTCGAGCTAAAACGCTGCATAAAAATAAAAAGAGGCAATATATATACATACAAACTACTTTATTATGTGTCATTGGAATAAACTACATAAAAAGCTGATTTATGCATTTGATAATATTATTAGATATTTATTGTATAATGTGAAAAACAATCTATGCAAAAAACATCATTAATAAAAATTTGATCAACAACGTGTATGTGTGCGCGCGCATATACCATAAGGTAAAGAAATTGCCCACGAGACTAAAAGAAAAATTAGTAATATACATTTTAAATCATATAAAATGTTGTAGCAATTTATGCAGAATGTTATCATTCATTTACTCTGCAATATGAGAGTAGAAATATAAGAATAAATGAGACTGTAAAGAAAAAGAAAAAAGAAACTGTTGATCGCTGATCAAGTTTAAAATAAATAGTTCATAGATTTTGGGGCATTTTGTTAATCTTTATAGTATATTAAATGATAAATTCAAATCTAAGATCAAAAATTATGAATTAACGATATTTGAGAAATTAGAAATAAAATTTAAAAGTCGGAGAAGAATTTTATATCTTCCTACATTGGAATGGGGGGTAGATAAAGAAATAAAATAAACAGTTATTTCTTTTGTCTTTCATTCTAAAATATTATAATATTGCATACGAGCATGTTTTCCCCCACATGTTTTAGAAGAGAACAATAAAATATTTTTGCTTAGGGGTCTGAGATTTTTAAATGATCTACATTTTGGTTTAAGTGCTGATAAGTGATGAAAACATATGCAATGGTCTACATTATGGTTCGATTGATGGCAAATGATGTAAACATGGAATAGAAAGATAATAGAGAGGTATAAAAAGAGGCCATTCCACTCACTCAGTATGCATGTCTTTCATTTTTGATGTAGAGTTTGTTCCATTGCAGATTTCCATTCGACCGCCATTTTGACTCTAGATTGCAAGCTGTACATAATAAATAAGCAGTGAAGGAGAAGAGATTTTTTAGTTAATTAAAATTTCAATGCTATAATAATGTTTTTCAATAGCAGTGGAATATTTTCCATGCAAAGTTAGGCAAAAACAAGTAGTGCATCAGTCAGAAGACCATGAGTATGCAATCTGATCCAGTAAATAATGTTGAAATCTATGGAACTAGTTCACCATAACATCTAAAATGCCAGTAAAGAAAAGAAAATATATCACCTGCTAAATAGTCAAAGACTTATAGATATTTTACATATGATACATCACCATGCTGCTATAACTACAATTCAAATATTGAGTGTATACGGGGAAGAAATATACTCTTCACGGAAAGTTGTGAATATGACCATAATTATAAAAACAAGAAAAACAATATGTGAAAAATCATGATTAAGAACTTTAGATACTTTAACCAGTAAAATATTCACATTATTATATTAAAAAGACTTTAGACTTAAAAATTTTAAATATAGTAATTGCTGTGATATGTTATATCACTAGTGTTAACTTAAAACATATTAACTATTGTAATACATTTTATATCTGCATTCACAATCATGAGAATAGACTTAAAAACTGAAAATATCTTAATTGTTGTGACATGTTTCACTTTATATCTGCATTTGGGAATCACTAGTATCTAGATAAAACCAACTTATGTATATTTTTGTTTTATTAATAAATTGTTAAGTTATTGTTTTACCAGTCTATTTATTTGTTTATAACTCCATTAAAACATTATAAGTCAACACACATATTCTAGTTATAATCATCCACAATTCTGAGATCGTTTGCAAACCACTGAGAAAATGATTGGGTGTCACAGAATAATTGGCAATGATCATAATTGTTATTTCATTAATATTCTTAGTAAACTTTCTTTGTTGAGGAAGTTTGGCACCTGGAGTATTTTTTATTTGATTGAAATCTAAAACAAATAAAATACTGTCAGAAGTACTTGTGATTACAAATCCCAGTTATCATTATCACATTGTTTAGTATTATTATGAAAACTTTGTTTTATTATTAGAATTCTATTCAACTTGTTATTGATGATATTCATGTACACAGCTTGAAGATTTTCAATATATATGCATATCAATTTCATATAGTATATGTATATTGCATGTATCATTGGTTCTGAGTTCAGATCCAATTGTCGATGTTTATTATTGGATTACTTTTTTACCATTATTATATATATAGATTATAGTAACTTTTATCCTAAAATATAATAGCAACAAATAGCTTGACTTCCCATTCTATATAACATTATAACACAAGAGCATCTCTCCATTCTATGGCCATCTTCTGTAAGCTTAAGTGATCATTGTTTACCAAATACATTTAAACTTATCCTGATATAGAGTTCTGGCTATTTCTGTAACAATGACGCTTAGGATTTAAAGTTGGAGCAGAATACTGCTATACATTGAGCAACTACAACTACCTTTATCTCCATTTTACTAAAATTTTAATCAACCATGACATTTTGAGTTCATGTCAATCTTTTTAAACAATTATATAAATCTAGGTCCAGTATAGCAGATATATATTTTAGTACTTTCAGTTCTTCATTAACTATAAGTACTTACAGTTCTTCATTAATTATAAGTACTTAATTCCTTTGGCTATGAAAGTGGGAATATTAATAATAACTATAAATCATTTAATTCACCATGTCTCACAGTATAAGTAAAAGCAGTTCTCCATTCTAGTGGCACCTATTATAAGCATGAGTAATTAATGAATACCAGATGTGTTTAAATTTTTATTCTCTGATCAATTTCTGGATTCATAGTTATATGTCTTCTGACTAAAAATGTTGAGCCTCATTAGAAAAGGCTAAAGCTACAAACCAGTCTGATAAGACAATAAAGGCAATTACTCAAGGCTTTAATAGGTTTATAAATGTAGATGGTAATCATCAAGACTTAAGCTATCAACATTTCCATCTGTAATCAAGGCAACCTCCTTTAGCAATAAAAGTGGTACCACATTTATCTATCATCTGATATGTATATTGTTAAAGGAGATTGCCTTGACCACAGGTTGAGATTGTTGATAACTTAAAACTTGATTGTTAAAATCAGTTTGATTGAAGTTTAAATTATATCTAGTAGTTGATGCTGAAGTAGAGAGCTGATCTAGTCTTAATATAGCATATCACTAATGTATTTTAAAATAACTCCAGATCTCTCATTAGAACTTGCATTTTATCAATTTTTAAAAATTATGAGATTATTTTATTCATCAAGGTAGAATATGTTCATTTAAATCTAAATGTGTCTGAAAATTTAATATATATTTAAAATAATTATCTAAAATTTTTCTGTCATTATTCAAAAAGTGATTAACTTGATAACTTTCATATTCCTTGAGAATCATTGGGTGTTTCTTTTAAAAATAGAGTGATAGTTCTGATACTTTGGATCATGGTTTTATCATTATCATACCTGATTTTAATGTAGGATTTTTTAATAATGCCATTTCTATGGTGTATTAATTTTAAAAAGTCTGAAGGAATCAATACTTATAGACACTTGGCAAATATATTAATTGTCTTTACTCTATTATCCATGAAGGAAACTCAGATTTATGGGCATTTCTTTTCTGATTTCATTTTTACTCAATGTTTCTTGTAATAAAAGTATGAATTTTTTGTTTGTTTATGACATATTCTGATTATTTTTACACACTAATTGGTTGATAATTATATGAAACAAAAAAATGCACATGTTCAATTTAATACTATTCATTTATGTTTTATTTTTATAAACAGAAGTTTACAAACTTGATAATAATATTAACAATGACAATTATGCATAATGCTATTTATTGTTTGAATTATTTCCATCATCTAATATGAGTATTGAATGTCTTTAGAAAAAATTAACTTTATTTAAATATTCCAAATACATTCAGCTGTTAGTAATAGCACATCAAACAGGTTAGTATATGCAAAATGTTTTGAGAGGTATCTTTCTCTCCTCTTCTTCACATATTGCTTGCCTGACCAGTGACAGCAATAGCATGAGAATCAAATTTGCACCCTTAGATTCTTGAGTATTGAATTTTAAGGTAATTCTCTAACCAATGGAGCCATTTAGAGCATTGCCTTAAAATTCAATATTACTCAGTTGGTTAGAGTGTTACCTTAAAATTCAATACTCAAGAATCTAAGGGTCCAGCTTCGATCCTCATGATAGTACTGTCACTCATCAGGCCAGTGACCCCTGAAGAAGAGGGAGAAATAATACCTCTCAAAATGTTGTATATATACTAACCTGTTTAATGGGATACTATTAACAGTTGAATATATTTGGAATATTTAAATAAATACTAATTTTTTCTAAATATATTCAATACTCATATTAGATTATGGAAATATTCCAAACAATGAATACACCTAAACTTTATCATCACAAACCCTTCAGGAAAACACAATCATGCATAAGTTTGTCCAACTTTGGATGAAATTCATCATGTAATTTCATCACCTGTTAAAATTTACATGGTGTTAATTTTTTTTTCCAAGTATTTTAATAATTATAAAGCAAATATCAGATTTTTAAGAAAAAATTGATAGATTTATCACAAAACCATGATTTTTTTATTCGCAGTTTAAAAAAATCATAAAAAGAATTCATTCACTTTCTGAAAGAGTGTTTAACTAAGATCTTTACTGGTATCTTTTGTTCTTATTTATAACTCAGTTTTTAAATATTTATAATGTTCAAATACAATTTTTTAGAATATTATTCATTCATAAAATTAAATTAAAAACAAATCAAGTCCAATTTCTAGAGTTTAGTATAGAATAAAAATTTTAGTTAAAAGTGAAAGGTTGAGCATTTTCAAAAACACTCATCAGGTGGAAGATAAAATATATCAGAAAGATGTTAATGTTAATTGGGAAAAATATTTAAAAAAACCAAGTTGGCTAAATTAATTATAGAGAGAAAATGAAATTGAATAGTAAATTGTTGGAGGATATAAATAAAAGTGGAAGAGATGGAAGTAAAAATTTTTGGAAATACATTAAAAAAAGAAATGTAGGGAAGAGAGAAATAGTATTACTAGGTGAATATGATGAGGGGATAGAGTGAAGCTCTAGAAAAGAATTAGAGGCAATTTTAAATAAGTATGTAATGAATATAGAAAAGATGTTAGATGTGGATAACAGTGATAACAAACATGAAAGCATATAGTAATGAAAATATTAGGTTTACAGAAAATGAACTGAAGAGGCAAGGAAAAAATGAAAAGTGGAAAGGCAAGAGGTTTAGATGGATGGGCATTAGAGATGGTAATGAATTTAGGACATATAGTAAAATTAAAACTATTATCATGTTTTAACAAGATAGCACAGAAGAGAGATTTTCCATATAGTTGGAGTAATACAGGAGTAAGACTACTATTTAAAAGAAAGGATAAGGATCATAGAAAGCTAAGCAATTATATATCAGTAATGGTAAAGTCAGTGTTATATAAAGTTTTTGTATATATTGTAATGGTCAGAATCGTCTATCTCGCTAACACACTGCAGAATTCAAACCCCAAACACGAAACTGAACATTCTAGGAGGGGTTGCCTTCTAGATATACTAAGTTCGAATCTAAAGTCCAAATTTCACAGTGCCACCTACATGATAACGCATCTGATGCTACTACTAGTATAACCTTTTACCGGTGCCTGGTGGTCAGGGAGAAACAAAGAGACTCTATACTAAGATAAGTTTGGGTTGCTAATTAACGTCTATGGATGTACAAAAGAAATGTAGTAAATAGATATATATAGACCGAGACAGTGATAGGAATCAATAAAATAAAAGATCAAAATTAGTTTTAAATGATTTCAAAGATTTATTTATATAGAAATATATATATATAACGCCACTGTCTGCTTATATGAGACAGGGACGCTTACTAAATAATTGTTGGCATTACATTCCATTAAATGACAAAAAGGTTTTAAAGAAAATATATTCTATCCCTCAGGCTAATATACTATTATGATAATGTGCTTAACAGAGATGGGAACATGTGGGAGGTGCTTTAAGTAATTATAAAGGTTTAACAAAATATTTGAAAATTAAGGATTATAGAATATTTATTGATTTCGAGAATAGCATGAACAAAAGCTTACCAAGCAATAAAGTGGGAATGTGCTCAAGGCATTTATTTTAAAATTATAATTAAAGTTATATGGGAGGTCAGTATTGCTAATAATGAATTTATTTAAAGGATGGAGGTTGTGATACATTTAAATCACGGATGCTTTGTAAAATAAATATATAAATGAAACAATAATGAATATTGGAAATGACTATGGAGGGCATCTCACCACTGACCCGTAGGAATGTGTTATCATGGACAGCCAAAACTTAGCGACCGGGTGACGACTGTGTTTAATTCGCAGGTGTGACATTTGAGTACACACTCTGCCTGGGAACTGCAGGAAGCAAAAAGGGAATGGACTTGGCCATTTAAAATCCTTGGAAAGCCAAACAAAATGGTCTCAACAACCAATTCATTTACCAGCAATACTAAACTAATGTATATAAAACATATAAAGTGGATTCACTTAGATTGGGGAAAATGCCCAATCAAATTCCCAGAAATTCATTTAAAAGGCTCCGCATATTCTTGACGACAATGACGAGCTTTGAAATTAAAGTAGAATACAGTATTTAAAAATTAAAAAAAATGCATGCTTGCGGGTTTGAAAAGTATAGATTTATTTACACAATCATGCATTTGTGGCACATTTTAATCATTGGCCTCGCACATACTCTCATATTAGGTTAAAATCAATAAAATGTAGATTTTAAACTATTTGATTATATATATATTAAAGAAGATTAGAATAGCCCTCAAATGAGTGGTTTGCAAGATAATAAAATTGGGAATTATTTATAAATTTAAAATATGCCTTAATAGCGGTGTCTTACTTTCAACAAAGAGAATAATTTACTCATTCAAAGACTATTCTGACATATTATCATAATAAAATAAAAGAAAGACTAATAAATAGAAAATATTAACCCAAGGATAGAGAGCAAAACTGTTGATTATATTAGAACATGTTTAAAGAAGTACATAATAAGTCAAGTGAAATAAAAGAAAAACAATTTAAAATAGCTATAACATGTTAGTTAGGAATCACAAGAGCTCGTGGGTTAATTTGGGTTTACCTCTGGAGAAGCAGTTGCAGGTAGAGTGATGGTCAGCAGGTTTTATACAATTCAGCAGCAAAATCTGGAATTGTTCATATTTTGGCAGCAGCAGCAGTTCTGGGGTTCCTTATGTGATAGCCTCCAATGGTCTAGAGCAGCAGCCGGCCATTCCTGAGAAGAGAATAGCCTTCTTGCTGGCTATACTCAGTCATGTCATGGTTAGAAATAGGTGTGGTAAACATGGTCAATTAATTTGGAGATGAAAACTCAGCTTCAAATTTAAGTTCGCAGGCATGTAGCTAAAATCTCAGGAAAATATTTCAAAGAATATTTTACTAGAATATTTTCACTAGACACATTTGCTGAAATATCACTAGAATAATTTTGGTTAAAAACATTTCATTAGCAAATCACTAGAATCATTTTCATTAGCAAATCACCAGAATGGAGAACAAAAAAAAACCCTTGCTTACTTATCAGCTGTAATTAAACCCATCTGAATGTCTAAAGGAATTCAACAAAATTTTAATTAATTTCTATTGTTAATTTCCTTGTCGACATTCGAATTACAAACTTGATTTAATTAAAATTACTTTTATTAACTGAAAGAAAACCTTGAGTGGACATCTGCTGTATATTTTAGATAAGCTTTTATAACATTAAATAATTAAATTCAAAAGAAAATTATTTTACTTTTTAAATTGCAGTATTTGAATCTATTTACTAAACGAATATGAATTTCATTTTAAATCAAAATATATTACGACTGTAATATACTTTTGTAAATAGATTCAAACAAATAATTTTAACTAACAATTTATAATTTTGACATAAGTTTTAAAATGCATATCATAGTGTGTGCGCAATTACAAATTATATAACCTACTTTTTAAATAAATCTAAATTACATGAACATATACACAATCCATAATATTTTATTTATTTGGGCATGAGTTATACTTATATATATAATATGAGTGTTGTACACGTGGTTTAAAATTGGGCGGGATTTTCGGTATATAAGCGCATTGCAGACACACTACAATAGATTGGGGTTCAAACTAAGGTATGAGGGTAGGAAATAGGTGAAAAAAGGTGAAACAAAGATCTGCAAAGCAGACCTTAGTGTTTCACATTCCCTCAGTTATGGAACAAAAAAAATTGTAAAAAAAAAAGATCTTACAACAGGTGTCCACCTATGAAGCCTGCATAAAAAAATTTACAAAATAACTCATATAATGTGCAGTATATAACTATAATGATGGAACAAAACTTAATTATATACCCAGATCATATTAATAAATCTACTATCTAGCGAACATTTTCTATTATCTCCCCCTTCAACAATTTTTATTTAACAATTTAATAGTTTAACATTGTTTGACATCCAATCTCCTTTCTCATTTATCCTGTGATGTGTCCATTCTTTCTTTTTTTTTTTGTTTTAAAAAAAAAAATACTATAATCCTGGGTCTGGTGGGTGATAACTGCCTTTATATTTTAATAATTGCAGTCTCATATTATTAGGCCTCTTTATATAGTCTGGTGGTTGATATACATGGGGTTTCAAACTGCTGGTTGTTAATAACTGTAGCTTTATGCTGTCGGAATTATTTGCCTTATCTGGTGGCTCCTTGGCCCATAGGCTGAAATCCAGTGCCATCATTGTTTTCACTACTTCCTCTACTTCATCCGGTTGACATATTCTTGCTATATCAGGTGGGATATTTTTCTTGCTTTCTTGTGTTTTGATATTGGTGGTAAGCTTGGTTAGCTGGGTTTGAGGCCCTAGGTCGCGTATATCATTGGCTGGAAATATTCTGTCTACATACAGTTGGGGACATTGTTTTACCTCATGGAAAGTTTTTATGTGAAGAAGCTTGGTTAGCTGGGCTTGAGGTCCTATGTCCCATACCTCATTTGCTGGAGCTATTCTTACTAAATCAAGTTGTGGACATTTTTTGATTTCGTGAAAGATCTTAATGTTGACGAGCTTGGTTGGCTGAGTTCGAGATCCCAGGTCTGGTGTATCAGTTTTTTTTGTGGAATCATTGGTCTCTATTTTCTGGTTCAGGGGTTTATCTGTCAATGACCCTACCAACTTCAGGTCTGTTTTCTCTTTTCTTGGTTCCTTGACCTCTTGACTGTTCTTTATGCAGCGTTTGTCAATTTTGAGGATGCTAGTGTTGGTACTCTGGCCTATAACATAATTTATTGAATCACTGGTCTCTACTTTCTGGTTCAGGGGTTCCTCTGTCATATCTTGCCATCCAGGTAGGAGTCTGTACAGCACTCTAAGTTCCTCACCTCTCCTTTGGCTTTCTTCTTTCCATCTTTTTGATCTTTCTTCACCTTGCTTAAACAACTCTATAATAGTCTGGAAATGGATCTCATTACCATCCGTATTTTCCATAGCTTTGGACAATTATGATGCTAACCCTTTTTTTACTATTTTATTGCTAACTATTTAATATAACAAATAAACAGCACTGATTAAAAAACACTTAAACTGTTTTACGGTTGAACTCACTAAGTCTAATATAGTTAAAATATTATTGTTATTATATTTTCCTTGTTTGACTCTCTGTGATGATTATTACGTTTGATTTCAAATTTTATTAATGGTTAATCGGCTATCTCCCTCTCAGTTCTGTTGGCCTAATTGCTGCTTTTACATTTAGCACTAAAAACCCCAACTACTGCCCTCTTACTACTGCTAAAATTTCATGTTTAATTCTGCTGCTAATATACATATATTTTACTGCCCGTATATATAGAAAAGTTCTTAATGCTACCTGTCAAATTGTTTCGCTAAAAAATATTTTTAAACTCAAGCAACTTTATTTACATATATAAACATTCGCTAGATCTGGGTATACTTATTTCATTCCTTCTTATTTAAGATTAACATACATATATATTTATTTACATTATAATTATTGATCCGATTCACATCTCATTATTTGGTCTAAGAAAAATTTATACATGTTGAAAAAAAAACAAATTACATACAAAAGAATTTAGCCTGGTGACAAAATTTATTTTAGAAGTAACTCCGTTTAGTGAAATTACCCTTGGGCGCCATGTCACCAGTTAAAAATATCCATAGACTGTTAGCTTCCCAAAATTAATTTTAAAATATTCCATTTAACTACGGGCACTCATTAAAACATTCACATTTTTATTGATTACAAAATTTTATTTATGATTACATTTCTGAATTCCATACGATAGCCTATTATATCTAGGTCATTACCGTACAAAATTATTATTATGCTATCTTGCGCGTTGAGCCGATAAAACTTTATTTTGAGAGTAAAATACAAGATTTGAAATATACATAGATTGTCACAATATTCACTTGGGACAATATTTCAGTAATTTATGCTATGCATACATAGCATGATTTAAGTGAAACAATAAATACAAATGGCTCGTATCGCACTATAGCAAGTTTGGACAGGTTCAGATTATATAGTATACGTAATTGAATGCCCGAGTCAAACAAAATATATGAAATATATACACAAATAAACAATATAGCTAATATAGAGTTTGAAAAATATTATATATATCAAAACATAAGGGATTTGAGTGATTAAATACGAATCAAAATGCTAAAATTAAGCTACAGGGATGTGGGTGTTTAAATAATTAAGATCTACAGGGATGTGGGTGTTTAAATAATCGAGGCTCCATGCTTGGGCAAGCCATGGACCCAGAAAAAAAATACTATGTAACAGTCAGAATCGTCTATCTCACTAACACACTGCAGAATTCAAACTCCAAACACAAACCTGAACATTCTAGGAGGGGTTGCCTTCTAGATATACTAAGTTCGAATCTACAGTCCAAATTTCACAGCACCACCTATGTGATAATGTGTCTGATGCTACTACTAGTATAACCTTTTACCAGTGCCTGGTGGTCAGGGAGAAACAAAGAGACTCTATACTAAGATAAGTTTGGGTTGCTAATTAACATCTATGGATGTACAAAAGAAATGTAGTAAATAGATATATATAGACTGAGACAGTGTTAGGAATCAATAAAATAAAAGATCAAAATTAGTTTTAAATGATTTCAAAGATTGATTTATATAGAAATATATATATATAATGCCACTGTCTGCTTATATGAGACAGGGATGCTTACTAAATAATCGTTGGCATTACATTCCATTAAATGACAAAAAGGTTTTAAAGAAAATATATTCTATCCCTTGGGCTAATATACTATTATGATAATGAGCTTAACAGAGATGAGAACATGTATGAGGTGCTTTGAGTAATTATAAAAGTTTAACAAAATATTTGAAAATTAAGGGTTATAGAATATTTATTGATTTCAAGAATAGCACGGACAAAAGCTTACCAAGCAATAAAGTGGGAATGTGATCAAGGCATTTATTTTAAAATTATAATTAAAGTTACATGGGAGGTCAGTATTGCTAATAATGAATTTATTTAAAGGATGGAGGTTGTGATACATTTAAATCACGGATGCTTTGTAAAATAAATATATAAATGAAACAATAATGAATATTGGAAATGACTACGGAGGGCATCTCACCACTGACCCGTAGGAATGTGTTATCATGGACAGCCGAAACTTAGTGAGCAGGTGATGACTGGGTTTAATTCCCAGGTGTGACATTTGTGTACACACTCTGCCTGGGAACTGCAGGAAGCGAAAAGGGAATGGACTTGGCCATTTAAAATCCTTGGAAAGCCAAACAAAGTGGTCTCAACAACCAATTCATTTACCAGCAATACTAAACTAATGTATATAAAACATACAAAATGGATTCACTTAGATTGGGGAAAATGCCCAATCAAATTCCCAGAAATTCATTTAAAAGGCTCTGCATATTCTTGACGTCAATGATGAGCTTTGAAATTAAAGTAGAATACAGTATTTAAAAATTAAGGAAAATGCATGCTTGCGGGTTTGAAAAGAAAGTATAGATTTATTTACGCAATCATGCATTTGTGGCACATTTTAATCATTGGCCTCGCACATACCCTCATATTAGGTTAAAATCAATAAAATGTAGATTTTAAACTATTTGATTATTATATATATTAAAGAAGATTAGAATAGCCCTCAAACGAGTGGTTTGCAAGATAATAAAATTGGGAATTATTTATAAATTTAAAATATGCCTTAATAGCGGCGTCTTACTTTCAACAAAGGGAATAATTTACTCGTTCAAAGACTATTCTGACACATTATCATAATAAAATAAAAGAAAGACTAATAAATAGAAAATATTAACCCAAGGATAGAGAGCAAAACTGTTGATTATATTAGAACACATTTAAAGAAGTACATAATAAGTCAAGTGAAATAAAAGAAAAACAATTTAAAATAGCTATAGCATGTTAGTTAGGAATCACAAGAGCTCTTGGGTTAATTTGGGTTTACCTCTGGAGAAGCATTTGTAGGTAGAGTGATGGTCGGCAGGTTTTATACAATTCAGCAGCAAAATCTGGAATTGTTCATATTTTGGCACAGCAGCAGTTCCGGGGTTTCTTATGTGATAGCTTCCAATGGTGTAGAGCAGCAGCCGGCCATTTCTGAGAGAATAGCCTTCTTGCCGGCTCTACTCAGTCAGGTCACAGTTAGCAAAAGGTATGGTAAACATGGTCAATTAATTTGGAGATGAAAACTCGGCTTCAAATTTAAGTTCACAGGCACATAGCTAAAATCTCAGGAAAATATTTTGAAGAATATTTTACTAGAATATTTTCACTAGATACATTTGCTGAAATATCACTAGGATAATTTCGGTTAGAAACATTTCATTAGCAAATCACTAGAATCATTTTCATTAGCAAATCACCAGAATGGAGAACAAAAGAAAACCCTTCTTTTTATAGTGGAATTGAACAATAGAACTGCCCTGGAGCATTACAAAAATATATCAGACTTTGCTTACTTATCAGCTGTAATTAAACCCATCTGAATGTCTAAAGGAATTCAACAAAATTTTAATTAATTTCTATTGTTAATTTCCTTGTCGACATTCGAATTACAAACTTGATTTAATTAAAATTACTTTTATTAATTGAAAGAAAACCTTGAGTGGACATCTGCTGTATATTTTAGATAAGCTTTTATAACATTAAATAATTAAATTCAAAAGAAAATTATTTTACTTTTTAAATTGCAGTATTTGAATCTATTTAAACGAATATGAATTTTATTTTAAATCAAAATATATTATGACTGTAATATACTTTTGTAAATAGATTCAAACAAATAATTTTAACTAACAATTTATAATTTTGACATAAGTTTTAAAATGCATATCATAGTGTGTGCACAATTACAAATTACATAATCTACTTTTTAAATAAATCTAAATTACGTGAACATATGCACAATCCATAATATTTTATTTATTTGGGCATGAGTTATACTTATATATATAATACGAGCGTTGTACTTGTGGTTTAAAATTGGGTAGGATTTTCGGTATATAAGCGCATTGTTGACACACTACAATAGATTGGGGTTCAAACTAAGGTATGAGGGTAGGAAATAGGTGAGAAAAGGTGAAATGAAGATCCGCAAAGCAGACCTTATTGTTTCAATATTGTGGCTGGAAAGATCACAAAATGAAGAGAAGAAAATAATATAATGGGAGAAAGGCAAGGAGGTTTTCAATCTGATAGGCATTTAGGAGATAATTTATTTGTAATCACACAACTAATAGATAAGAGTAGAAATACAAGTAAACAGTTATATATGGTTCTTATAGATATAGAGAAGGCATATGGTAGAGTAAATAGAAATAAATTATGGGTAAGTTTAGTAATCTTGGGACTGGATGGAGCTTTAGTGGATATTAATAAGATATTATATAAAAATAATTACTATATGTATCATTTAGTGAATATAGAATCAATTAAAAAGTTAAAAACGGGATAAAGGCAAGGATGTCCTATGCCACCTGTTTTGTTTTTGTTGTATAAGAAAAAAATGGAATGAACAATAGAAAGACTAGAAAGAGGGGTAGAGATGCCACTAATAGATGGCAAGGGAGTGTATACATTATCAGATCTTTTATTTGCAGATGATGTCTTCTTGTTCACAGAAAGATTAATGATGATTAATACTGGGGGAAAAGAAGACAAAGAATTTTTATTTGGGGATATAATGTTAAGTGTGGTGAATATGTATACCTATTTGAGAATTGTCTTAAGTAATCAGAGAAATTACTGGATGAATGAGAGAGAAAAAGGTTAAATGAAGCAATGAAAAGAAAGGGACCAATAAAGAAATTAATCTGTTTTTATATAATAAATTTTATGTAGCTAGAATTGTATGGAAGGAAGTGACAGTAGCAGGGTTAATATATGATAATACTGCATTAATAATGGCATATTAGATTACTTAGAAAAAGTACAAACAGCAGTAGGAAGACATACATTAGATGCAGATATAAGGAGGTTAAAGGAGGCAATTCAAAGAGAAATGGGATGGACAGGTTTATATGAGAAGAAAAAAGCAAAATGAAAATGTTCAATAGATTGCAATGTATGAATAAGGATAATAAGAGAATAACTAAAATAGTATTTAATTGGTTTATGAGTAAAGAGCAGGCAACAAGATGGGCAAGAAAAGTAATATGGTATGCAGAAGATTTGGATAAAGAATTTATGTCAGTATACTTATATAAATGTGGAATGGGATAGAACAGATGCATTAATAAAGAATAGTGAGTTGGAGAGATAGATGGAAAACTAGTACGGAGAGTAACTTTAAATATATTTAGAATTAAACAGAATATTGGATGCGAGGTAATTTATGATAATAGCAAGGAAAATAGTTTACTGTTTAAACTCGAACAGGATCTTTAGCAATAGGGAATATAAACATAAATGGAAAAATGTGGATGATTTTGTCTGAAAGTGATGTAAGGAAGGCATAGAAAATATTAAGCATCTGTTGATTGAATGTAAAGTCCTAAAAGCAGAAAGGGTATAAATAATGAAGTTGGGAAAGAATAAATATAAACAAAGTAATTATATAGAAATTGGGTTATTGGTTTTTATGCTGGGTTAGGGAAAAGATAAGGAAATTCAGGTATAAAGGTCATAGAGTTGACAAAGATTTTGTTGTAGAAATAGTATGAGCAGGATAGAGAAGAATATGGAAAAACTTAGATGGTGGAATGGAAAGGGAAGGTAAAGTGGCTAACATGTTTCTCATGGCATAGTGGCTGAGAGATTCCTGACTCCTTAAAAGGAGAAGTCACAGCGCATCTCATCCCATCACATTGAAAGTGTTATAACATTCTCACTGTTTTTTTAATTATCAGTACTATATACTGATTTATAGGATTATTTTATTGTTTTTCAGAGCAATATATTATTTTCAATACATCAAAAAATGAGATTTACAATAACTATAATTAACAAATAACCATATTTTCTTTGGAAACTTGATCTATAAAATCTTCTTTACAAGCATTGAACATCTCCACCTTTAAATATTTACAAATATGTCAGTTTATTTTATTATTGAGAATGCAGTGGTGTCTACTCTCTTTTAATAAATTCACCAACAACTTAAATTATGAAATATCCAGTCATAAATTTAATAAACTACATACAATTATAACAATGTTTCTGATAAAATATTAAAAATATTAAATATAATGCTTAAAGTATTTTTATGCTAGCATTTTTTTCAAAAGTAAAATTAACCTCAAAACAAAAATGAAAATATGAATTAATAATTTTAATTAGGCATTTCCCAAAACAACTCACTGAACATTGTTTGTGCTGTGCAACATTGTAATTAATACCAATCCATCTGATAATTTTTGCTTGAGTATTACTTTGTCAGCACAAAATAAAAAAAAAATGTAATCAGAATTGTGTGTTTGATTAAAAAATGAAAATGTAATTATAGGAAGTCATTGTCATAGAAAAAAACTAAAAAATCATTAATGTCATTGAATGGTGAAATTCCCTGGAACTCATAAGAAGTTAGCTGGAAGTGATATTTAGAGCTGTAATACATAGATTTTGAGAGCCAAACCCTGACAAATGTCATTAGTTGTTCCTTACTAATTTCTTTAACAAGTTATATGATTAAAGACAATAAAGTAAAACAACATCACATGATCACCATCTCTTATACTAGAACATAATTGTTCATAAACAAGGCAAAACTCTCCATACAATAGTGCCACCCTGTGCCAACCAGAGTAACCAATGGATGCCAGAAGGCTTGTGCATAAAATCCCTATCTAATGCCTACTCATCCAATATCCCCAGACTAGTTACTGGCTTGTGGCCTCATCAGTGAGGAGCTTTGGTTAGCACAGGGTGGCACTACTGTATGGAGAGTTTTGCCTTGTTTATAAACAATTATGTACTAGTATAAGAGATGGTGATCATGTGATGCTTAATGGTTTAACACCAATCCTGCCTAATAGGGTAGTGGTGACTATGGTTGTTAAAGAGCCAAAGACACCAAAATGTATGGGTGCTGAACTGAGTTCAGACCCATATGACTATATAAGCTATTGAGCTTAGATTTAAAATATTTTTATGTTTTCAATTTCATTCTCATGGTTTTATAGTTAAGTAGAGATAAAAGGTGGTTGCTGGAGGGTTGCATTAGATCCTAAGATCTAGGTGCAGTGCTCTCAGATCCAAAGCTCTTCACCGATGAAGGCCACAAGCCTGAAACTAGTCTGGGGATATTGGATGAGTAGGCATTAGATAGGAATTTTATGCACAAGCCTTCTTGCATCACAGAGTGGCACTACTGTATGGAGTTTTGCCTTGTTTATAAAGTAAAACAGAAAGAATAAAAGAAAAAGAATTGAGATGCGACAAAAAAGACTTTGAATGGAAACACATCCTAGTGATAATGTTTTCTAGTGTATGTGTGTGTGTGAATACGTTTTGTTATTAAAATCTATGCTAGAAGCAAGCATGTAATTAAAGACTACTTCATAGCATTACTAAACTTACGAACAGGTAAGACTAGATTAGCTAAGGTGCTAGTTGTCATGACCTCTTCATGATATCAATCATCTAACTGCTTTAACTATAACAATGACTTTCTTTATTTGTATAATAACTGTGATAAGTGTGCTTATGTGCAGCTATAGAGAAACTTGTTGTTTATATAAATTAATTATGGCTTAATGCTTTTGAGAACTTATGACATTCCCATATTCATAGCAAGATGAACTATAATCATAATGGAGAGAAGGGTATAATTGTACGTATAATTATATTTTCATGTTTTAATCATTTTAATTTATGATTTATATTAAAAGATTTAATACAGTGCATACAGTACATTGAATTGTGAATGTATTCAAGCTTCAAAAACAACTAATAAGCAATCATGGTATTTATATTGAAATATTATATATGATGTGAATATTCGAAATTTATACCCATAGCTCATCTGAGAACTAAAAATTGTTTATGAAATGTTAAACGAAGTGTGATAAAAATGAGCCTGGTGTCTTTTTGTTGATTTTAGCTTAGAAACTGCATATTCAGTTAGACTGTAAATAAAGTTACTACAAAGCAAAGGTTTTTCAGAGGTTGCCTTTACATAGTGAAGAAAACAAAGCTTATCTAGTTAATCATATACCATTTTGTAATGTTTTATTTTTTATTTTTGGCTAAGAATTTCTTGATATATTTACTAACATTAATTGAATGATATCACTGCAAGTTTGCAGGTAATTTTTGAAATTAAACATTGATTTAAAAAACATAAAAATGATGTCATATAACACACTTTTTATAGTTATCTGATTCAAGTATTATTGAATGTTTTGCCATTTTTGAATAAATAACCTTTAGATATTTTTTCTTAAGAAACTAATAATACTTTTCTAAAGATTGTTTAATATTTTTTCTATATTCTACCATATAAAATACAATCAGTGATGGTGATATAATATTTATAATCTAAAATAAATTCATTTAAAATCTGAATAAATATGTCAATTAATATTATTATTTTAAACGTTTGAAAAATTACTGGAAGCAATATATATCAAAATAAAAGCAAGTCATATATAACGTGACATCACTTTTATATACTTGTATTTACAAAAATTAGTGGAAGAAATATATATATATATGTTTGTGTGTGTGTGTGCAAACATTAAAACGTAAGAATTTTCCAAGTGTTAATAATCTACATAAAATTTCAGCTAGAAAGTAATCAGGTAACAATCAATTAAAACGGGTAATGCAAATTGAAATTATGTAATCTAATAATAATAATAGTATTTAGTCTCAGCTACATTAATATGTATAAGGCCATAGTAAATCCTTATTAGTGTAAAGTAACAAAACTTAAATGTCATTTTTTATTACAACTGCTGAATAAAGTTGTGTATACAGTTGCTTTTCTACATTTAAAAATCTATAAAATTATTATAAATATATACATATTTTAATTTATCAATAATATTATATAGCAGTTTAAATATCCATAAGTTCTTGGTGGCTTACTTATTTATTACCAAATATAAAATGCTATGACTTTAAAAAGATATTTATATATAACTTATAAATCACAGGATATCAAATTATAATTTTAAAATCATTACTTGTTATTTCTAGATCATAATTCTTGGTTTCTAGAAATAACTTATAACATTTATGATTTATTAAAATAATTTGATTAAAGAAATATTATTCTTAGTTTTAACTTGTATAAAACAAAAATTAATACATATATAAATAGAAAATAAAAATGAAAAAGTATTATATATATATGAAAATAATCACAGGGCATAACGCTATACTAAATTAATATCCAAATATCAAATCATCATGCATGGCTAAGAAATTCAGGACTGCCCTCTATGAAACAAATATTTAAATATTTCAAAATGGCCAGTTCAAAAAAGAATGTGATGATGTGATATTTGGATATTGATTTCAGTATAGCTTTATGCATTGGGATTATTTTCATATAAAACTGGATTGTGTATTTTAAAGATTAAAATGACTAATGTTTAGTTTGTCTTTATATAAGTATAATAAACATGTTTGTTTAGTAGTGAGTTAAAATCATTGTTTATTTAAATTTCACACTTTTCATTTGAATTAGTTTGGATTTCAATATTTAACATCTAATAGCGTACAGTTTCAAAGTGGTATCATTTTCAACTGGGACTATTTTATAGGTACTTATGGATAATTTGCCTGATGACGTATTACCCTGAAGGCATACCAGTCTAATGTTGCGATTTTTAAGATAACGTCTCCAAGTGATCTGCAGACACATCTACTCGCTAAGATGTGTCCGCATATCACGTGAACACGTCACGTTAAAAAGCGCAACATTAAATCGGTATGCCTTCAGGGTAATACATCATCGGTTTATCATGTGATAAAAAACAAAAGGAATGTCACGTGATACACACCGACTGAACACCAGCATGTTTCTTGGTCCTGAAAAAAAATACAAAAATAAAAAATTAGTGAAAATTTAATAAGGTAAATACAAAATATAGTAACACAAAATTATTTAAAATGTACATGCATGAAAACTATTCAAAAATCTTTAAAATGTGGCCAATTATAACAGCGCTAGCGCTGTAGTTGTTGGGGGGGGGGCCACCCTTTGTGTTTTTTGACAAGCGAAGCTTGTAGTACAAGATATAAAATACAAAATATAGCCAATGAATTTACGAAAAATAATTTGATATTTGTAGAAATATTAACCCAAAAATACAAAAAAAAACCCAACAAATTAGTGAAAATTTACATGCATGAAATACAAAATAAGGTCAATACAAAATATAAAAACAAAAAATTATTGAAAATGTGCCATTAATGGCGATCACATTGGCTAATTTTAAAAGCGTACTGTATAGCCAATGAATTTACGAAAAATACAAAATATAGCCAATGAATTTACGAAAAATAATTTGATATTTGTAGAAATATTAACCCAAAAATACAAAAAAAAACCCAACAAATTAGTGAAAATTTACATGCATGAAATACAAAATAAGGTCAATGCAACATATAAAAACAAAAAATTATTGAAAATGTGCCATTAATGGCGATCACATTGGCTAATTTTAAAAGCGTACTGTATAGCCAATGAATTTACGAAAAATAATTTGATATTTGTAGAAATATTAACCCAAAAATACAAAAAAAACCCCAACAAATTAGTGAAAATTTACATGCATGAAATACAAAATAAGGTCAATACAAAATATAAAAACAAAAAGTTATTGAAAATGTGCCATTAATGGCGATCACATTGGCTAATTTTAAAAGCGTACTGTATAGCCAATGAATTTACGAAAAATAATTTGATATTTGTAGAAATATTAACCCAAAAATACAAAAAAAAAACCAACAAATTAGTGAAAATTTACATGCATGAAATACAAAATAAGGTCAATACAAAATATAAAAACAAAAAATTATTGAAAATGTGCCATTAATGGCGATCACATTGGCTAATTTTAAAAGCGTACTGTATAGCCAATGAATTTACGAAAAATAATTTGATATTTGTAGAAATATTAACCCAAAAATACAAAAAAAACCCCAACAAATTAGTGAAAATTTACATGCATGAAATACAAAATAAGGTCAATACAAAATATAAAAACAAAAAATTATTGAAAATGTGCCATTAATGGCGATCACATTGGCTAATTTTAAAAGCGTACTGTATAGCCAATGAATTTACGAAAAATAATTTGATATTTGTAGAAATATTAACCCAAAAATACAAAAAAAAACCCAACAAATTAGTGAAAATTTACATGCATGAAATACAAAATAAGGTCAATACAAAATATAAAAACAAAAAATTATTGAAAATGTGCCATTAATGGTGATCACATTAGCTAATTTTAAAAGCGTACTGTATAGCCAATGAATTTACGAAAAATAATTTGATATTTGTAGAAATATTAACCCAAAAATACAAAAAAAAACCCAACAAATTAGTGAAAATTTACATGCATGAAATACAAAATAAGGTCAATACAAAATATAAAAACAAAAAATTATTGAAAATGTGCCATTAATGGTGATCACATTGGCTAATTTTAAAAGCGTACTGTATAGCCAATGAATTTACGAAAAATAATTTGATATTTGTAGAAATATTAACCCAAAAATACAAAAAAAAACCCAACAAATTAGTGAAAATTTACATGCATGAAATACAAAATAAGGTCAATACAAAATATAAAAACAAAAAATTATTGAAAATGTGCCATTAATGGCGATCACATAAAAATGTGCCATTAATCGCGATCACATGCCCTACTTTTACATACATTGGCTAATTTTAAAAGCGTACTGTATAGCCAATGAATTTACAAAAAATAATTTGATATTTGTAGAAATATTAACCCAAAAATACAAAAATTATTTACAAATTAAATGTAATTAAGTGGAAGTTTGATAATTGAAGAAATATTAACAAAAATTGTTTGTACATTTAAAATAAAGATTTAATGCGAATATGGCATTAATGGTGACGTTACTTTTACATGCATTTGGATTACTTATTGTCTATATTCAATAATATAATTAATTCTAAAATTATAATTATTATAAAAAAAATTAAAATTACTTACAAATAGCGTTCACTGTGGAGGACTGAATTGGGATATATGTTCTAAAATTGCAGCGAAAGGATCAGCTTTGTACGACTGCCTCCACATAAACTCGCTCAAATATGAGTCCAGGTGCTGACGTGCTGTCCCTCTGTGTTTTTTATTACGCCATTTGACCAAACCCCACAACCTTTCAACATTCTGTGTATGTACGCCAGTTGTGGGGTCTACGAAGTTGTATGTGTGATTAACACGATGGTGTTCATATCCAACCTCAGCTAACTCTTCGCTCTTGTATCCCTTCCAGCAATCGCTGTAGATAATCGAGCCTTCGTGTACATTTTGCAAAATTTCTTGCATGAGAGTAGACGCACTTCTATCTCGAATGGCTACAATAAAGCATTCCTCAGTCTCTCTGCACACGCCACCAAATAGCCATTGCTGTGGTAGGACTCTTCCGGCATTGTTCTTCCATTTTGTGAAGAGGCTTTCATCAATCTCAACGATTGTGTTGGGACCTCCGATTTTCCGCCTTTCATTTCTTAACAATCTCCAGGTACAAACTTCCCGGAGGTAGTTGTTCCAATCGATAACAGTTTTGTCCGAAATATTCAATTCCTCCGCACAAAATGTTATCGATGTTAATTCTTTGGACCAACTATAGATGAAACGTATAGCGGTCACGAAAGTCATTTTGGAGCCAACAAACCACATGCCTTTTCTAATTGCAATTTCTGACAGGCAATCCTTCAAGTTACACCGCCATTGTTTCTTGGAATTGTGAATATACTTTTTCATTTCATGCCCATTTTGACATAATTTCCTTTTGGGGAGAAGACCGCGGTCTTGTAAGAAGATGATCGCTTCTTCCTCCGTACTCGGTAAACTAAACAAGGTTCTTGGAGCTTCAGCCATATCACAAAGTAAAATATCAAGGACGCAATGGAAGAGCTGAAAAAAATCACTGTGATCAAGTGGATAGCAAAATCACAATAGACAGAAAAATCAAAAAATTTCCCAAACCTCTCTCCGAATTTTAAATCTCGCGGTTAAAAAAAAAAAATTGACTCTCTGATGGATTAATCACGCCAGTCACTTTGTTGCCATGACAACGTTGTCATACAAAGATCGTCGATGCCTACCGGAAGGGAAACCGGTGGGTCAAATACATCATCAGGCAAATTATCCATAAGTACCTTTTAAAGTAAGGTCTGTAATATATTTATTTCACAGAGGATGGTGCTAAATATCTTAACCATATATGGTAATTTGATATTTTATATATTGTAATGGATACGTAATATACATGTTACATGAGATATTTAAAAGTATGTTAAAAATATTCAAAGAAAAAAATAATAATGTAATATTTTGATTATAAATAATGATAAACACTGTCATTTCAATAAATAGAATAAAGAGAGTTTAGAATGGTTCGAAAGTTGTTTAGAAAGTAAATACAAGAAAAATAAAATTCTGTATCTGAATCTCAAGTTTAAATAAAAATAAAAAATAAAAGAGGGAAGCTATAATTAAAGTATAATGTAATTTAATGATTTTAATTAAATTTACCATTTAAGTGCAATGGCTTATCTTTTTTTAAATTAAAAGTACACTCTAAAATGCTGTGAGGTGTAATGGAAAGAAAAGAAAATTAATTGTATAAAGGTAATTTAAAGATTACATGTTACTTGGTGAAATAATTTAAATTAAAATATTAATTGTAAAGAAAAAACAAAAGAATTGCAATTTAAAATTACTTAATTACAGAAAAATATGATCTAATCAAAGATTAAAATAATTTTGTAAATTGTCTAGCCAAGAAGGAAATATGTTTTACTGAAAACTGTAATCTATCCAACTGATTAGAAAATGAATACTGTAATTAATGTTGTAATTAAAATTAAAAAAGGGTTTAACTAATTAAAAAAAGAAGATTGAAACTGATTAACGACATAGAAGAGCTTAGACAATGATTTTATTAAAGGTATAAAGACTTAAATTTTCATTCAAAATTAGTCTGTTGTATTGTGTTTTTCTGTTGTTATTTATTCTATTACTTTGATCCTGATCCTGATAATTATACTAATTATTAGTTTTTGCTAAATTTTCAAGCTCTTTTATCAAGAACATATACTTCATCTTTCAGTAATGTATAGTTATGTATGCAGATGCTCTGACATCACCATGCAGTGCTAAATTTGCATCAGGGTGCTCATTCAGCTTTCATCACTCAGTTTCTGTGCATTTCATAATCTGACATGTGACATTTATTTTTGTTTTAATATGTAATTTGCTCTTAAGTAATTTCTATAAATTTAATTCTCTCTCATATGCTCTTAACTTTCCTTAACTTTGGTGCGGTCATTTATTTATATGTATTTATTATTTGATTTACATATCTACTTGCTTATTATTAATATGCCAATTTCCAGCAACCTGGCAAACTTAATTTCTAAAATCCTTTTGTTTTTCAATTAAATCTCCATTAATCAAGATTATTAACGTCCCTTTAAAATATAATGCGTTATTAATTAATACACTCACCAGATTGTTTTTACATCAACATTTTGTTTATGCTTTAATATATATATATATATATATATTTATTTGTTTAACTATATATATATATATATATATATTTGTTTAACTCTGGATTTTCTACCCAGGGTGAATCCAGAACTCAAGCTAATTAACGCCTTGAAACCTTATTTATTTTATAAATATTATTCAATTCTGAAAGGGTGACTTATTAATTGTTTTCTATATATAACTGCTAGTTTTTATTTTATTGTTCCATACTCTTAAAATATCAAATACAGTCTTTAAATATTCCAGTTATTATAAAATCAATGAAGGTAGGATTGATTTATTTTAAATAGCAGAAAAGGAGGGAGTCAAATCTTAACGTATATTTTATTAATTTGAAATCTATATATATATATATATTCTAGTGGCATAGTGTATTATTTATCTAAATTATAGCTTTCAAATAAGGGTCATTTATTTTAAAACAGTAAACTTATTCAATGTCATTAGTGATATTTATCATTACTGCATTGCTGACATTTGGCCTATCTTCATATATATAGTACATGCTTCTAATCTTTTAATCTGGGGGTTATGACAAGTTCAAAACCATAGATTTATTTTGCAAGCCTTGTTCTGAGGATAGTTGATGCTTCCCAGAACCATTTATTTCATATAAAAATGCCTCTGGTAGTGATTCCCATAAGTTTGGCACACGCTATGCATATTCACTTTTTTCATATAAAAAGGCCTCTGGTGGTGATTCCCTAAGTCTGGCACATGCTATGTCCAGCCACTGTCTTTGTATAAAAAAGGCCTACACATCAGCAATGACCACAGCATGCCTATCCACTTCATTCTCATCCAGAAGC
Source organism: Epiperipatus broadwayi (assembly GCA_028023455.1). Classification (NCBI taxonomy): domain Eukaryota; kingdom Metazoa; phylum Onychophora; class Udeonychophora; order Euonychophora; family Peripatidae; genus Epiperipatus; species Epiperipatus broadwayi. The sequence continues at coordinate 1,961,220 of JAQFVV010012495.1, forward strand.
ATGACTTTTCATGTTCTTTCTTGGCTATTATGTCAGCACCGCAAACTTCTTCTTATTATTATTTCTTTTGCTTCATGACCCCGTTTTAATGCTCTAATATTAAAATTGCATTCTGCTTAAAATATATATAAATGCCAACTACATCCCACCATCATAACTTATTTCTGTATTTAAGAGTATCTATATGCCTTGGGAAAAATAAAGTGTTCTTCTTACCAGCGCTAATTAAGAGAATTTTCATTAAATATATTGTTATATAACTAAATGTAATTTTCAAACGTGTTTATTTATTTTCATGGCCATAATGGCATGAAAATAATTTTCTTATATATGTAATGAATCTCAGAACGCTACCCAAAATAATGTTAGTCACCACATTTCAGAATCATAAATCAAAGCATTAATATCAAATTTATGTGAATTCTTTCTAATAATCGATTGGCATCTTAATATTGGACCCACCAAAGATGTGTGTTTATTTATAATATATTATTTAACTAATAAAAGAGCATATGAGAAATAATAGTGTGAATGACATTATGTAATCATCTACCGCTTGCTCATTCACGCACACACTAATGTATACCATTAAGTCACAATGTATAATAATTTGTCTTTATATTAAACTATATTTTTATTGTCTAACTTATTTGAGTAGTTCGAATTCCTCTTTTCTCCACTTCCAAATGTACAGCCATGCTTATATATATTTTAGTTTAGTCATAGTTAATAGATGTCTCATTGACTTTTCCACTTTGCTAGTGGGCCGGATTAAAATTACTTCTCATGTGCCATCACTATTATGTTATCCATTGAGTGTTTGATCTGGGGCTTAGAGAGTGGGTTTGAATCCAGGCTGGTCCCTAACCCAAATCTCAGGCTTGACTGAGTTTGAAGTACAGTTTGTGAGTTCCAGCTCATGTTAGATGGATATACATGTTTTGACCAGTACAATATAAATAACTCACCTCAACTGCTAGATTGAAACCCCTGCCATCCAAAGAATTTTATTTGTTTTGAGGATCAACCATCAACCTCAGGTACCAGCCAATCATAAGATGTATAATCAGCATGCTTCAGATGACAGGGACACAATCCAACACTTGAAATATCCCATGACTACCTCACACTCTATCTCAGAAGCCAGCACATTTACTTTACTCATAAAATAACTCTGCACTAATTTACTGGTGACACAGTGTCAAGAGAGAAAAAGAAAATAGACAAAATAACAATTAAAGCAAACATTAATATTTAATTATTTACACATGCATATATTTTATATAATATAACATGTAATTACATTCATATTGGCCTTTCAAGCCAAATTGTGCAAACGCTTTTGCGAGTGTTAAATAATAAATGAATACCGTCTGACCAATACAAGATATAGAATTTATGCAGGAATAAAAGGAATCTCTTATTCCTACAACTCAAATATTTATATATGAGCAAATCTGAAGTACTGGCACAGAAGGTGTGACTATAGAACAGTCACTTTAAATTACTATATATAATGTATGAATGAATGACGCCGATGAAATTTACTAGAATTTACTGAATGTCATTCCCACTGAAACTTAATCATATATATAAATCAGCATTTATTTTTATAGCGTCTGTATACAATTGTAATTACATTCCTGCATAAATTCTATATCTTGTATTGGTCAGACGGTATTCATTTATTATTTAACACTCGCAAAAGCGTTTGCACAATTGGGCTTGAAAGGCCGATATGAATGTAATTACAATTGTATACAGACGCTATAAAAATAAATGCTGATTTATAATATAACATGATAAATTTTGCATAAGCAAATTTTAAATGATTACTTTAGGCTATAGCTATAATAGTCTGTTAATTAAAATTCATTTAATTTAAAATTAAGTGTGTACATAGCTATTTAAAAATATATTTACCTAGGTTTTTATTTTGTGTGTATTGTCCAATGGTTTTGGTTTCCATTTGGTTTTCCTTTCCAATCAGTTGGTTATTTGTTTCTTGAGCTTGTCTTCCATTCTTTGGATCACCAATGCAAAAAAGATATTAGTGGCAGCATCAATTCACTATCTAGGCATTTGTTTCAGATGTTGGTTCAGGCAAGCACAATTGATTTGACAGAGGACTGGAGTTTTAGCAACACATGTTGCTATTTTGGCAACATCTGCACTAAAGTAGTCTGCAACAGCAGTAACTGGTCTGCTTCTCCACTTATAGTTCTCCAAACTCTGACTTTGCATTTTGAAATTCTGTTATATACTGGTAGCAATCCAATTGTATAGTAATAACATGAACCTAACTGAATAACAATAGGGAGTGACTTTATATAGTTTTTTCTTTCTTATTGTTTTATTTTATCCTGACTTCAGTTTGTCTTTTAATTAATTATACATTTCTTTAATTAATTGATTTTTACATTTGTCTTAATCTTAATCTGTTCAGATTCATCTACTACCTTGAAAAGATAGTGTATGTAGCTTTTTAATTAATATAATTTAATCAATAATCATATAAACTAATTGCATTCCAAAGCTTTTATGAACAAATTTTATTTTAATATTTCATGTTTACTCTTTTAACTTAGAAATTAAAAAAAAGTTTTCGTTAACCTATTTATCTTTCCCTATCCTGCTTTTTTTTAACAAATAGTTTTATTATATTTTAAAAGCAAAATGACTTGATACTTTTATTTTTACAAGTTTGTATTTCAAAATCTACTTTAGAAGGATACTATATTTTTCTACTTTCATTTTTAATAATAATTTAATCATTTATTTATAAATGAAAGATATGTAAGGCAAGTTATATATATATGCACCTGGCAACATATATATTTATATGTATGCTATCAGTACATCAGTACCCCCTTTCATTTGAAAGGTAAAATGCATGTTTGACCTATTTTTGTCTGACATGCTATTTTAGATTTATACTTCAATTTTTCATTTTTACTTATTTTTTATGTAATACTTTTTTATCAAATAAGTTTCTGATTGCATATAGATCAATATAGCACAGAGAGTGATCTTTCTTACACTACTCTTCTTTCCAGGCGTAATCTACATTAACTTGCAATGAATTATGTCATATGTGATGACCATGACGAACAACATGCATCTTTCTGATGTGTACAAAGTGTGTAAATGTGGCAAATTGCAGACATATCTGGCTTATATTCGACTTACGCAATAAACAAAAAAAACTTTAACTTCTATGCTGGAATTTCTCTACCAACTGATTGAATGAACCCAATGACTTTCTCCAAAGGGTCTGCATCCTAGAAGATAAAATAGGTTGCTGAAAATGGCAGTATTCATTCACAGACCATTCAGCTTACACTAAAATGAGATTTATTTATTATATAATGGGAATTGTTTTCCCCATAAAACTGATTTGTGGTTTATGCTGGTATTTTTCCGGCATGCATATTTGAGATACAGATTAGGTATTATTTCTCCTACTGTGATTTGGATGGGTCCAGAATCTTTCTACTGAAACCTCATCCTAGAAATAAGGAAATCTAGCCCATCCTCTCTGTTCAGTTCATTACGGGTACTAGGTTCACACAGTGATAACCTATACATTACACACCTTCCTCCCTTTATCTATACACTCCCCACTATGACCATCAATCCAAACACAATGCACATTTACATGAAAGATTATTTTACATTTTATTTATTTTATTATAAATTTCATTTTATTTATTGTATGCTTTATTTATTGTTCTAGATTTATTTATTATTTTACCATTGCATTTTGATTGTATACAAAGAAAAAAAAACTTTTATTTTATTATCATGTATTTACTCTAAAACTTTATTATTTTATTTTAAATAACAAAATTCTCATTGTACTTCTATTTAACTAGTATCAACACTAATCCCCACTAATCTTTGTCAGTCCGGTTTTTTTTTCATTATTTTTTCTATTTTTAAATTAAATGGAGTGTTCGCGAATAAATATTTTAAATTGAACTAAGTGTTTGACTAACTCCACGATTTATTATTTCTGACCGCTTTTTTCTTTCTCCTTTTTAATTACATTTATATTTAACTGTTATTAATTATTTTAATTCTTAATATTTGCTTCAGTCTATTTCTCTTCTCACACTGCTCACTAATTTTACTCTTTATATTTATGCAATTTAGCATTTATTCTAATTTCAGTTTTAAACTTTTTTTTCAATTTTAATTATGATTGTACTTTTTTTAATTTGATTATGCTGGATCAATTTATGGCATTTCAGCACCCATGTTGGATGGCATTTGAACCAAATCTATTTAAAAGATATTATTTATTTGAGTTTAAATGGGTTTAAATATCCTTTAACATAATTTTCAATTTATATTTTTAATATTAGATGAATGGATTGGCCCTTCAAGCAGTGGAAAGAATACCATTGATAGCAGAGCCATCAATGATACCCACAGTCAGATTGAGCTATGCAATGCATAACAAAATCATATTTCCAGACCATGGCCCACCTTGACTGCTAGATTCAAACCTCTGCCATCCAAACCATTTTATTTGTTTTGATGATCAACCTCAGGCATCAGCCAATCATAAGTTATATAATCAGCATGCTTCAGACAACAGGCACACAACCCAGCACTATAAATATCTCATGACTAGGTCACACTCTGTCTCAGAGTCAAGCACATTTACTTTACTCATAAAATAAATACCCTAATTTACTGGTAATGCAGTAACAAGAGAGACAGAGAAAATAAACAAAATAACAATTAAAGCAAACATTAATATTTAATTATTTATGCACACATATATTTAATATAATATAAAATAACAATAAATTTTACATAAGAAAATTTTAAATAATTACTTTAGGCTATAGTTATAATAGTCCATTAATTAAAATTCATTTCATTTAAAATTAAGTGTATACACAACTATTTAAAAGTATATTTACCCAGGGATTTTTTGTGCATATTGTCCAATGGTTTTGTTTTCCATTTGGTTTTGCTTCCAAACCATTTGGCCTTTTGTTTCTCCATCAATGGTTTCCAGGTCTTATCTTCCATACTTTGGATCAACAATGGGAGAGATTAGCAGCAGTATAGATTCACTATCTAGGCATTTGTTTTGGGCATTGGTTCAGGAAAGCACAGTTGTTTTGACAGAGGACTGGAGTTTTAGCAATGCATGTTGCTATTTCAGCAGCATCTGCACTAAAGTCACCTGCAACAGCAATAACTGGTCTCCTTCTACACTTATAGTTCTCCAAACTCTGTCTCTGCTTTTTGAATTGTCTGTACTAATAGCAATCCAATTGTATAGCAATAATATGAACCCAACTGAATAACAATAGAGAGAGCAACTTTATATACTTTTTTCTTGTCTTTCTTTAATTAATTGATTTTTACATTTGCTTTAATCTTAATGTGTTCACATTCATTTACTACCTTGTTAAGATAATGTACATATATGGTTTTTAATTAATACAATTTAATCAGTAATCTTATAAACTAATTGCATTCCAAAGCTTTTAAAAACAAATTTTATTTTAATTTTTCATATTTACTCTTTTAACTTAGAAATAAAATAAAAAAGTTTTCCTTAATCTATTTAAAAAGGAGAAATTTAAATCTTTCTCTACCCTGCCTTTTTTTAACAAATAGATTTATTATATTTTAAAAGCAAAATGACTCAATACTTTTATTTTTGCAAGTTTGCATTTTAAAATCTACTTTAAAAACATACTATATTTTTTTACTTTGATTTTTAATAATAATTTAATCATTTATTTTTAAATGAAAGATATGTAATGTGAGCTGTATATGTACACCTGGAAACATATATATATATATATATATACATACATACATACATACATACATACATACATATATACATACATACATACTTACATACATACATACATACATACATACATACATACTAGCGATACAATACATATTGGCATCAACAATGGCTTTGAGCATTCCATGATTAAATTTTCAATGATGTGGATGGCTGAAAAGTTGGAGAATGAAGAGAAAGAAGCCTACCCATTAAAATGTGTAGATTTGATATCTTAATATAAACTGAGCACTTATTAAAGTTTGTAGATTTGTTATCTTAATATAAACCAAGCAACTGATTATATATGTGTGTGGGATATGATGATCCAGACCAAATGATGAGTGCTGGTTCAGCGTGAAATATGTATAATAAAGATCATTTATCTTTTTTTGTACTTTTGTAGAAGATGAAGACAGAAATTTACCATCTGTGTTTGTTTTAATTATCCATTTATAGGGATATCAAAAAAATCTTGCAAACCATATCGGTGACTACAAGCTATCGTATTTAATATTATTTTTTAATATGATTATAAAAAACAAATGAAAATACACAAAACTCCAAAGCTGGTCAACAAAAGTATAGTAAGAGTGTATTATAAACATGGGTTATTCATATCAATGGGCAGAAATCTGAATAACGTGCATTATTGCCACAAATGCATCTTCATCTATATACAGTCAGTGCAAAATAAATTCTGATAAACAGGAATTGATGTCTTGTCCCACACTTCCCCTGTCCTTTTTGTTTCTTCTGTCCTTGAAAGATCCCAAATTTTAATCATTACTACAAAAAAAACGTAAAGTAAAAGCACAAAACGAATATTACAATGAATGTAATAAAATGCCACCAAATAATGGCAACAGTATTCGCAACATGTTTACGTTCATATGCTATCATATAAATAAAAAAAATATTAATTATATGTTGTAAAATGGAATTTATAAGACATTTAGCAATGTTTTTTAAAAGTAATAGTAATTTATAGTTCATTTTCTTAATATTGTTTAATTTTTAATAAGTAATACATGTTGGTGAAATATTTTTGAGAAAATAAATATAAACAAATAGTTGCGGCCCCTGAAAATGAATAACTAAGACAAACACAGATGGTGAACTTCTGTCACACATCTACAAAAGTATCTCTTTTTCACATGTATGTGGTCATGTGTAGATTGGAAGACTGAAGAGTGCTTGAAAGCATGTGTTCACATCCCCGTTAATTATCCAAGTGCATATATTTCCATCTTTTGCCTTGACAACAGATTAAAGATTTATATTTTGGAGAATATTGGGCTGTTACCGTGTGATTATATATATAACAAATAATTCCAAAATCGGCAGATTTGATTAAAATAAATGAATTGAATTCACACTCTACTAAATAAATACAATATTGCCCTGGAACTAGTTTTTTTATTGTAAGTAAGTATGTTTTGTTTTCAACGTAATAAACAGAAGAAAAAACCTTCATTCAAGTAAAACTAATCTCCATTAAAAAAAAATAAAAAAGCTAAATTGCATAGGTGTATAACAAAAAAGAAATATTTACGACATTAAAAAATTCTATCTTCTTTATAATTTTTTTTTCAAACTTAATTATTTTAATTTTACCAACTTTAGCAGATGATTCTTAGAAATATTTAAAGAAAGTATAATGTTTAAGTAATTATGTGTGAAAGTAATAATAAATAAAGGTGAACGTTAAAATCTGTGACTTATTACGATTATATGAAATGTTTTTATTCATTATGAGTTTAGGATGAATAATGTTCTTTATTGTTCAATTAAATAAAAGTTATTCTTGTATAAAATAAACTTATTTATTAATAAGAAATATTTGTGAATGTTTTTCTTTTATTTAGTAAAATAGTAAATGTGTTATCTTAAATGTATTTACAGGTAACACACTGCAATCTCTTAAGCATAAAAAATAAACACAAAAAAATTATATACTTTGGAATAGTAGTTTATAGAAATGAAGCTCGTGGGACTGAGTTTCTTAATTATACATTTCTCTTCAGAAGCTCTAAGCCAATTGCAGTCTTCATAGAAATAATTGCTGCTAAATATATTGTACTTTTAATTGTATGATTATAAAATATTCCTACTTATAATATATCATTAAAATTTTTATGCAATAAAATATATGTAATTAATTGATATAATAACAACACAATTTAATAATAGATAATTTATATATCTGTCATTTGACAAAGAGACATTTGAGGTATTTTTTAAGAATGTACTTTTGATTATTAACTTTTAGAAGTTTTATGTGCTTTTGATTATTTATGTATTATCTTTAATAAATGAACTTAATTTTTATTTTGTGGCAAATAGACAATATGCCAACTTGTACCAACTAATTTTCATCCACATAAGTTCTGTTGATAATGATTATGATTTAAGCAATTTATTTGTACTATTATCCATAATTTAAAATAATTAGATGGATGGATATATGGATAATAAATAGATAGATAAATAGATAGATGAATGAATGGATGGATAGACAGGAAGGTAAGTAGGTAAATGGATATGTAGTTAATTAGATAGACAGGGAAGTGTGGATGGATGGATGGATGGATGGATGGATAGATAGATAGATAGATAGATAGATAGATAGATAGATAGATAGATAGATAGATAGATAGATAGATAGATAGATAGATAGATAGATAGATAGATAGATAGATAGATAGATAGATAGATAGATAGATAGATAGATAGATAGGTAGATAGTGTTAGATAGGTAGGTAGATAGGTAGGTAGATAGATAGATAGATAGATAGATAGATAGATAGATAGATAGATAGATAGATAGATAGATAGATAGATAGATAGATAGATAGATAGATAGATAGATAGATAGATAGACAGATAGACAGACAGACAGACAGAGACAGACAGATAGATAGGTAAATTGATCGATCGACAGATCAATAGATAGCAAAAGAAAATGATAGATGTATTATTAGGCAGTTGGTAGACAGACAAACAGGCAAGAGGTTCATAGGTAGATAGATAGGTAGATAAGTAGATAGCATGCAAGGTAGATTGTGTTAGAACAGTTAAAAATTTTATATTTATTATATTAAACAGGTTCAATCATGTTAAGCATTTTTCCCACTAATGACACTGATAACATGTTTTAAATGAGTTTATTTTATTTTAAAGTAAAAGGTATTATGTACATATTTACATATTGATGTATAAAATATGCAATATTTTTGAGATTTGGGGACTTAATGTGTTTTATATCTCTTATTTTTCCTCACTTTTATTTTGTTAATTAGTATCAATATAGTTTCCAAGTAAAAATAGAATAATAAATATTGTTAACAGTTTGTTCATTTACTTATTTTGTCAGAATATACAAGATTTCATGAGGTACTAGATGATGGTAAAGACATATCAAAAGAGTGGCTTTCATTAACTGAGGTAGAAGAGTTTTCTTGATTAACTGTGAGTTTTACAAAACAAGGCAGAGATTCTATGGCAGTTTGGTGAATAATCATACTATTACATGGACTCGAAGCATTTTCATTTTGTGTTAATATATCATTTGATAGTTCTCCATTCTCATCTCTTCCTACTGAGCTCCAATCATTTTCTTCTGAAATGGTGCTTGTTTGGGTATACTGTGAACTATTGGATATAACAGAAGTTCTATTTATTTTATCCATTGCTTCTTCATAAGTTGGTAGTTGATTAAAATCCATATCCTATCAAAATACAAAAAAAAAAAAATATTAATTAATTAATTCTATTTATAACTTAAGACTTATAAATTATTATCTATTTCAAACAAATCTCAAAATCCTAAAGGTTGCATGTGGATGGTAATGATTTCTAAGATCAATTTCTTCAAATAAATCCTTTATATTTTAAGTACTACTGAATAAAGTCAGTCTTTAGTCTGATTAAAATAATTTTTAATCAGTTTTTATTATGGTTTTTCCATACTGCCCTCATTATCTTATACTACAAAGATGAAGTAAATTCAATGATATGTTGGTAAACTGTAAATACACTGTAATCATTAAGAATTTGTGGTGAAACACGAAACAAAAATCATCATAACCCGAGACATATTTAATTTTGAACTTTCTCAAGAAAACTCAAAGTTTTAAACTGCAAAACTAAAAATATTTAATTCATCTAATTTTCAAATGTATAAAATATAAAACCCTATTTTGAGCTAAATCTTTAAATATGAAAAGTCATTGCAAGTTTATGCTTTATGAAGCGACACGCATATCAAATATATGTATATGGAAATGAATAATCTATTATTCATTTCAATAAATAAATTTTAAAAATTAAGAATGTTTTCTTCTATGCTAAGTCTATGCAAATTTGTTTTAAAAAGAAAAAAAAAAGAATTAAAATGAGGTTTAAGAGAAAACTAAGTTTTGAGATATAAAAATCTTTTTCTTTCTTTAGCCAGAAAGGAATATTACTTCATTCAAATCCCAGGATTTCATCATGCCTTGTGAATAAAAGAGAACACTACCAATAGTTTGCTAAATCTAATCTGGACCATTTTTAAATTATATTTTGAACAACTCCTGCTTGATAAATTAGTGCTTATTTAAAAGACAGAAATCACAAGACTGTATTAAATATCACCATAAACTAATATTTGTCAGAAAGAAGTAAATAACAATTATTTTGTTTTGGGTGAATCTTATATTTACAGAGTGTTTGTACTTTGTTCAAAATACTCGGAATTTGTAAATAACGTTTGTTATCCAGATATTATTTAAATGAAACTATCCATTAAAGAAAAAGAGAAAAGAAATGAATCTATAAACTAAGCTTTTGAATTTTAATCATGAAAATGCAATGCATGTATATAAATTTTCTAAGTCTCAAATAACCGTAATAAATGATATAATTATTTCCATTAGTTTCATTCGTTGGTAGTTAAACTTAAATTTGATTACTGAAATTTGGATATTATGCAGATGGATTTATATATGTGCATTTGTTTGTTCAATATTTAATAGTTTACATATGTTCACTTCCGTATGGGAGAATACATTCCTATCAGTTTAATGAGTTAGAGATCGATCTCAGAATGAATCATCCCTGTATAAATTGTAGCTGTATTAAATTGGATTTAGGACCCAAAAAGAGCCACTAAGCAAAAGATGAATAATAGATACATTTTGCATCAATGCTGATAGGTGACTTAAAAAGTTACATCAGTATATTATTATTTCTCAGAAGATAATCAATATACAAATGGTCCCAGACTGTTGATGATATGTAAAACATAATATTTTCTGTCTGTTATAAGTATGTAAACATTATTTTTCATAAATAAAATGCTTTTGAGATTAAAAGTCACTCCTTTATACTTATTATTATATAAGTTGTTATGTTTAGATACAGCAATTGTGACATTATAGAGATTAAAAGATTTCATTAAAGAAAGAAATTGCATATCAATTAATGATTATACTTTGTAAGTAAAATATTGTTATATCATTTGTTAATTTTATTAAAAAAATAAATTGTACATCAATTAATAAATACACTTGTAAACAAATTCTCACAACATTTGTTATTTTGTTTATGTAAAATTGGTTGGTCTACGATTTATGTTCTCTGCATTTTAGCCTGGCATTCCAAATGGGGCTATATAATGGTTACATTATTATATTGAAAAAAATATAGATTAGATATATGTGTTAGTCTACTTCCTGATGATTAAAGGCAGACAGCGCTCATGTATCTTATGTAAATAAATAAATAAAATGTAAAAATGTGAAACATGCTAGTATGGCCATTACAATATATATGTACAAAACATATATCAAACCACATGTATATCAATGTGTTAAACAAAATTATTATCCTTTAAAATATTAATAACTAAGATCATTTTTGTTGCAGTATACCTACTACTCTACTATTAGTGTTTAAAAAATAATTAATCTGTACAACACCCTAATTAGAATATATGTTTTGATATGCATGTGTGTGCATATAAATATGTCACACGATAACATCCAAATCTTAATAAACTAAAAAATCTACAACCTGTTGTCAAGGCAACCTCTATAGATAAAAGTTAGATCAATCTTTTATTCATATTGCTTTGCAAACCGATTATATATTGTATAATTTAAAACTATGTTTATCATGTGCCTTGTTTATTGAAAATTTGTGGTTTTAGATTTGAAAGATTGTAAAAAAAAAAATGATTAGCATAAATCCAACTTTTAACTAATGAGGTTGTCTTTACAAGAAATTGTAGATTCTGTGTTTTATTAAGCTTCGGCTGTTATCACATGACTCATATTTAGAAATGACTAGTCATTTAATACCAGATGATAAATTTTCTATTTCTTCTTTTCCTATGTATTGATTTCTATTATAACATATCATACCATTTACACCTTCTTAGACATTTTATCAATACTTTTATTTCTATTATTTGTATTACACTAACAGTTTTGACTGTCTTGCAGTCATCATCAGAGTTGGGTTTTGGTAATAGAATCAACAAGAACTCTGATGATGACTGCAGGACAGTAGAAACGGTTAGTGTAATACATATCATACAAATAAAAGTATTGATAATGTGTCTAAGAAGGTGTAAATGGTATGATATGTTATAACAGATGATAAATTGTATAAATAAAATTTTTTAAATATCTATAACTAAAACATTTAAAGAGTCATCATTTTGAAAATTTAAAAAAAAATTTAACCCTGGATCTGAATATTCATTTGAATAATTTTGTCAATTAAAATCAAAATATTGGAACTTTGTGATCTCTAAATATAATAATTATAATAAATTTTTTATGCATCCATAATCTTTAATACTTAGTCCAGATTGTAAAAATGTTTTTAAGTATATCGTCATTGAAATTTTGATAAACCATCACGGCATATTCTCTCATAAAAGAGATAATCATCACTTCGTTCTCAATTTAAAGGCAATTTTACAGTTATTGGTAATTTTCCATATCACTCAATCAATTGAGTTTGTGAAGGGAAGAGAAAGAAGCATTAAATAATTCAAAACTATATATTCTTAAAACTTGAATGTGTGGGAACCTTCAAAATACGCAGTGAAAATTTTGAGCATTAAAGAATTGTATCAGAATGAGTTTATGTAAAAAGTTAAGGAAAGAAACTATTTAAAAGAGTGACATTGAGCTTTTTCCAACCAAGAAGAGATGTTTTATAGTTTTATAACTTTGAAAAATTATTCATACTTTTGGCTTTGCTCTTTGGAGCCATAATAAATGAAATTTAAATTTTCTCTATTTATAATACAAATACTACCATTGCAATCAAAAAGCATTACAGAAAAATAACTACCTTTATCACTGACCTCATTGAAAAAATTAAAAGACTGAAATAGAGTTGGGCTGGACATATTTCTAGAAGAGATGATAATAGATGGACAATGGAAATCTTAAACTGGATTCCAAGAGATTGTAAAAGACCCAGAAAGAGACCACATTTGAGATGGATGGATGAAATAAGAAAATATGCAGGGGTGATGTAGAGAAAAGAAGCTAAATATCAGAGAAGATGGATTGAACTTGGAGAAACCTTCATCCTGCAGTGGATTGATAATGATTGATGACAATGATCACATTGGTGTGTTAACATTATGTTATATCTTCCAATTCTGAAAGCAGTGAGCATTTCCATTCTACCCTAATTGTTTCCACATAAAAACCAGATTTCATTTTAATGCACTCGAGTAAAAACATCAACTTATGAAAATACTATTATCATAAACTTTGTCAGTATTATGAAAGACAGCCACACCAGGATACAAAATCAATGTCCTTAGGCTCTCAAAAAAAACTACATGGTGTGAGCAACCATTTGACACCTCAAGTGCCAGATACACACTCTACAGAGTGATCACTTTACCAAGAAACACAATAAAATCACTGCAATATTTTATATTAAGGACATAGCAAAATCAAAAATAGAGATACTCTACAAATCAATTGACCAGAACATTGATGAAGTAATTAAACTTCAGGATTCATAGTTCTAATAATACACATCTTAAAATTCCTGAATTTACACTGAGTAATGATAGGATATGTAGTTTCGTTTTAACTCACTTTGTAATGCAAATATCTTCCATTAAGAATGGATCAAATGATATTGTAATCAGCATTTGATAAATAATTTTATGTATGCATTACTTATGTATCTATCAATACAAATTCACTTTACTCTCTTCTAACAGATATTTTTTCACCTTCTATATTTATAGGCGATTTTAATTCTCATGGTAGTTTTCAGTTATGAACATTTAGAATAGATAGATTTAAACAAAATCTACTTACTTTAGAATGCCAAAAAAGAGGAATATTCCATTCAAGAAAATGGGGGAACAGAATCTCTCCTAATTTATTTTTTGGTTTTAACAAAAACGGGCTCATCATGGCCAGTATAAAAAAATGTGTTTTTTTTTTTTTTTGGGGGGGGGGGGGATTATTCTTGCAATAGAAAGTTATTTTGTTACAATGTGGAATTTAATTATGATAGAATGACAGCCTGTTAAGCTAAATTGCGCTGACGCTGTGAGAATGTTGTTAATAAATGAATACCTTCGAACAACCACATGATATAGTATTTATATAAGAGTAATAAATACTATATCATGTGGTTGTTCGAAGGTATTCATTTATTAACAACATAAATACTATATCATGTGGTTGTTCGAAGGTATTCATTTATTAACAACATTCTCACAGCGTCTGCGCAATTTAGCTTAACAGGCTGTCATTCTATCATAAAAAGCAAGACGTTATAAAATAAATGCTTAATGTGGAATTTAAAAAGAGCTATCTGGAGTTGATATATTAGATATCTTTAATAGAATATTAATGAAATTTTTCTAATTCCCTTTTTATATGATAGCTTTAACAACGTATAACAATAACTTACATAATGTCCATTTCACATGAATATTAAGAGCAGTTCATTTCATGTTAGAATGAAATTAACAATGCTCTTTATAGACAATTTTGTCTACCAAAGATCTGGAAATTGATGGTAAACTTGTAAAATCAATTGAGAAGGAAAAAATGGATAGAATCCATGGGAAAGCAAAATTTCGTAAGATGTAATCATAAGGCTTTTTCACATTTATAAAAGCTTGGCAGATGTTGAAGTGCTTTCAAAATTAATTTCTTAATGTTAGATTGGTAGAATTAAAAAAAGCATCATTAGAACAAAACTGCATGCTTTTCTTTCATTACGGACCTCTAAAAACAATCTGATTAAACCTCTGTATATCAATAAATTTTGAATTGGTTTTTGATTATCTTAAACCAGGAAAAACTCAAGGAGCTGATAAAATACTTCCAAAGTTTCTAAAAAGTTTTGGATCTAAAGTTATAGTAGAGTCCACAGAACTATTCAATAACATTACTCATAAAATAACTGAAACACAGGCTTGTTATATACCTGTGGCTATATATATGTAATATAGGGTATATGAGCACAGACTTTCACACCATCCACCTCTCTCCACTCTATCTAATAACACTGATACACCTAAACACATATATGCTGAAAAGATAAATAATCACCAATATACGTATTTCATGCTAAACCAGCAATCATCAGTTGGTCCAGACTATCATCTTTACACACATATATAGTATAAGTGCTCAGATATATATTAAGATAGACTATTCTCATAGTTTAATGGACAGGCTTCAATCCACTCCACACTCCAACTCTTCAACCGTCCATCCAATTGAAAATCTGATGATGGAATGCTCAAAGGCCACCCTGAGGCCGAGATTATTGTCACACCCAAGTTGACCTAAGGTCAATCTGAACCCCACATGTACAGGACATAATCCATTTAATACATATGCAAGGATGGGCAGACATCTCTATAATGTAATAACTGAAACACAGGCTTGTTATATACCTGTGGCTATATATATGTAATATAGGGTATATGAGCACAGACTTTCACACCACCCACCTCTCTCCACTCTATCTAATAACACTGATACACCTAAACACATATATGCTGAAAAGATAAATAATCACCAATATACGTATTTCATGCTAAACCAGCAATCATCAGTTGGTCCAGACTATCATCTTTACACACATATATAGTATAAGTGCTCAGATATATATTAAGATAGACTATCCTCATAGTTTAATGGACAGGCTTCAATCCACTCCACACTCCAACTCTTCAACCGTCCATCCAATTGAAAATCTGATGATGGAATGCTCAAAGACCACCATAAAGTAATTATTTCAAGAATTTAGCATAAAACAAAAACTATCACAATCTTCAAACCAAACAAAGCCTGCAATGATGTGAAAAATTATTCCCCAACATAATTCTTATGAATTCCCTACAAGATGAATTATATTAACAAGAATTTTTCTAATAGATGAAAGTAGGCCCGGTTTAGATGAAGAAGAAACTGTTATAAAGACTGTTTATCTTCAACATCTCACATCGAAAAAAGATTTTAAATAAATTAAAAACTGGTGTTTTGATCTAATAACAATTAAAGTTTCTTATGAGGAGAAAAACTACTAATTTACTTGACAAATTCTCCAACTAAACAAAAATCAAATAACTGTCAATAATAATAGTAGTAGATACAAATGTTAAAAAAAGTTATTCGTTTATCTTACTTATTTTATGAATATATTCAACAATGAACTTCTAGAAACAGAATGAATGAAATTTATTTATGCTGATGATATTACTTTGATTTTTGAAATAGGAAACCTCACCCCCCCCCCCCCAAAAAAAAATACAAAAATATTTGAAATGTTTTTTTCATTTAAATATTGTTCTCTTACTTCTAATCCAATAAAAATGACACGTACTTTTTTTTTAACTTCAGCAAAATATTTTATAATTTGAATATAACTTTTTGCAATAATAGATGAAACACAATCCTATCCCATGCTATTTAAGAGTAAGCTTGGATTGTAACTTAACTTATTTTCTTCATTTATCTACTGTTAAATTAAAATCAATTTCTAAGAATAACCTCATTGGTATGTTGGCTAACAATTTGAAATTGTGTTGTATATACTTTATGAGCAGCAATATTAACACTAGCATATAATTATAGTAAATATTTAGCTCCTGTTTGCATAAAGTTTTCACACTAAATTTCTGAATATTCAATTAAATATTAACATGAAAAATATTACTGACATACTCCAGTTGACTTGTTTTCAGAGGCTATTATTTCACATATTTCTCCAGCAGACATCAGAAGATGAGTTTCTTCATATAAGATGAATAAAATGCGGATAAGAAGATTACACTTACCAATAATTGGAGATAAAATTTCACTATCTCAGACTTATGTCAAAGAATAAGTTTTTTTATGAAGTTCCAAACAAATTTGGGGAAATCAAACTTTTTCTTCTGTTCTTTCAAGTAGAATAGGCTGCAGTTATATTAAGCTTTTTAACAACCTAGTACTATAGTATCACTCCCTTTAACAAACTAGAACTTCATCCTTGTTTTAACCAGACTCTCATTTCATCAAGACTTTTCTATGGTATTTACTATGTTCTGGTTCCATACAATAATTTGCAATCAAGCCTATAGAAGTATGAGTAGCATAACATATATAGATAACTTGAAATAACCAACAGACTCTCAGAGCATGAAAAGCTTAAAATTATTATTAGTTCATAATTTAATGCACTCTGCATTATAATATTAAAACAGCTCTATTTTAGTACACTCACTATTTATTGCCAGGTCCCCATACAGACTGCAAACATTCAGATTGAGTGAGCATCTTTACCTATTGGTCCATTTAAGTTATTGGTAATGTACTAACTAATAATATGCATATTGGTTCTTGGTGATGATTAGTCAATCCGATCTAAGATCAGAAATATTTGGTTCCTTTAATGAGTGTGGGCATTTTTTCATGTACATTTCAGTATTATTTTGTACTTTTTACTAATTAGGCTAATTACCTTATAAATAGAAATAAGCACAAAAGTTTTCTTTTTAATTAATCAAATCAAAATCGTAGGATTCCTCTAATATAATTATGACATTAATCCTTAACTAAAACATTTTTTTCATTCTTTAATACTTATATAGTTTCACTAATCTCTAAAAAAATTTAATCTAGACAATTTATTTTTAATTTTTCTCTTTTAGTAACAAGTTACTACAAAAAAAAAAAAATATTTAAATTTTTTTCAGCATAAAAAAAAAAAAACATCTTTGATTATAATAATTAACATTTTAATCAATTTTTTTTTTCATATGTCAAAGCATGGACTAGGAAGCGAACTCGGGCCAGCTGATTGGAAGGCAGCTATGCTAACCGCTAGGCCACCAACCCATACGAAACAAAAAATAACTTTGTTTTTTTGTTTTTATTTAAATATTTAATTACCCCAAAAAATGAAATAATTATATTTTTTTTATATTTTGAAAATATAATTTTGAATAGATTTTACCTTTTTATTTTTTTTAATGTCGGTGTGTATGCCAAATATTTTATGGGCACACATATCGATATATATTGAACCTATTTCTTAATATTTTAAAGTAATTTAATAACTCCTTACTTGACTATTTTGATTCTATTCTATGAAATGTAATTATATTTTAAGCCACTTCTAATATTCCTGCCTATTCTATGTGCATTAGCAAAGAAACACTGTTTCAATATGTAATTACATATAATTTAATTGAGTGAATTTCTGTCACTAAATATGCGCTATAAAAGTTATCAAAACAGATTAAATTATATATTCTGCCAAATATATAAATATATCAATCCAAAATTTAAATTAAATAAATATTCCAATTTCCAAAATATCTCTTTAAAATTTTATCTCTATCCAGATTTCAAAACTCAAACTTTTAATTTCAAAAAATATTTTCAAATAAAAAAGTTATATATCTATCCTACCTTCTCGGATATATAAAAGCACTTACATAAAAATTTAAAATTTCAATATTAAATAATTTAATATTTGAAATATATAATATCAGTAGCATAGAACTTTTTCTTCATATTTTTTTAACATTTTTCCATGGAAAAATCTTTCACATTTTTGAAGTTTCAGAATAAGTATTATTTAAAAAGACACATTTAAAAAAAAAAAAAAAATTTAATGTACTGTTAATATCATGCAAAGAGTTTTTAATATTTTATCTTTATATATGTGTGAATTATTGGCTGCTTTAGTTCTGTGGAGAAATAAAGTTTTTCAACTTTGTAAAAATAAGGAAAATATGAAGAGTGGTAGTGGTTTTAAAGTTAAGATATTTTTATATTTCAAATTTTATTGATATGTATATAAATTACAATACTGCAGCCCTCAAGTACAAACTGACAACATAATCGCGATACATTGTCAAGACAATACTGCAATTAAGCAAAAAATGGACTCCACTTATTGCCTAATTAGCATTGCATTGAATCATACTGTTGGTATTTTATTTGTTTGTTTAGTTTAAGTGGAAGAGATATAAGTAATTAGCTGTTGATACATTTGTTTTCTAATATATCAATTTTATTTTATTTTTAATTAAACTTTTTATTTGAATTTTTAAACAGACAAAAAATAATGTATTTACTTTTAATCTTGATTTGATGTGTTGTTTATATAATTTGTTTTATAGTACTGCAAGAAAAATTGGTTATTTTAAATATATATATATGTTCAAATGCTAATCCAATTTACTCTGAAATCTAAAAAAAAAAAAATGTAAATTCTAGTAAAAATCTTACCAGTTCTTTTGAGCATATTATAGAAGAATATGGCGGAGGCTTGTTTTCTATTTGTATGGTATTTATAGGTGAAGTATTGACTGATCTCGTAGTTGGAAGAGTTTGTCCATTTGCTAAAAAATCCCAGTTTTCATGATTTCTCAGTGTTTTTCTAATAAAGTAAAAGATAACCAATAAATTATTATTATTGATTTCAGTTAAGTTTTATTAAAAGCATTTTATGTAGATATTTATTATTTAATTTGTAAAATCACCAGCAATATATTATGGCCTATCAGGATAAGATATAACATAATTTAAATAAATATAATTACTAATATTAATCTTAAAATAAAGCAATATAAATAGAATCTTTAATCATTTTTTAAGATATTAAAATTATCAGTTTAACACATTATAACAACATAATATTTGTCTCATCTATTTCTAGTGCACTGGACAAGAGACTTTAAATGCAGTAACATTTCAACAAATACTTAATCCTTGTTCAATATAAATACTGCACAATCCAATATAAAAGTTTTTAGGCAAGATAGTACTTTTTTATACGTACGCCGTAATAACTTATCATATTATAAACTAAATATATCATATAAGTTAACACAAATTACAAAATAAATATAATTGCTTACCTTAATCTATAAATTTTATAAACAAAAATTCCAATAATTGCCAATATGAGAATACCAACGAGAGAACTAACAGAAATGCATGACACCAAACGATTTGGGCATCCATTGTCTTTAACTTTGTGCTCTGAAATTATATATATATAAATTAATAATATAACGTTTTTAAATATATAAAATTAAATGGCATGAAATTTCTATAAAGGTTAGTTTTCTTCCAATATATATTAAAATCATAATGGAAATTGTTGTATATATATATTGTAACGTTTTCCGTTTTGCTAGGCCTCTACACGCAAATATAAACTGCGCATGAGTTGATCAAGCTATGTCAAAAAAGAAGAAAGTTGTATTTCTATTCTAAAAACACAGCTATTTTTCCTGATCAACTTCAGCCTATTAATTGTTACAAATTGTGCTATTGACAAAATCAACTTTTAATTTTATTTACTATGGGCGCCAGAATTCCTAAGAATCTGCTGAAATATGTCGCCAGCACCTCTCGCAAGTTGTAAAACAAAAAAAAAATAAAAAGATTTTTATTATTTTTTTTTTTTAAGGGGCGGTAATTCTACCGTAATGAGAATTAATGATTTTTACGATTATTAGTCCTGGGCGTATTGAAACATATTGGCAAAGATAACTTACGTTTAAATCTTATTACACTAAAAATAAATTTAATAATAAAAAATAATAACTATTATTAATAATGCACAAATGAGAATTGATATTAGAAATATTTTTAATTTTGACAAACTAAAATACTTCATGTTAAGTAGCTAATTAATACCTTGGAGAGAACACATTTAATTCAGGTGGGAAATATCCAGAAAATATAAATATCAGTTAAAATAAACAAAAAGTTCTTGGTTAAATAAGAGTCTCTCATATAGAAAAATTAAAGTCACTATCGGGATTCTTTTATACGTATATTTTTACGAGTAGTTTTAAATAGTTAACTTTGTCACAATCAGGATAATTATTCTTACCGGTAAGTTTCATGAATTCAGTAGTAGATAACTATGCATAGTTTTTTGGTTATAATGAGTTCGGCCTTTTGGTTATTGCTTGATCTTGTGGTCCATTTCCCCAGTCGGTCACGAAGGCTTTTCCTGGTGTACATCATTAGGTCCGATGTCTTCAGAAGCTCCGGTTCACTGCGACATGCCGAATTCCTTCAGCGAAGAGCGATCTTGGATATATTAATGTTATCCAAGACCAACTAGAGAAACAAAACGAACAAGACGTTCCTTCAACCGGATCCCTCCTTTTTATATCCAGTTTTCAGGACTTCTGCACATGCTAGTACCATGCCTTTTTAATCTTATCCAGTCTTTATAAATTTTATGTAATAAAGTCTTTATTTTCTTCAAGTTTTCGGCCATCTTTAATTAATTTGAGTATTTCTACTTTCAGCTTATCTTTTTTTACTTGCTTTTGGAATTCTTTTGTTCTCTCCAATTACTTTTATTACTAATCACATAAAAAAAAAAGAAGAAGAAGAATTCAACCCTCATTGTACGTTTTTTTAAAAAAAAAAAAATTACTCAACAAAATTTTAAATCCACTTTTATCTTTTAGTTTTTTACCCAATGCCAATATATTTGTAACGTATATAAATAAACATTACAATATATATATATATATATATATATATAATAATAATTCAAACAAATATATTTAATACAGTATTCAAAATTAAATAATATATTCTTTACTAGAAGTACTTTCAATTGTTTCACTGACAATCTTTTTCAACTGTTAATACAAACGTACAAAAAATAAAAACTTGTATTACCCATCATTCAATCTATTCAAATTTCCCACAATTCTGTTGTCTTTATATTTGCCGATTGTTTATTCATCAAACCACCTCTATTCCTAGATATCATCATTGCCTCTTTAATTTTACGTTTTTCACTACACCTTTCAATTTGAATAATTTTTATATCTCTATTATTAAATTTAAAACCATAATTACATGTTTTATTATGATCAAATATAATTGATGGAGTATTCATATTTACTGCAGATATATTTTCTTTCTGTACACGTTTATATAATGTCTTATGATCATTATATCGTTTTTGTAATGTACATTTGGATTCCCCTATATATTTTATTCCACAACCACATTCCAACATATATATAACAGAACTTAATTCAAACTTAGAAATCTTGGCTTTGGAGTTATTTATCATATCATTTATATTATTTGAAGAGAAAAAAGAAATTCTACACAAACCACTAAAAAGTTTATAAATTAATTTAGCTTGTTGATTAGATATAAAAGGAATAGAAATCCATTTATCACTTTTTAATTTACTTAATATTTTCTTATTATTACTCTTATTTTGATTATATTTTGTAATTGTATTATATAATACAATTACAAAATATAATCAAAATAAGAGTAATAATAAGAAAATATTAAGTAAATTAAAAAGTGATAAATGGATTTCTATTCCTTTTATATCTAATCAACAAGCTAAATTAATTTATAAACTTTTTAGTGGTTTGTGTAGAATTTTTTTTTTTTTTTTCTCTTCAAATAATATAAATGATATGATAAATAACTCCAAAGCCAAGATTTCTAAGTTTGAATTAAGTTCTGTTATATATATGTTGGAATGTGGTTGTGGAATAAAATATATAGGGGAATCCAAATGTACATTACAAAACGATATAATGATCATAAGACATTATATAAACGTGTACAGAAAGAAAATATATCTTCAGTAAATATGAATACTCCATCAATTATATTTGATCATAATAAAACATGTAATTATGGTTTTAAATTTAATAATAGAGATATAAAAATTATTCAAATTGAAAGGTGTAGTGAAAAACGTAAAATTAAAGAGGCAATGATGATATCTAGGAATAGAGGTGGTTTGATGAATAAACAATCGGCAAATATAAAGACAACAGAATTGTGGGAAATTTGAATAGATTGAATGATGGGTAATACAAGTTTTTATTTTTTGTACGTTTGTATTAACAGTTGAAAAAGATTGTCAGTGAAACAATTGAAAGTACTTCTGGTAAAGAATATATTATTTAATTTTGAATACTGTATTAAATATATTTGTTTGAATTATTATTATATAATTTAAAAATACAGACATTTAATGGTTGTAGTTATTTATATATATATATATATATATATATATATATATATATAAGTAGTAGTTTATTAACAACCAGGATATTTTACACAATATTATACATATATAAATATTGAAGTTGTAATGAAAGTTTTCATGAAAATTAAAACAGACAATCATAGTTTAATACATTATAAAATAAAAAGTAATTATTAACAACAAAAAAACATAGTAAAAACAAAAAAGCCATTAATTATTAGTTCATTATTCTCTTTAACAACTTATCAAAACCCAATGCAAACATGATTATACAATACTAAAATATAAGAGCAGAACATAAGTCTTTAACAGCAAGATCATAATGATTAGAGAATAGAAGTGTACATGATAGTATATCAGTGCAAGCATACCCACGTATCAATAATTTTATACATATATTCAGAACAACAATTGTATTCAATAATAATAATAACAACAACAACAATAATAATAATAATGTTCATGATGATGATAAAAAGTCAGGCAAGTATATCATGTTCACATTGTACAAAAAATAATAAAAGCGGGTTGCATAGGGTTAAAACAATAATGAATAAAAGTGGAAATATAACTAATTAAATAAAAACACCGATAATCATTTTTATAAATCTACAAGTTAACAAGCGCTCTTAGTTTTAAAAATATATATTTCTCATACTTATATTTTTTTATTTATATAAAAGAGATAATAATAAATAGTTTGATAGAAATTTTGAATTATCAATATTAAGATTAAATTTAAAGTTTGTTCGTTCAATATAAGAGGCTTAAACGCTATAGAAAAAATATATCAATTAAAAAAATGGCATGAAATAATATAGCCACATGTATTAGGCATACACGAAACAAAAATATATAATTAATTTACAACTAACCCAGCACAGTACACAAATAATATAGGCTTTACAACTTTTTCCACAGACACCTTTTCACCATCAGAAGGCACAGAAATAATAATAAATAAAAACAACCTTTTTTCAAGTTTCAAAATACTGTATATGTAAGCAAATATAATAACTATAACCTTCCTACAGCTATTAAATGCAATAAATATAATATATGTATATATTCCACCTAACACAAAAATGATTAACACAATTATACAAATTAATAACACTAGATTAATTACTTCACCTTATTCAACTCTACTACAGGGGGATTTCAATATGACATATGATAAATTTAAAAAGGCTACATATGATCTCTTTCTCTTTATTCAGTAGAAAGTGTTTTATTCCTGATGGCACTATCTCTTTCAACAATGGCAGATTTACATCATTCATTGATCTAATGTTCAATTCATCTTCACTACATCAAATGATCAGTCTCTCATTAATTAATATACCCATGTCAAATCATGCACCACTATTGACTGAATTAAACCTTGAATTTATTGCACAAAAGTATTTTAGCACAGGCAAAACTATGAGGATCCTTCTCCCATCACAAACAACAGAATTCCTATATTCTGAAATATATGTACATCTTAATAAAATTACGAAACTAAAAATGGATCCTGCACAAGCATGGTTAACATTTATAAACATCATTTTGCACACAATACAGCATGTGCCAAAAATAGCACCTATACCCACAGGACTATATACATTAGTTGAAAAATTGCATAAAGCAGTCATTAATACAGTAGACAATAAAAATAATAAAGACAAAACTACAGCTCTTAAAAAAGCATATAATTTAGCAAAAAAAAAAAAAGCAAATTAAAAGAATATATAGCTTTAAAGAAAATAAAATTACATCTCAAAATAAATGCATGTATAGACAAAGCAATGCATTAGATAGTGCCTTAGTCAGCCACCTAAACATAGAGTACCAACAACAATATGAATTTTTTTTTTTTTTAAATTACAGTCAGGTGAGTGTTTTGACCCAGCCTCTTACTTTCTAGGAAAAGCAAAAGAAAATATAAAATTTGAAAAAATAGAATTTAAGCAAAAAAAGACAAAATTCCAGATTTCTGCCACCCAAATATGCATGGGATTCTAAGTATAGTTTTTCACATTTGGAATAATACACTACCCAATATTTAATGGACATAGAAATCTCCTTACAAAACAAGTATACAAAATTCCAAGCTTAAACTCCATCTCAATGTCCCCTTTTTAAAAATCAAAAAAAACCCACCTCACTTGAAAATCTACATCCAATTTCAATGAACTCTTTAGGCATAAAAATACTTGAATCTGTAATAAAAGACAGAATAGATCCATACATCATTCCAACTATATCCAAACATCAATTTGTCAAAAAAGGCTCTTCAGTTAACAGGCAGTATTCATTTATAAAAAAGTCAAAAACACCGTAGTATTAGATACAAAGTCAGTTTTTGATAATATATTAATAAACAAAGAACTGTTAATAAACTCTGCAATCCACAGAGCCTATGTTTACATAATCACTAATTTGTTACTCAACAAGGAAATATACATTACTACAAATGATAAAACAGCTACATCAATATTGCCAAACTGGTCCATACCACAAGAATCTCCACTAAGTTCTCTACTATTTGTAATATACATCAATCCACCAATTAAAAAAATTGAAGCCAAAATAAATGGAATATATACCACAGTTGACTCCCAAGTTCCATGTATTGCTTACGTGAATGACATTTTTAAAGAGCAAGAAACAGATACTCAAACTTATAAAAATATTAGCAGATTATTCCAACACATATAATCTTAAAGTAACTGGAAAATTTACACAGCAAGTACAATTACAGATTATTTCAAAAGAAAACCTAGCCCTTTCTTAGGTTTCCCTTTTCATCTTAGTACCATGGCAATGAGAATACAAATTCAAAACAAATTAAAAGAGAAAATTGAGAAATTAATCAATTCAATGAAGAGAGCATACATATCATTATATACAAAATATCACTGTTTAATGTGTTAAAAATAACTAGAATAACATATTTTCCTATTATAATTTTTTTCAATGGTTTCATTAATAAAATTTACACTCTATGCAGGAAGTTATTATGGGGGAAAAGCATATAAAAAATTACAATTGTCATAATCTTTCAATGAACTGGGTCTACACAATATTCATTTTTTTTTTGTATAGAAACCTGTAAACACCATAACAAGTTATATAAAAATATATCCAAAGATATATAATATTTGAAGTAAAGGCATTCTTCATATACCTGGAGCTTAATTGTAAATATAGGGGATTTAAACTCAGATTTTCAGGCACCCTTTAACCTTCCATACTATCTCATTACCACCAATACAAGGTGCCACACACATATAGAAAAAATAAATAATCACCAATAAACATATTTCATGCTGAATCAGCACTCATCTGTTGGTCCAGATTATCATCTCCCACATATATATAATCAGTGCTTAGTTTATATTAAGATATCAAATCTTCATACTTTAATTGACAAACTTCAATCTTCTCCAACTTCCAACTCTTCAGCCATCCGTACCATTGAAAACCTGATGATGGAAAACCTATAAGATAGCAAATCTTCATACTTTAATGGACAGACTTCAATCCACTCCAACTCTTCAGCCATCCATACCAATAAAAATCTGATGATGGAAAGCCCATAAAATAGCAAATCGTCATACTTTACTGGACAGGCTTTAATCTATTCCAAGATTCAACTCTTCAACTATCTATACCATTGAAAATCTGATGATGAAAAGCCCATCAATTGGGCTTTCCATTACCAGATTTTCAATGGTAAGGATGGCTGAAAGGTTGGAGGTTGGAGTAGATTAATGTCTGTCCATTAAAGTATGAAGATTTGCTATTTTATAGGCTTTCCATCATCAGATTTTTATTGGTATGTATGGATGAAGAGTTGGAGTAGATTGAAGTCTGTCCATTAAAGTATAAAGATTTGTTATCTTATAGGCTTTCCATCATCTAGTATTCAATGGTACAGATGGCTGAAGAGTTGGAAGTTGGAGTAGATCGAAGCCTGTCCATTAAAATATGATGATTTGATATCTTAATATAAACTATGCACTGATTATATATATGAGTGGGAGATGATAATCTGGACCAACTGATGAGTGTTGGTTCATCACAAAATATGTATATTGGTGATTATTTATCTTTTCTACATGTACATGACCATGTGTATTGGTGGTATGGGATAGTGTGGAAGATTGAAGGGGCTTGAAAATCTGAGTTCAAATCCCCTCTATATCCAAAGATAGCAAATGCAATGAAAGTTACATGAATAGATACACCACCATCATTCAAAGATTATTAGAAAGCTTTACTGAACCCATTAATAAATAAAAATATACCTTCCATTCAAGCAAATAGTACTAAATATAAATACTGGGAAACATTTAAATGTGTCTATCCAAACATGCAAAATATAACAAAAATACTATTGTCTATTAACAATAAGCAATTAAATAAAAGATATAAATATTGGTCATTGGAGTCAAAATATTTTGACTTCCTGATAAAAATAAATCTTGAAGGACTTCCAACATTAAATTTTTTGAAATATAAAAGATACTACCATAACACAGATTACATATTTCCCAATGTCATCAAGAATCAGAAACAATACATTATTTCTTATTCAATTGTCAAGGACTTGAAAACATTTGCAAAACTATCTGCAATATCACAATACAAAAAAATACAATGATCAAACAATCATTACAAGTATATAAAAAGGTATATTTTCCAACATTATAGCCAGTACTTTTATTCTATATGCCCTCTGGTAAACTGGATGTAGTTTTAGTTTAACAACAAATACTAGAAGACATAAAAATACAATAAAAATAAATTAATAAATATTCAATAAAGAAATAGAAAAATAACAGAAACATAAACATATATTACACATGGTCTCTAATGTGACTTACTTCAAATCTGTGACATGATCTATTGCTCATATGTATGTTTTTTTTCCTTTGGATTTGTTAAAATTTTATTCTCTAATAATCAATTTTGTTATTTTATTATACATCTTTGTAAGGTTTTTTTTTTCTTCAGTTTATTTGTTACAATTTTTTATACATATCCATGTTTAATTTTTTATTTATTTATTAATTTTTAACAATATATTGCTTAATTTATTTTTCCTTTGTAAATATTTAAACTGTAATCTATTATAATTTATCTTTTTTAATAAAGTTCATTTGAAATGTAATGATAATAGCAACAGTAGCAATAGCAATAGCAGTAGTAGTAGTAGTTGTAAAAATCTGATTAATTAATTATTGATATTTTAAAATTAAATAATATGTAAAACAAAATGATGTATTAAATAATATTGTCTAGCAACAATTTAAAAAATTAAAGGATCAAAAGAATGCTATTCTTCAGAAAGGTTTAAAAACAATTAATAAACGATTAATGATTATATACTACATGGAAGGCTAAAAAAATGCAATGAGAAATGGGATTGGTTTTCTCCTTTTCTTCATCAAACGAATTTTTAAAAAACTGGGGCCATTATTAAAACTTTACGTGGATCTCTGTGTGTCTGAGTTAGTTGGATTACAAATGGTCTGCTTTTCAATACAAACAAAATCGTTTGGATATTTGAATATAAATAAAACTTACTAACTGTTAATTTTGTATATGTCAATTACAAATTAAATTGTGTTTAAAAATTTTTGAATAAAAAAAATACCCACAATAAAAAAAAATTAGCTCTAAGGATCAAAAAATAATTTTTGTTTTAACGATTTATAAATGAATCAAGTAATTGACTTCAAAATATAATACTAATAAAAAGAATAATACAAACATAAATTTCATTAATGTAATATATTTTAATTATTGTAACCAGTTGTGTTACATAAAACACACTAATATAGTGTATGTGCATATATATAAAGGAAAAGTAGAAATAAACACAGAATAAATTTTTGTAGATATTTTTTTTATATTTCCTAAAATAAAATAATAATAAGTAAAGGGTTAAATAACTATGGGTTTAAAGTAAAATTTCATTGTGAAATAAGTATTTTAAAAAGGTCTGATAAATAATATTTGAAATTCTGATTTTGAAATTAAAAAAAAAAAGAGCAAGCATAATTTATTTTTTAAAATCTTTTAATTAATACTTGTATAAAATATCATTTTTAATTAATGCTTGTTTGCATTTCTACTATATAGTTAAAAATCTTTGAAGATTAAAAATTCTAAAGGATTATCACACCTTTGGTCAAATTCCAAAGACTAAAGTAAAAACATAAAAATCACACTTTGATAAAAATTTCCAGATTGTTTTCAAATGGATTAAAGTTAATTGAAAACAGCCACTGTGTTTTTGTCACATGACCTAACCAAGGTTATAAAAGACTGATAAAAAAATATCAGTTAGTTTGGATTGTAGTTTTTTTGTAAGAGCTGAACAGAACAGCTTAGCTACTAAATTTTTTTGAGTAAGTGGCAGAAATTAGCTGACCAAAATGAATAGCTGCAGTTTGTTGTTAGCTGTAGCAGAGAGTTGGCAGTCCAGTTACCATAAACTGATATAGCTGAAGGCAAAATAGTAGACTGTTTTCCTTAGCAGGAGTTTGAAAATTCACATGGAGAAAATGAATCACTTTTTTATGCTGAAATTCATAGCCTGAAATCTATCAAATCAAGACAGCTGCTTGCCTGGAACAATCCTAGACAGAAAGAGGCCAACTACAGACCAAGATTTTACATGAATTATGTACTCTTACCTGATGATGATAATTTCCTGGAATGACCAAAAAACAGCTTTCCCAATAGACCAGCTGAATAAAGTAGTTATACTTATGCTGCTGTTTATCTATAAGTGCAGTGAACCACAGATAAACATGTCGCATGTTTAGTGAGTTATTTTATTTTAATATTCTTTAAAATGACTTATAAAATTATAAATTAATAACTTAAAACAAAACATGTAAATAATTTGCTTGAGTCAAATGTCTAAAAGAAAGATGATTTGATATATATTTTTGAAGAAATTGTTTTGGTAATTTTTTTAAAAACAATGACATTAAAAGAATATACAAATGCAAGCATAATTTTGTTTGAATTAAAATCATAAAAGCAAATCTTTTAAATTGGTCTAAGAACGCTGATAATTAATCAACAAGTGCATGTCAAACAAAAGTTGACTTTATTTAGTTTGAAAAAAAAAGAACTTATAAAGTGAAATTGAATTTTAAATTATATATTTTGTTTATACATATGTATATGTGTGAAATTTATGTGTTTTCCAAATGAATTAATTATAAAAAAATATAATATTATTGTAACAAGTTGAAATAGATAGAAGCCAGTGTGCATGTATACACGCACACTCATATATGTAAAATTTTAATATTTTTTTTGATTAAATGTCAATTCATTTTTTTTGTTAATTGTATATTATAAATTGCGCATCTGTCCTGCATATATATGTAAACCATAGTAATAACATGAATTGTAACTTGTAACTTTGTAAATAGTTGAAGTGTTAGTATTTATTCATTTTATATTTAAAAAATCCAAAGCGCATGTGCAACAGTTTAATGCTGTTTAAATATTATAGAAAAGTAATTATGTAAATCACAAATATAATAATTATTTTATGTTTAATTGAAATGTCTTCATCACATATTATAAAACGCACGTCTGTGTACAGATATATGTATGCGTTTATAGATACCCATTAAGAAATAATGCAGTTAATGTAATAATTTGAATTTTGTAGTAATCTTATAAATTACAGAGTGATAACTTTATTATTGTGTATTTTTCAAAATCAGAACCCTTATAAGACCTAAATTCGTTTTTATTGTTATTAATAAACTTATATTTAATTGTTAAAATGGTTTCCATCATCTCTTAGTCACATGCAGTAATAGAGCTTATATTCTCTGAGCTAGATTCATGCACGGGATGAATATATGAATGGGGATGTGTATATTAGTGTTTTTGGGGCATCCAGAGATAATCAATCATCATCCTGGTTGGTGCAAAAGAGGAAACTCTTTAAAGTCCACGCACTATATTTTATTTTAGTTCAGTCTTGTTAAAAATTTAAGTTTATAGTTGGCCACTACAAATGGCCTGAGCATTGGTGATGATCAGCATGTTTTAAATGTCCCAGCATTATTGTTTTGATTTCTGATTATTGTGTATTTTTCATGGATGGGCACTAAACTGGTGCATCCAAGTTATGTTTAAATAATTGTCCAAGGGGGCAAAGGCTCAATAGTTAGCCTGGTCTAAAGAAGACCCATTTCCAATCCAGTCACAATGTTGACTGTTGATTTTACTGTATTGATTTATTGTATTCCTATCAATGATGATGATGGATGGTTATTTATTTTGAATAGTACTCATTCTTATAATTACTTTTATTTATAATGCTGGTGGATAATTATATTTGTAGTTGCTCTTCTGAGTTAGCTGGCTGATCTCTCAATGATCTCAGAGATTCTCTAATCTCATTTTATTATAAATATGTATTACTTATATATACTTCTGTAAATTATTGATATTTCATTTTATGTTTTTGACTTGGGAGTGATGATGATTTCCCATCACCCCAGGTTCACATATTTTTCTTTCCAATACCCCCATTCCGTTACATTATATTAATGTATATTTTAATTTCATTAAAGAATTACTAAATATTAAGTTTATTTTTAAATTAAATAATATATATATAATATCAACAAATTAAAAATCCTTCTCCTTTTTCTTTTCAAAAACTTTATTTTTTTATATCTCAATACTGAACATATATATACATTTATATATTACAAAACTCCGACGTTTCAACTGTTTTTATCTCATACAGTCATTTCCGAGGATCTGCAACGACAATATGAAATACATATTTATAAATAAACTTTAATTACATAAAAACTTCCTCTTACATTAACATAAACAGTAACAAACATATTAAACATATATAAATATATTTTACTTACATCTCTCTCCCACTGCTATATTTTATTACTCTTTGTTTTACATTATTTAATTACAAATCTGTCCTAAAATCATCCAAGAAACTTTCTATATAAATTTAAATACCAATTCTAATTTCCAAAAACCTCCCCTTTTTTTAAATCTTATCTAAAACCAATCTTAAAACTGCATTCCTAAACTATATCTTTAAATGAATATAAAACAAATATAAACATCTTTTTATCTCCCGCTCTCCCGCTCTCCCTCTCCCTCTCCCTCCCTCCCTCCCTCTCTCTCTCCCTCTCTCTCTCTCTCTCTCTCTCTCTCTCTCTCTCTCTCTCTCTCTTATGCAAAAAAACTTTTAACAATTTATCTAAACCCATTAAGCATTTATTTTAATTATACATTATTTTATATTCCTTATCTACTCCATTAATTCTATTTAGAGTAGGATTATATTCTTTTATATAAAAAAATTCTTTTACCATCCTTTCCCTGTAATTTTTAACCCTTTCCAACATTTTAATATTAAATTCTTTATGACCTAAAACTTTACAATGTATGTAAATATTTGAATTTTTTTGCAGATCCTTGAAAATGACTGTATGAGATAAAAACAGTTGAAACATTGGAGTTTTGTAATATATAAATGTATATATATGTTCAGTATTGAGATATAAAAAAATAAAGTTTTTGAAAAGAAAAAGAAGGATTTTTAATTTGTTGATATTATTGTATAACATATATATTTTAAAAGAAAAAGTGGATGTACCTTTGCTGTGTTATTATATATGATATATATATATATATATTGATATTAAAAGTGGGATAGACAAATTTCTATTACCAAAATTTTTTAATAAGGTTAGCATTGAATTAAATCTGATACACAATATAAAGATAATATCAATTAATAAACAATTAATTATTATATGAAATTCAATATTCTTCAAATAATTGTTTACACATTTGATCTTTATAATTTATTTGCAATTGTTATACAAGAGTTCAGGTATTGGGGACACTACTTTAATGTGCAATGCAAATATTTTACAAAAAATATTTGAAATATGTATATTTTAAAGCTTATAATAATAATATCTCTGCCCAACTTTATACATAAAATGTTTACATGTAATATATCATACATGAAATATGGCTTGAGTGATAGTATGCATAATTTTGTTCTGAAATGAATCCATATATGTAAATCTAAGGTTATGTTATAGTTAAAGTAAACAATTTATTATTTTTTGTAAACCTAATAGAAAATATGCATTGAAAAAATTATATATTATGCATATACCAAGCATGGAGTCACTTATCAATGTATTTATTTCTTGTTATGTTTAATGTTTCTATATTATATTAATTATATTTATGTAAATAAATTTGTTATTTTTCTTATGATTGGTTCTCATTTCACTTCATACATTTCAATTTATTTTATTCATCTAGTTATGGTTCATAAGACATAAGTAATAATTATAAAGGTCAATTAGTGCATTACAAATCACATCTTAGGATTTATATTTCTTATTTCTTGGTCATCATAATATTTTATTTCTTGGTCATCATAATATTATGTGTAATGGTAAAAAGAGTCTAGCATGGTGCATATTAATTAGACATTCTGGCTTACATGGTACTCAATAATTCTAAGTCTAGATAAATGCTTTTTTAAATTCCTTTTTTCATGCTTCATATTTTATATGTATTGTTATATACATTTATGATTCATGATGCTCAATAAAATAAATTCATTTTTATGCTATAAGTTAGTTACATAAAACTGACTTGCCTAAAGTATAGCATATATATTAGTTTTTGATTTCAGATTTGATTATTGCAAGATTAAAAAAAGAAATTTCTTGCTTGCTAGATATGTATACCAATCAGGTGTAAAATATTTAGCAATAATTTTTCAATTATCCTTCTCATATATAAAAAAGGACAAAATTAAAGAAATATCTTTGTAACTTTAAAAATGTGTTGTCTTTTGCTGTAGCTAGAGGGCTATTCAATTATATTTAAAAGACAGGTACAATGAGTTAATCTCAAACTATTATTTACATATATTGTAAAAGAATATCTGGGCTATGAAAAAATGGTCCTGGTTTGATAATTTCCATAAATTGCAGAGTCATTTGTAGCAGAATAAAAATGAGGATATGCTCTTCTTTTAATGCCTCACAGATTTGGAGGTCATTTATAACTGAATAACTATAATGATCGTGGGAAATGAAAACTTTAATATAATCTGAATGAAAATGTAGCCAAATCATTGGTTACCATTTGCAACTGAATAAAAATATATATTGAAGTTGAATGCCATTTATAATAGAATAAAATTATGAGACATACTGTACCCGGAGTCATAGCTTAATTATCAGTTATCATTTGTAATAGGACAAAAATATGAACCAAAGAACAACAATTCTAATTTATTAATGCCCAAGAATTATAGCATCATTTGTAACAGAATGAAAATAATAAAGTAAGCTAAAGTGAATATCAATCAATGAATGACACTTAAGTCAATAAAACAATGATAATCTTTATTGTAACCTCAAATAATCCAGTAGTATTTAGAATAAATAAAAAACAAATAAAAACATTACTTCAAGCTATCCTAAAATATAAACATTATTTGCAATAGATTCAAGGTAAAATAATACAACTAAATATGACTATCTTATAAATAACAGTACATACTCATTATATAAATCCCATATAATAGAATGAAAATAGTGACAAAGAATTACACAGATACATTTTGATATTCCTTATAAATCAACACACTGTTTATAATAATTCAAACTTGTACCAAAAGTCAACATTCTTTCTTTTATATTTAAATGAAATTATTCATGGATGGATAAAATAATAATCTTAATATACTCTACAAGTTTACAATATTAATGATATTTAACAAAATAATTCAATAATAAATTTCTTTTAAGCCAATAAACATCACCTGATCACCATTTCTTATGCTTGCTTATAAGTGTTATTAAAATAGTGATCGTGTGATGTTTATTAGTTTAAAACCAATCATGCCTAATAGGATAGTGGTGTCTATGGTTATTAAAGAACCAAAGACACCAAAATGTATGGGTATTGAACTGAGTTCAGACCTATATGATAATATAAGCTAGTAATCTTAGATTGAAAATATTATTGTGTTTTCAATTTCATTCTCATAGTTTTGTAGTTAAGTAGAGATAAAAGGTGGCTGCTGGAGGGTTGCATTAGATCCTAAGATCTAGGTGCAGTGCTCTCAGATCCAAGGCTGCTCACTGATGAAGGCCACAAGCCAGAAACTAGTCTGGGAATATTTGATGAGTAGGCATTAGATGGGGATTTTATGCACAAGCCTTCTGGAATCCATTGATTACTCTGGCTTGCACTGAGTGGCAATACTGTATGGAGAGTTTTGCCTGTTTAATTAATTTCTTATCACAACTAAATAAAATAAACTTACTACTAACTCTGCTATAAAATTCCACTAATGTCAGCATACTCTTATTAACTAAGTTAATTATAATAAGATTAAATCCTTAATAACAATACAAAATTTATTAACTAAATGTATCTTTCCATTTTTACCAACTTAATATATTATAAAATAATATCATCCTATTAAATAACTTTAAGATTTTCAATATCCAATCATAATATATAAAATAAATGATAGATTCCTATTTGATGCTTATTCCAACAATTGAGAAATCGCATCCATTTACTTTTCAGTTTATTGATGCTAAATTATTAAAACTTTAAACTATAACTGTCAACACATGTGAAAGATTGTTACACTTATTATAATCAAATATTAAAATTTAATATTTAAACTGAATTTATTATCCACGTTAATAAACATTAAATATAATTAAATTAAATCATTTTAATTTGTAATAGAATCAAATATATTATTACTAGCTCTATAACTGAATAAGATTATGATCTTTATGAGTGTATACAGACTTAATATAACATTCCTCTTTAATCAATAATGACTTAAAATAAAATATATGAATATTTCATTGCAACTACCCTTACTCATCTTTACTAATTATTGTATGTGCACCTTTATCAATTATCAAATCAATTCATTTATAATTTATATTTTAGTATATTTAATGTTTGTTACTAAATACAAGTGGAGTAGGATTCATTATAAATAAAAAGTGGAAGAACAACATTGTGGAGATTGATAGCGTATCAGACAGAGTGGCAGGATTATGCCCCAATAAGTTCTCATAGTAATGAAGTAGTAGAAGATGTTTATATGGATGTACAAAAGGCTTTTGATCAGAGTAAACAACATTTTAAAATTGTTATGGGAGACTTTAATGCTAGAATTGGTAAACAAAAGAAAGATGAAAGTGATGTAAGTAATTTTGGTTATGGTAATAGAAATGAGAGAGGACATAGACTTGTGGAGTTTGCAGAAAAAGAAAAACTTTATATTATGAATTCATTTTTTGTGAAAAATGTTAAAAGAAATTGGACATGGAAGCATCCAAATAAAGGTACAGCAGAATTGGATTATATTTTGACTAACAAAAAATACATATTTTAAGATTGTAATGTTCTTAATAAATTTAGTAAGATGTAAGATATTTGTTAATGCAAAACTAGAGAGACAAAAATTATTAAGAAAAACAATATTTACAGTTGATATTCCTAATCTTCAGAAAGACTCTAATAAATTTAAATTAAAACTTACAAATTGGTTTCAAGTACTAGTAGATTTTGAACATGATTCAGATTTGAATGAAATAATTATGAAAATAACTGATACACTTTTAAAAACTGCAACAAAGATAGCTGGTTGAAAAAAGCAGCAATTGACCAATAAAATTTTTACTGAGACTAGAGAATTTATGAAAAAAAGAAGGAATATGAAGATATACAAAAACGATGCATTAAAAAAGATTGAATAACTCGAATTTTGTAAAATGGTGTGTAAAGTCAACATTGAGAAGGGTCACAGGGTGACTCCATATCTCCAAAAATTTTTACAGCAGTGTTGCAAGAAGTATTTTGTGGATTAAAATGGGAAGCTAAAGAAGTGAAAATAAATGGAGATTATTTAAGTCATTTAGATTTTGCAGATGCTTTAGAGCTGCAGGAAATGTGACAGGAATTATCAGATGAAAGTAGGAAATAGGACTGAAGATAAATGTTAAAAACATAATGGATGAAATTAATCATAGAATTAAACTTGGTTGGAGTAATACAGAGACATCAGACCACTCAAAGAAGTATGGAAAGATGCATTGCTCTTCTATTAAATGTCCAAGTGTCAGATCCATAAGTAAGAACTGGTAAAACATATTTATTAAAAACCTTTCTTTACAAACACATAGGCATATTTCCTTTTAGTATCAAATTATTTCTACCAAAAGCATTCCAACTTAGTTTAATTCTATGATTAATTTCATCCATTATGTTTCCATCTGTATTAATAGTCTGACCAAGGTATTTGTAACTATTAACTTCTTCTAACACATCATAATCAATCTTTATTTTCATATTTTGAAAAAATCCATTAAACATTACTTTAGACTTTTTAACATTTATCTTTAGTCCTATTTTCCTACTTTCATCTGATAACTCCTGCAACATTTCTTGCAGCTCTA
The DNA here is from genome assembly GCA_028023455.1 of Epiperipatus broadwayi. Lineage (NCBI taxonomy): Eukaryota > Metazoa > Onychophora > Udeonychophora > Euonychophora > Peripatidae > Epiperipatus > Epiperipatus broadwayi. The sequence continues at coordinate 1,999,140 of JAQFVV010012495.1, forward strand.
AAGCATTATTTGCAAAAACAATTACATCATCTGCAAAATCTAAATAACTTAAATAATCTCCATTTACTTTGACTCTCTTAGGTTCCCATTTTAATCCACAAAATACTTCTTGCAGCACTGCTGTAAAAAGTTTTGGAGATATGGAGTTACCCTGACTTACACCCTTCTCAATGATGACTTTCCCAGTATCGTTATGTAATCTAATTGTTGCTATTGCATTTTTATAAATATTCTTTAAAATATGACAATATCCTGGATCTATACCTTGATGATCCAATGCTTTAATCACTGAAGAAATGTTTATAGAATCAAATGCCTTTTCATAATCTACACATCCAAAACATAATGGCAAGTTATATTCATTTGTCCTTTCTATAGCTTCTCTCAATACCTGGATATGATCTACTGTACTAAAACCACTTTTAAATCCAGCTTGTTTTCTTGGTTGGTGGAAATCCAATGTTCTCTGTAGACAAGTTGTAATTATCTTGGTAAATATTTTGTATACAACTGATAAAAGGCTGATAGGTCTGTAATTTTTAATATCTTCTTTGTCACTCTTTTTAAATATTAATATTAATACTGCATTCTTCCAATCATCTCGTCCACCTTTATCATTTAGACATTTGATATATAACTTTGCTAAAAAAAATCTATTTCTTCATCTGCTTCTTTCCTTTCTTCATACATTTAATTGCATATCTCACTTCTTCATTTAAAATTCTGGGCAATTCAGAAGATGTAATAGAAATAGGAGGTACTTGTTCTTTATTACTATATAATTCTTGATAAAAGTCTTCTACCTGTTTAATGATGTCATCTCTCTTTTCAGTAATAATTCCACCTTTTTTTCTTATTGCAGATATAAATTTCCTACCAATACCAAAATGTTGTTTTACACTCCTGAGACTTTTATTCTCTTCTACAGCTTTTCTTGCTAGTTCACAGTTATACTTTCTTATATCATATTCAACTCTTTTCCGCACCATTTTACAAAATTCGAGATATTCAATCATTTTTAATGCATTATTTTTGTATATCTTCATATTCCTTCTTTTCTTCATAAATTCTCTAGTCTCAGTAGAAATTTTATTGTTCAATTGCTGCTTTTTCTACCAGCTATCTTTGTTGCAGTTTTTAAAAGTGTATCAGTTATTTTCATATTAATTTCATTCAAATCTGAATCATGTTCAAAATCTTTTGTAAGTTCTAATTTAAATTCATTAGAATGTTTCTGAAGATTAGGAATATCAACTCCAAATATTGTTTTTTAATAATTTTTGTCATTCTAATTTTGCAATTTATCCATGTAAATAGAGACAACTTTTTGGCTTTTGTACAACTGAGAATTCTGATATCAAACAACTTTTTCTCTGTTAATTTATACATTAGATCCTTTGTTATTGGTTTTAGTGAAGTAAAAGGGGCTCTCTTTTACTTCAAACACAAATTTTATAAGGATTTATATCTAAAAAGTTATCTTTTATAGGTGAGAAAATGTAGAAGACTATCATTTTTTTGACATCCTGCAAATAGTAATATACGTTTCTGTAGAGAGTTATTTATATTGTACTGGTCAAAACATGTATATCCATCTAACATGAGCTGGAACTCACAAACTGTACTTCAAACTCAGTCAAGCCTGAGATTTGGGTTAGGGAACAGCCTGAATTCAAACCCACTTTCTAAGCCCCAGATCTAACACCTAATGGATATCATAACAATGATGGCACACAAGAATTAATTTTAAATCCGGCCGACTAGCAAAGCTGAGCAAAACAATGGAACATTTATTAACTATGACTAAACTAATATATATATAAGCATGGCTGTAAGATGTGGAAGTGGAGAAAAAGGAATTTGAACTACTCGAATAAGTTAAACAATAAAATATAGTTTAACATAATGACAAATTATTTACATACATTTATAAATTAAGTACATTAGTATGTGCGTGAATGAGCAAGCGGTCTACCAAACGATATATATATATTGTCATTCATGCTATTATTTCTCATATGCACTTTATTAGCTAAATAATATATTATAAATAAACACACATCTTTGGTGGGTCCAATATTAAGATGCCAATCAACTATTAGAAAGAATTACATAATATTGCCATTAACACTTTGATTTACGGTTCTTAAAATGGTGACTAACATTATTACTTTGGGGAGTGTTCTGAGATTCATTACAGATATAATACAAACTATTTTCACACCACTGAGGTCATGAAAATAAATAAAATAAATTTGAAAAACATATTTGAAAATGACATTTGATTATATGACAAAATATTTAATGAAACTTCTGTTAATTAGTGCTGGTAAGAAGAACGCTTTATTTTTCCCAAGGCAAATACTCTTAAATAGATAAATAACAAAATACGACGATGGGATTGTATAATAAAACTAAAATAATATTAGTAATTAATCTAGCTAGTAATATTTGGCATATATATATATTTTGAGCAGAGCGCACTTTTAATATTAGAGCATTAAAAGTGGATCATGAAGCAAAAAGAAATAATACGAAGAAGTTTGTGGTGCTGATATAATAGCCTAAAGATAACAGGAAAAGTCATGCTTCTGGATGAAAACGAAGTGGATAGGCATGCCATGGTCATCGCCGATGTGCAAGCCTATGATACGAAGAACGTGAATAGGCATAGCATGTGCCAGACTTAAGGAATCACTGCTAGAGGCCTTTTATATGAAATAAGTGAATATGCATAGAATGTGCCAAACTTATGGGATCACTGCCAGAGGCATTTTATATAGAATAAGTCCCCATGGGACACAATATAACGACAAATCTATGGATTCAATCTTGTTGCAACCCCCAGATTAAGAAGCACATATATATAAAAACACAAAGATCAGGCCAAATGTCAGTAACGCAGTACGAATGAATGTCACTAACGACATGAAATATGATTTACTGCTTTAAAAATAAATGACCCTTGTTTGAATACCATAATTTAGACAAATAATACGCTATGTAGTTAAATATATAGAGAAAGATTTTTCTAAATAAAAGATACATTAAGATTTTATCTAGTAAAAGAAACATTAAGATTTACTTAATAATTAAAATAGTAAAATATTAAAATTTACCCCCTTTTCCTTTTCTGATATTTAAAATAATTCAATCCCACCATTGGGGTTTTTATAGTAACTGGAATATTTAAATATTTGAAATTTTAAGAGTATGGAAAGTAAAAGAAGACTGGCAGTTATAGAAAATAATTAATGGGTCACTCTTTCAGAATTGAATAAAAACAAAACATTTTAAAAGATTTCAAAGCATTAATTAGCTTAAGTTCTGGATTCAACCTGGGTAGAAAATCCAGAGTTAAACAAATATTTTTTTTATACTAAAACATAAATAAAATGTTGGCTCGTAAAACAATCTGGTGAGTGTAATAATTAATAATGCGTTGTTTAAATGGACATTAAAACCTTAATTCATGAAGGTTTACTTAAAAGGAAGAAAAGATTTTAGAAATTCAACTTGTCAGATTGTTTGAGATTAGCATAATAATAATAAAAGCACATATATAAAATCAAGTAATAAATAACTATAAATAAATGACCGCACCAAACTTAAGGAAAGTTAAGAGCATATGAGAGAGAGTTAAATTTATAGAAATGACTTAAGAGCAAATTACATATTAAAACAAAACAAAGTTAAATCACATATTAGAAGAAATCTTGATAGATGAATTAGGCTAGATTTAGTTTGAGGTGACGGCTTGAAAAGTTACCTTGCAATTTTAAAAATCCAATTTAAAGTATGGCATGTGCATGGCAATTGAAATGCAAGTTGTTTGGTGGCAGCAAGCTTCTATTAGCATTAAAGTTCTTAGGTCAGGCTTTTACTTCACTCTTAGGCAGCAGAATGGTACGGCAGCGGAAGATGATGACCCAACAGGGCCGAGAAGGGTGGTAGATTTACACTACATCATTTTTAGTTTCACAGCGATGTTAACAATCAGTTCTCACTAGAGTAGCTAATCTAATCTCTCTGTGATTCAAAATACAACCATCTTATACTTTTTCTTTATCGATTGTTTTTGAAGATGCAGCAGTAAGATAACATCCAAAAATAAATTCAAATCTATTTCCAGATTAGAAATAGATTTGACAAAATGTTTATAAAACAAAATCTTTAATCTTAATCCCCATTTTAAGTAAAAATTTTAATTAAAATACCTTCCCCAGATTAAAACAATAATGTTTCCAACCCTTTAACTATTTTTAGACAATTAACTGTAGCATCTTCCATCTTGGTTTTTATAAAACATACATTTTAATAAAAAAAAGTACTTTAAAAGGAAAAAGTTTAAAACCGATGTATATCAAAATATTTACAAAAAATTAATATTTTGTTAGTATTTTGCTCCTATATATATATATTTGAGCCACACCTATATATTTTAATAAAAAGAATTAATAATCATAAAATTAATAATAATAAAAATGTTAATTTAAAAGTTAAAATTTTATAATTCAGGTGCGCATCTCAGATATATACATAAATATATATACACAACAAAAGGAGCGGGATGGGATATAGGGTTTAAATATAGGTTAGTAGGTGGAAACATGAAGCTTAATCTTAAGCTAAGATTGACTGCTTCAATATTGCATTATATATTTTCATGAATTTTTACATTGATAAAGAATACAGATAAGAGATTATATCCATGTAAGGAGAAACAAATTTTTATCCTTTGATGTTGCCAGGAAACCATTAATTATTAATTGAGAATCCTGAGATCAAACAAGTTTTTCTTTGATAACTTATACAATAGTTTCTTTGTTTTGGGGTTTTCAGTGAATATACATATATTGATGATTATTTAATCCTCTAATGAACTGTTAAAGTTATTCATTTTATTAATTTGCTTTTTTTTATTATTATTCATTTAATTTTCATTACTTTTTAGCTATTAATTGTAGGTACAAAAGAGAACTATTAGGAAGAAAATGAAAGCATAAAAATATTTAATATTTTTGAGACAAGATTATGAAGGAAAAGAAAATAAAAACATAATTTTGGTAAATATCATTTAAAATTCTGAGCATTAAAAAAAGAGATTATCAAAAAATTATCAAAAAAAAAGAGATATAAAAAAGTGCATTATTGAAGGGAAAAAACGCAAGTAGAATGAATATTTACATTGTAAAGAATGAATAGCAGAAAAGTTGATTTTAAAAATAATTGTAAAACGTAAACAGAAAACATTAGAAGTGTTTAAAGAAGAGAATAAAAAATAATGACTTGGAAATATAATTCAAGTGATATAATAAGTTTGGTTGACTTTTTTATGCTATTAATATATGACAGTTTCGTTTTATTAAAAATTCGGTGCTGATATAGTACGCGCTCGGTGGCCATTTTGAATTTGGAAACACCCAAAAACACTGCTGGCACATGCAAGCGATAAATGTCATCGACTAGAAACACTCATTTTTCAAAAACGTAAAACGCCTGAGGCACTGCAATTAAAAAAGGTGGTGGGGAGGGACTACACTTAAAAAAATGGCGGGAAAACGTCACATTAAATAGCCTAAGGTGATACTACCCAAAAAAAAGGGCGGGAAAATTACAAAATACTTTAAAATAAACCAAAAACGCTAATTTATATATATATAATCATAATCAAACATTGCAATATTTACAAAAATCCGTTAAAATATAGCGATCACTAGAAAAATAATATAATGCTATAAATCAAACCTTACTTTAAAATAAACCAAAAACGCTAATTTATATATATAGTCATAATCAAACATTACTTTAAAATAAACCAAAACCGCTAATATATATAGTCATGATAATCAAATATTGCAATAGTAAATCTCAAAAGATTAACCCTATGTTAAGGCACTTTTTTTAAAAAAAATCGTAAATGATATTTACAAAAACCCGTTAAAATATAGCGATCATTAGAAAAATAATAAATGCTATTTTAAAAATATCAGTCCGGTCTATCAACGCTATATACTAAATCAGTATTATAAATTTAAAAAACAATATTTAAAAACTATAATGCTATAAATCAAACATTGAGTTGTTTTACTTTGAAATAAACCAAAAACGCCAATTTATATATATAATCATAAAACGCTAATATATATAGTCATGATAATCAAATATTGCAATCGTAAATCTCAAAAGATTAACCCTATGTTAAAGCATTTTTTTAAAAAAAAAAATCGTAAATGGTATTTACAAAAACCCGTTAAAATATAGCGATCTTTAGAAAAATAATAAATGCTATTTTAAAAATATCAGTCCGGTCTATCAACGCTATATACTAAATCAGTATTATAATTTTAAAAAACAATATTTAAAAACTATAATGCTATAAATCAAACATTGAGTTGTAACGTCACATTGAATAGCCAAAGGTTAATACTATGGAAAAAAAAGAGCGGGAAAAGAAAAAGAGATGAAAATTAAAAAATACTTTAAAATAAACCAAAAACGCTAATTTATATATATATAGTCATAATCAAACATTGCAATATTTACAAAAATCTGTTAAAATATAGCGATCACTAGAAAAAATCAAACATTACTTTGAAATAAACCAAAAACGCCAATTTATATATATAATCATAATCAAACATTACTTTAAAATAAACCAGAAAATGCTAATATATATAGTCATGATAATCAAACATTGAGTTGTAACGTCACATTGAATAGCCAAAGGTTATACTATGGAAAAAAAAGGGCGGAAAAAGAAAAAGAGATAAAAATTAAAAAATACTTTAAAATAAACCAAAAACACTAATTTATATATATATAGTCATAATCAAACATTGCAATATTTACAAAAATCCGTTAAAATATAGCGATCACTAGAAAAATAATATAATGCTATAAATCAAACAATATCAGTCTGGTCTATCAACGCTATATGCTACATCAGTATTATAATTAAACAAAACAATATTTAAAAACTATAATGCTATAAATCAAACATTGAGTTGTAACGTCACATTGAATAGTCAAAGGTTATACTATGGAAAAAAAGAGCGGGAAAAGAAAAAGAGATGAAAATTAAAAAATACTTTAAAATAAACTAAAAACGTTAATTTATATATATAGTCATAATCAAACATTGCAATAGCATTTATTTAAGTAATTTTTTACTAATATTTTAAGAATTTAAAAAAAATTACCAACTCTCGATCGGATGGATGGTCGTCCGCTCAGGCTAAATTTGGTTCTTCCTCTTTATTACTGCAATACCACAAAACATCAAATTATACTTTTAAGATTTAGGTTTATTATTTTAAAGAAGACGCCAGTAAACAATTAATTTATTCAGGAAATATCGCAGCTTGATATGGTCTCTTTCAAATTTATTTTTAAAACTGTGTACTTGGGTCTGACACAAGGTATCTATGACGTAAGATAATTTCCAAGAATTATAGTTCGGATTTGGGCCTTTGTCTTACTAAGATAAAAGAAAGTGTTAAGTTAAACTTTCAAATTTAAAAAAAAAAAAAACTATAAACCAGCTAATGGACTTTTATGCCTCAAGCCTAACTATTCATCAAATGCAAAAGATAGTTAAAATTAATTATAACAAAAAATTTATAATAAATTAATGATTTAAAAATATAATCGCACTGTAACATATTATACATCACAACTTGTACTCATATATATATATATATGGGTGCCGATACATGTATTACTTTTAAGATTTTAGTTTTAACACTTTAAAGACGCAAATCAAATTATTTGGTCATTTATTATAAAAAATATAAAAATAAATCACCAATTAATGATTTAAAAATATAATCGCACTGTAACATTATACATCACAACTTGTACTCATATAAATATATATGTGTGTGCCGATACATGTATTACTTTTAAGATTTTAGTTTTAACACTTTAAAGACGCAAATAAAATTATTTTGTAATTTATTATAAAAAATATAAAAATAAATTAATGATTTAATTTATTTACGGGTGTATTCTTTTTTTACTTTCTAGTGCATGTATTTCGACGTAGTCGACCCACGTAGTCTATCATGTCAGCTGCTATCCCACCCCATCCAGTATTATGAATTCCTAATAAAATATATTCTTTAATTATATTTGCATATTCACTTATTGTTCCTAATTCTGTCTATCATTCCGTTTCACCTTCTATGTATCATAGTAGGCCTGTTTGTCAAATTCAAACCCATCCCAGACCACGTGTATAATCCTATAATAATGTACTTTGATGTATAATAACGTATGTTTACGTGTATATGCGCACATCTAATATATAAATAAATATATTTATATATTAGATGTGCGCACATATTAGACATCAAAATACATTATTATAAGATTATATACATAACGATGTTAGGCTTGAGGCATAAAAGTCCATTAGCTGGTTTACAGTTGTTGTTTTTTTTTAAATTTGAAAGTTTAACTTAACACTTTCTTTTATCTTAGTAAGACAAAGGCCCAAATCCGAACTATAATTCTTGGAAATTATCTTACATCATAGATACCTTGTGTCAGACCCAAGTACACAGTTTAAAAATAAATTTGAAAGAGACCATATCAAGCTGCGATATTTCCTGAATAAATTAATTGTTTACTGGCGTCTTCTTTAAAATAATAAACCTAAATCTTAAAAGTATAATTTGATGTTTTGTGGTATTGCAGTAATGAAGAGGAAGAACCAAATTTAGCCTGAGTGGACGACCATCCATCCGATCGAGAGTTGGTAATTTTTTTTAAATTCTTAAAATATTAGTAAAAAATTACTTAAATAAATGCTATTGCAATGTTTGATTATGACTATATATATAAATTAGCGTTTTTGGTTTATTTTAAAGTATTTTTTAATTTTCATCTCTTTTTTTTTTCCCGCTCTTTTTTTCCATAGTATAACCTTTGGCTATTCAATGTGACGTTACAACTCAATGTTTGATTTATAGCATTATACTTTTTAAATATTGTTTTTTAAAATTATAATACTGATTTAGTATATAGCGTTGATAGACCGGACTGATATTTTTAAAATAGCATTTATTATTTTTCTAATGATCGCTATATTTTAACGGGTTTTTGTAAATATCATTTACGATTTTTTTAAAAAAAAGTGCCTTAACATAGGGTTAATCTTTTGAGATTTACTATTGCAATATTTGATTATCATGACTATATATATTAGCAGTTTTGGTTTATTTTAAAGTAATGTTTGATTATGACTATATATATAAATTAGCGTTTTTGGTTTATTTTAAAGTAAGGTTTGATTTATAGCATTATATTATTTTTCTAGTGATCGCTATATTTTAACGAATTTTTGTAAATATTGCAATGTTTGATTATGATTATATATATATAAATTAGCGTTTTTGGTTTATTTTAAAGTATTTTGTAATTTTCCCGCCCTTTTTTGGGTAGTATCACCTTAGGCTATTTAATGTGACGTTTCCGCAATTTTTTTAAGTGTAGTCCCTTCCCAACACCTTTTTTAATTATAGTGCCTCAGGCGATTTACTTTTTTAAAAAATGAGTGTTTCTAGTCGATGACATTTATCACTTGCATGTGCCAGCAGTGTTTGTGGCTGTTTTCAAATTCAAAATGGCCACCGAGCGCGTACTATATCAGCACCAAAAATTCACTATAAAAATTCTACAACTTAAACCTTAGGTTTAAAAATAATATAAACAGAACTTAGTCTATTTTAACATTTCTTTAATCTATTTACATTTGTATATATATTTTTAATCATTTTTATCTTGCAATCCATTTTGTATTAATTTTGTTTAAACCTATCACTTGGTTTTAAGAATAATATATTTAATGTCTACGAGTTGTCGTAGAATATAACTAATAATTCTGTTAGAAGAAATTTAAAAAAGTTTTACTGAAGAGTTTTATTTTTATTTCGACTAAATAACCATGTGATAGTTGCTCAAAAGGTCAAATGATATTTAAATACCGAAGTAATGGCTTGGAACAATAATTTCATTAACCAAATATTTTTTTAGTGGGGGTTATAAGGATTTCTCAACTTACAGGCCTTTTGTTTTTTGGTGCAATACTAAAGAAAGAAGTAGTTTTATATCTCAGTTTTTAAGTAAGTATGCCTTTATTTATTACTATTTATAAATTTTTATGTTGGTTTTTCAACTAATAGATTTTTTTCCTTTTATAATCTTTATTTTTTTAATTTCAAAGTAATAAAAGTTACATTTTTTGTCACTAGGTGGGGTCTTATTTTTTCCCTTCTGATAAGCATGATAACTATAGCAAAATAAATAACTCGATTCTATAACAACTAAAATATTTATTATATTTTCAACATAAAATTAGTTTTCTGATTATTTTTATTGCTCTTTGCTAAAAAAAAACTTTTTTATGTATTAAAATAAATTTCAGTTATATTTTTTTCTAAAGCCTCCTTAGGCTATTTTAATATTTTATAATTGAATTCTTTAGAGGAAAACTTAAAATAAATGTGGAATTTCCGGATTCACAAATTTTATTAACATATCTTAGATAAAATTCAGATAAAAGAATAAAAATAAACACAATAAATAATTCATATATTAAAATATATATACAAAAATGAAACAAATATTAAAATTTAAATAAAACATACTTTCAATATAAACACAATAAATAATTCATGTATTAATATATATGCATACAAAAATAAAAGTAACAAAAATATTAAAATGTAAGTAGAACATACTCGTGAATGAATCTATATATATACAATGTAAATAAAGAATACTTTTTTAACGATTATCCTTAGAAATATCTAGTGACTAAATCAACTTCACAGTTTGGAGCAGTCATAAGAACGACAGTCTTGAGAGATTTCCAGTTGAAGTAAATAAAAAATATTTTATTTATCGACCATTGGTATTCGAGAGGTCAGCGACCGCCGCTTTACAAGCAGCTGTCCCGGGTTAGCGGGTTCGCTTCCCGGTTGATGCTATGACACATGAGGAAAAAAAATCTTATTTTGTCCAGTTAAATGGATTTGTTGTGTTCAACCTATCACTTCAGCACTGAAATATTGCCTGACCTCCCAAGCAATTCATCACGCAACCTCCCCATCTCCCAACAATATAAAATTAATTTTCCAAACAACTTACTTCCAAAAATTATCACTAGATAAAGGTTTAGTTTTTTATAATCTATAAAACAAATGTGGAAGTGCAGATGAACAAAAAAAACCCAATAATTGGTTGATAAGATCAAAGATAAACTGGGAAATGGGGAAAAAGAGTAAGATAAAAATATTATAAAGCATCATAAAAAGAAAGTATAAGAGGTATGAGTGGATAAATAAATCATCTCTATGACACTTACTGTAAGCTTTAGTAAGTAATAATAGACGCCAGATGATGGTTCCTATTAAATCACTATCTTGTGCTGTCCTATCCAATAATCCCAAACTAATGTCAAGGTCAGTGAGGAGCTTTGGATTTTGGACAAGTGCACCTGAAATTTTAGGATCTAATGCATCCTCCTTTCAGCATTCAACATTTACCTCTTTGTTATACTATCAAGCTATCAGCACAAATTAAAATATCACATGATTGTTTTTAATCTAAACTAGCTTGCTTTCAGAGTGATGTAGATCAGAAACCAGTTCAGTTTCTATAGGATACCACTATCCTATGCCCAGGATTTGATGCAAACTACTAAAATATTACCTGACTTCATCAGATTAATATATAAGCTAAAGTCATGTGATGGAGTCAGGTGATATTTTATTAGATAAATGAAGATGGATAGACTAGAGCAGTGGTCTTCAACCACCGGGCCGTGGACCGGTACTGGGCTGCAGAAATTTTTTACTAATCCGCAGCTAAACTGGTAAGAAAGTTTCTAATAATAAAATAATATGATTTTAAACTTTTAATTAATATGAACAATTTTTATTTATTTTTTCATCATATTTTTTCCCGATTAAAAAAAAACAGAACAAAATCTAATCAATCATACATAAATTAATTTGTTTTTCTATTTATCACAGATGTTTATGGGGGGGGGAGAAAAAGTTTTTTATTATACAAATTCTGGTTGTCTTTTGATAGCCAATCACGGCTGCTTGTCAGCATTGTTAAAACAATAAAATGTAACGTGACTTTTTTTGATCTCTTAAATTTTTTCTACTCTCTCTTTTAATATTTCATTTTTAGTGGTTTTTTTTGGCTTTAAGTTTTATTTTGAAAATCAATTTTTATTACCTTTTTTTAAAAATAAAAACCAAAAAATAAGTTCTGTCTCTAACATTTACAATGTATTTCTCAATATATCCCTACCACCCCAAAATAAAGTAAGATCAAAACTTTTGACTTTTTCAAGCTTCGTTTTCTTTTTTTTTTTGTTGTTTAAAAATACGCCCACTTTTTTTTGGCCTAAAAGGCAATAATTTTTTTGGCTTTATTTGTATACTGCTAAAATACTAAAACTTTTATTTTTAAAACCAATTTCTGATACCTTTTTTTAAAAATAAAAACAAACAAAAAATAATTTTGGTGTCTATCTTTTGTCTCAGTTGATGACAAAGTATTTTTCAACCCCCTTCCCCCCCCCCCAAAAAAAAAATAAGATCAAAACTTTTGACTTTTTCAACATTCAGGTGAATAACATTTTATTCTTGCATGTTTTAACAATGAAATAATAAATGTAAAATGCAAGCACATTAATGAGAACGATTGTTATTGTATGTTTTCTGTAGCAGTATGACTGCGCAACTCGAGAAAGAGTGTTCAACATGTGAAGGTAAGCAACACCATTACTATACACATTAACTAGTGTGCTGTTTTGGTCAGTTATAACAATTATGCTTATCTAAGTATAAGCAGGTTACATCTTTAAGAAAATTTATCTATAAACTTCTGCCAGTCCGCAAAATCTTATCCTTATTTTTACCGGGCCACAGGGGTGAAAAGGTTGAAGACCACTGGACTAGAGGACAAAAATGTATTGGTTAAAGGAGATAGTGTGATAAAAAATATTAGGTTTATTCATTATATTATCAGATGTGTAATAAATTATAAGAATAAATCTATAATATTGATAAGGTAGTATATAGTCTGGTAGATAAATATGAGAAAAAGTCAGAGAAAATTATTTATCCATATGATAAATTTTGTAAAGTATTAAAGAACAGAATAAAATAGTTGTGGTTTATTGTTTAGATTTAAAAATCTTATATAAGAATACTTTCACTAAATGAGTTGAAAATAAAAAAAAAACTTATATAAAAATACTTTCAGTAAATGAGTTGAAAATAATGTACCAAACTAATATCAGAAGCAAAACTCTCCATACGATAGTGCAACCCAGTACAATATGGTTCATGCATAAATGTAAATAGGAATATTGTGCACAAACCTTCTTGCATCCATTGATTACTCTTGCTATATAGGGGTGGCACTAGTGTATGGAGAGTTTTGCTTTGTTATAACAACTTGGGAAAGCATAGAGAATGGTGATTATGTTATGTTTAAGGGTTTGTTACTAAACTAATATTGTGAAGAAAGAAAACTTATCGGAAGTAAGATACACTCCAAGATAGAAATAATAGAATACCGTAAGATAGATTTTTATAAATATTTAACAGTAATGAGTCTGAAAAATATATACATAACAAAATCTGATAAAAAATTAGAATGCATCTATGTAGGACTCAAGATTTTTAGTAAATTAACAATAAACCAAATGTACATTTGAAACCATAAAAAAAAACTTTAAATCTGTACATTATATATTTTTAAATCTATTGCAGTATCGCATGTTATCTGTTAATAATTTTTATATAAAACTATCACATTATTGCATATATAATACTTTGATACTCTGTCATTATTAACTATATGAAGACCACCACAACAGAGAACAAAACAAATTAAATAATGCCATAATCATGTTGTCAATAAAATGGGTCTCTTAAATCTTTAATAAATGTCAAACTTATTGACAATCATAATCATGGCATATGTTGAAATACAATCAGCCTATTTAATTTGTTTGTTCTCTATTGTACTGTTTTTCATATATATATATATATATAATGGTCAGAAAGAAGTGGAGAAAAATCTTACCATATCTGCACTACAAGGGCGCCATCTAGGCCAATTGAACCTAGAAAATTTATATAGTAGGCAGATACGTAAATTAAGATTCACACTTTACATGTTTTATTTAGACTATCAGCCCATGCCACTAACTCAGTGGAACAGCAGAGATTTATAATAATGATATATATTATCAAAATATATTAATATTTTTCAAAAAAAGAATAAAATAAGCCACTGCCAGTAATTAACACACAAACATTTATTTACACATATATAAGATTTAAAATTATTTTAGAATAACTTTTACTTTAGATTTTAACTTGATTTTAGAATTTGATTTTACATTTTAACTTTTATAAGCTATTATAAGTTCGCACAGATGAAGTTTATAAAGTTTTTTTTTTTTTTAATGTCGAGCATAGATCGACTACACAGATTACACACTCAAAAACATTTCATAATAAACATAAATGATCAAAATATAAAGTCATTGATGTAATTGCAGAGGGGATTCACAAGAAAGCCAATGGCATTCATCATAAGATGCTGCATTGACACCAATAACTAAAAAGACATCCGAATAAATACATTTTAGATATTCAATGTAAGATATCATTATTTACTGAATGTCTATATATTTTAATCAAATATGAAAACAAAACATAATTAAACATGAACGAATCTATGCAAGTGTCTATGCCCAACTTAAATTTAATGCATTTAACTAATTTTTACAATATTAATAAAAATAAAAAAAATAAAAATGGAAATGATTTTAAAAAAAAATACATTCAATAAAATAATAAATAATTTAGTCAGATAGGAATTCTTCTATTTAGAATATTGAAAAGTTTAGTATTTAGAGTTCTTTTTGTTTAGAAATGGTCAAAAGTTCATCTTTAAACCGTTGCCATTTGGGTTCCAGTGTTAATTGTCCTGACATCCTGGGGAGACCGGTATGCTGTTGGCCATTTTGTTGATTCATCCAGAGGTCTTTTACTTTAGCTGGTCCTCAATGTAGAAAACGATTGGTCATTTCTCTTTCTTTTTTTTAGCAGAACTGAAGGGATTGAAGAGTGCGTCTTTTCAATCCCTTATCCTTCAACTCCGCACTAACACATATCACCAATGCTATCACACATCTCTCCCAGCTCATTCTTCACTCACTTTTTATGGTAGACTATCGGATCCAGTGGACATTATGTCATGACAATGGTGATGGTCTTTTCACTGAGGTCCGATTCCATGAGTGATCTCTTTTATTGGCCATTCTGATCCCATTGTTTTTCTCTCCTATCTGACCTTTGCTTATACATTTTAAATGTCCAAGGGCTAGTTTACATTTAACTAATTAAAACAATCATTTCCATTTTATGATTAATTAATATGTTTTCCAAACTTAAAGATATATTTTTATCTCTAAATCTTTTTAAGTTTTTGTTAAAAATTTAGTTTTAAAACTTTTTCTTTTTTTTTAATAAAGTTTCTTTTTTAATTTCTCATCTGTGCGATTTTATATATATTATAAAGTTTAGATGACATTTAAATTTCATTTTTTTTAAAAAACGAATTTTTATTTGCGAGCTTTATATTTTGATTTTGTTGTTTAATAAAAAAAAAATGTAATGGCGTATGTGCCCGTTACAATATATATACAGACAGAGAATACTTTCTCTAGCATAAACTGATTTGAAATTTTAAAATATCTCTACTTGAAATTAAGTATTATTTTGTTTTTTGTTTATTTATTTAAGTTTTATAAAATAAGATATTTATTTTATAAAACATAGCACTATATAAAATAAATATCTTATTTACATATGTTTAATTTCAAATAAGGATGACATATAAATTATAGAAAATTTTGCAAGTGTCATTCATTCGGGCATAATAAACGTAATTTAAAGTGATCACTTAACATCTTCACATTCTCATTTCCAAATGCTTAAGATTTTTTCATACATAAATGTTTGGGTTAAAAAGATAGATGGATTCATTCTATCTTTTCACAAAGACTTTATCCTGTGTTTGGAAAGTGAGAGTATTCATTTATAGTCGAGAGGTCAGTGCGACTGCCTTGCACTTGCAGGCAGTTGCCTGGGTTGTGGGTTCGCATCCCAGCCGATGCTATGACACTTATAAAAAAATCCACAAAACGCATGTGCATTAGCTTAATGGCTTATTAATATTACAGTTTTATAAAAATGAAGTCACCAAAGTTTCGATTCTATTTAGTAACTTTATAATTACTACTATTAATTGTGACTTTATAGTGCAAATTGGATAAAGAATTTAATATAATAAACCACAATACACTTTCTTGTTGTGTTGCCAAATGTATACCATATAATACTAAATTTTCCAAGCACTTTACTACTGTTAAAAAATACAAATAGAATATATGATTAATAAATATAGAATGTAAAAAGGGTAGTAAATGAATAATAATAATGTAAAACAAAAAGACATTATAAAATGTATATATAGAATGTAAATTATATGTTCATGTATATTTATAATTATATGTTGGTATTATGTTGTAGTTCTGAAGAAGATTGCTGAGGCAATCAAAACTGTAAAAAAGGGTGATAAATAAAGCATTGTGTAACAGTAGTAAAGTGCTGGGACAATTTAGTATTATATGAAAACACCATACAGTTGTAAAAAAATACATCATCAGTAACTGCATTAAATTATACACCAATTATTTTTATATGTATCTCTTATAGTGTGGCCATACTATAAATTTAATTACTAAAAAAAAAAAATGTGTATGCATTATTGAAATTTTATCTTCCAGCAATTGTTTTGTTTCAAGTAGTCTTATGCTTTCTCCAATATTGTTTTATTTTCACTTTTTGCATTGGTTATCTATTACTTTAAAAAATAAAGATGCATTTTGTGATTTTTTTTAATTGAGTAAGGATGGAAGAAATGAAGATGAAGTTAAGAGAAGAATAGCATTGACAAATAGGCAATTTTGTGGACTTTAAAGACTGAATTAAGAAAATAATATTGATATACATATTATATGGTTGTAAAATGTGGACAATGAGTAAATGAATTAGGAAAAGATTGAATGTCTCTAATATATAGATATGGAAAAGAAAAGTGAAGAAAATTAACTGAATGAATAAAATGATAAATGAGAAAGTTATGGAAATGATAAATAAAAAAAAATATATTGATTCAGGAAACTAAAAACAAAAAGGTAAATAGGATTGAACATTTACCAAGAATAAAAAATAGTTTAATGAAGATATTTTGGAAAAAATGGTGAATGAACAAAAAGAAAGAATAAATAAGATGGACCTTACTAGATGACATAAAAGATGGGATAAGCAATATGTGAAATTGAAGATCTGTACAATGAACAAATAGGGTAGAGAAATGTCTACATTGGCTGTGTAAATGTTCTCTGGATCTATTCATTGATATGTGATAGAACTCAAGTCAACAAAAAATTTGTTTGCATAAGATATTGTTGGAAAATAATGATCATTTTGTGGCTACGTGAAACTATGGATAATTATTGGTGCTAATTTTTAAGAATGTCTTTAAATTAAGAGAGAGTTTTTGTTCTCTCAAAACAACAATAGTCAAAGTGTTCTAATTTAAATATAGGTAGTATGAAATGTTTCTTTGTGTCAGATAAATTATAGGATGTGAATACATTTAAAGAATGTGGAGTTATTTTTATAATTATTATGAGATCAGTTCATTGTAAGATTTATCAAAACTATGTTTAACTAGCCAGTTTTAAAATTAATACACAAACCAATTGTATTTTGCCATTAAATATGGCAGGTTTCATTATATTGTTAACACAAAATCAAAAATAGTAAAACTCTTTTTACTCATTTAAATTACAAACATATTTATTTTAAAATTATATATAAAAACTATTTCTGTTTTATTAACTTTCCTTAAATATAACGTTTTGATTTTATATATATAGAGAGAGAAATTTCTTTTTTCGATTTTAATACTAGTTGTAGTTAACTCTTTAGATAAGCTTTTTTTTTTTTTTCATATGTCATAGCATCGGCCGGGACGCGAACCCACAACCGTCTGCAACCAACTACTTGCTTGCAAGGCGGCTGCGATGACCTCTCGGCTAACAACGCTTGACAACTCTTTAGATAAGCTTTTTTTTTTTTTCATATGTCATAGCATTGGCCGGGACGCGAACCCTCAACCGTCTGCAACCAACTACTTGCTTGCAAGGCGGCTGCGATGACCTCTCAGCTAACAACGCTTGACAACTCTTTAGATAAGCTTTTAATTGAATAATTACATTTTGTAATTGTAACATAATATAATCACTATATAATTTTTATTATAGTAAAAAGTTGAAACTTATAATATATATCAGTGTTGAAATACGTTAAAAAGCATATTAGATAATATGTACATTAATTTAATATTCTTTTTAAATTGTAAACTATGATACGCTTTATAACGTCATTGGTCTGACGGTTTGAGATAATAATATTTTATTATTAATTTATTATGTGTTGGATTATTTCCATCATCTAATATTAAATATTGAATATCTTTAGAAAAATTTTAAATTTTATTTAATTTTTTCAAATACATTCAACTCTTAATAATAGCAAACAAGATAGTATATAACATATTTCAAATAGTACTATTTTCCTCTCTTCTTTAGATGTTGCTAGCCTGGTCAGTGACAGTACTGTTACGGAAGTCGAACCCAATCCTTTAGATTTATGAATATTAAATTTTAAGGTAAAGCTCAAACCAGTTAATAGTTGAATTGGTTAGAGATGTATAACTTGTTTTGTTTATCATAAATACATCCTTGAAGGTTTTTGCAATGATATAGATTGCAGAGGCTTTTACTATATGGTGAAACTGAACTGAAATCAGACCCATATAGCTATCTTGTTTGTTTGAATGGATTTGAAGATTTTTACGTATCTGAAAAATTCAAGCTTTCAAGCTGATAGAAATAAGTTTCATAAATGCTCTTTAGTAGAGTTGGAGTTTAGATCTAGTTTCTGGTCTTCCTACCCTTTACTGACGTGAGCCAATTAGCTCGAAACCATGGTTTAAAGGTTGGAGACAATTTGAAAGAGATATTTAACTTTATCTCTCTCAGTGTTTATGTAAACTAAGCTTGATCATGAGCTATTGGTAAAGCTCCATCTAGTAACAAAATGCAAGCTATAGCAAGTTACAAAATGTATAACTTGTTTTGTTTATCATATATATATAATTCTGTTATTATATATATAAATTATATTTTTATCTCAGTGCATCTTTTACCTTAGCTCAATCATATCATAGCAATCCATCAGTCCAGACATCAAACTAACCTCTCACACTGTAGATACATTAGAAATAAGAAATATACTCTTTTCAAGTAATTTATATAGCATATGGTAAAATTTAACTTCATATACACATTATTTTTTTTTAGAGATATTCAAGCTTAACTTCATATTTATTTAAATATATTTCAAATTTATATATATATATAGTAAGTCAGTCTTTTTAATAAATAGACCACTGCAGGATAAAGTTTTGTTCAATGGCTCAAGGAGAAGGCAGTTGTCACCATACTTACCAAAATGTTTGAAGTTGAAAGAGTGTTTTTTTTTCTATTTTTGACATTTTCTAGCTAAGGATAGCAAGATATCTGTTTTCTAACAAATGTAGGATGATTAGCTTAGTTGGCTAGTCTATGTATATATGTAATCAAGTATAAAACAATAAAAAAGAATGAATAAAACTTAGTAATGATTTTTTTTTCTCTTACTAATCATTATTTTTTTGTTTTAATATAATGCTTTATCTTAATAAATAAACAAATTTCTATATAGTCCCTGGTAGGACTTTTTAATATTCATTTATTTTCTACAGCGTTTATATATAATAATGTTAAATATAATTTATCCAAACTTCAAACACTTTTAGCAAACTTTATTTGTACATACACCTACGTTTCGACTGACCTGCAGTCTTCTTCAGAGCTATGATATAATGAACAAAATAAAAAAACAACTATATAATATATTATATCATATATTATATCATAGCTCTGAAGAAGACTGCAGGTCAGTCGAAACGTAGGTGTATGTACAAATAAAGTTTGCTAAAAGTGTTTGAAGTTTGGATAAATTATATTTATATGATATTACGGCAAACATAAAGAAAAGTGTGATTTTGGTAGTATAATAATGTTTTTAAGACATGAATTACTCTCTTTTTTTGTTATTTTTTATTATACCTTTTTTTTCAAACTCTTATTAATACTGGAGCTTTATTTTACATTAGTTACTTAATATTGTTTTTTAAATCATTAATAATTTATTTAAAATGAAATAAAACAATATACAGGTTTATATTTTATATATTTTTTTTGTTTGCTTCATATCATTTTAATATGTAATAAATTAATATATATATATATATATCATTAAAAACCAGTCCATACTTAGACAATCCCAATATCAATAATTAACGATCTCAATCTGTTGTCAAGGCAACCTCCCATTAGAAATAAAGGTGGAATCCATCTCTTTATTGTCCATTATACTTATACACTAAAGATTGCAACTTAATGACAGAGATTGAAATTATTGATACAATGAAGTTTAAATAAACCTTCTTAAATATATAAATATAACCTGTTCTGAAGGCTGACTATCAAATAATCAATTATAATATTCAAACTGCAATTATAACTTTCAAATTGCACTCCAACAATGTATTACTTAAATAATAAGTATAATGATGCTTAAGATAGTTTGAGATTCTTGATTGTTATTTATACTGGGATTATCTAAGTGTTGACAGATTTCTATTAATTTACTTGTAATCCTATCCAGCCTTGAACATAATTATATTTATTATTTAAGTAATACATTGTTGGGGGGCAATTTGAATGTTGTAATTGCAGTTTGAATGTTATAATTGATTATTTGTTAGTCTGCATTCAGAACTGGTTATATTTATCTGTTTAAGGAGCTTTAATTAAACTTCTTTGTATCAATAATTTCAATTTCTATGGTCAAGTTGCAACCTTTAGTGTCTATATAAATATATTAGACCATAAATAAAGTTGGATTCCACCTTTATTGTTAAAAGGAGGTTGCCTTGACAACAAATTGAGATTGTTGATTGTTACTGATATTGGAATTGATTAAATGTTAACTGATTTCTATGAAGTTACTTATAAACCTATCTAGCCTTGAGCATAATTACACTTTATATATATATATTTATATATTAATAATAAAAAGTCAGATGTCACATGACTTAAAATATAGCTTGCATTTACAAATATTTAAAATTAAGAGCATGCTAATGAGCTCTAAACAAGGTTTTTTTATGATAAATGCTATTACAAGAGAAGGCATTCAACTCATCTTTATCTTGGATTGTCCTCATCCCCAGACCGGTTTCGAACCAGCTTGTTTAGAGCTCATTAGCATGCTCTTAATTTTATATATATATATATATATATAAGTTGAAAATAATAAATCACTTTCTTTTCTAGATGTTTTGATTGCAAAAAAATTTAATGACTCCTTAACATATCAGTTCATAAAAAATCCACTCATACAAATTTATATCTTAATTTTAATTCATAATTATTCTGTTCAAATATTTTATATAGCAAAAAATCTTTTGATGAGAGCTTGTAGTTTGTCTTACTCAAGAAATAGAACTCACAAAAAATATTCTGCTTTCTAATGGTTGCAGTAAATATATATATAAATTTATATAGCATTAATATTAAAAAGGGGATGGAATTGATAATTCTTCTAGTTATAAAATAGTTTTATCTTATATTAAAGGAGCTGATGAGATCAATAGAAACCTATCTAATTTTAACATCAAGACCATTTATTCTACTAGCAAAAAAAAGTGATTTTTTTTCCATAAACCAAAAAACAAAGTACTTTTAATATCAGGGTCTTTATGAAATTCCATGTTTATAACACTCAAAAAGCTATGTATGTTAACCCAGTAGACAGAATTAATGTAAGAATTAAGGAGTATAAAAATACTTTCAATCCAAAGTTAAATACATTAGCTTTTACTTCACTTTTTTTTTTAAAATTGTTTACAAACCTGATTTTGGCAATCCTAAAATACTTGATAATTTGGAACATCATGATTTGAGAACTATGAGGGAGTCTATTGAAATATTAAAAAGACAGAATGGTTTAAATAAAGTGGATGAAGCACAATGTATTCCAGCCTTGTGGAGACTAATTATTTTAACTCTTTCTGCTAAAATCAACTTGAATCTAATTAATGGTGAAATTTAAAAAAAATAAACATTTTGTTAATCCATGTACTCTAAACAATCAACTCAAATATATATAAGAGTAACTGTTCTTTATTTCAAACTCCATGACCTTGACAGTAATGGATATTATTTTGTCAAAAATGTTGTGAATTAATAAAAAATAATACATGGTTTAACTTAAAAAACACTTTATTTATATAGATATATTGAAACGGTATTTATTGAATAGAATCATGTTTCACCTACTATGTTTCATAGTATTGTTTATACTGTATTTAAACTTCTCCAAGTCCACATATATTTACATATAGTTATGTATATTAACATATATTAATGTATGTAAGCATATATTGTGTGTATATATACATTTTAAATTAAAGGCATATCTATGTAGGCATTGTTATATATGTATAAACACTTATATATGCAAGGAAGCTGTAACGCAAAACTACTTAATAAGCATTACAAATAAATTATTAGTTATAAATCTTTGATTTATTAAAATGAACATGTATAAAGTTTTCAGTATTTAGCTAAAAACTTGCATATAATTTCAATTGTAAAGGTGACAAGAATACATATATAACAGAATGTTTATGCAATATAAATCTGTTTTAAAAGATAGCATGTTTTTTGAAAAATATCATGCCACATACACTTAGTTTAATTTGTGTGGGGGCCAAGAACTGATCTTAAATTAAGTCTAAAATAAATTTTATGACAAAGCAAAATCAGTCAACCTGGACTATTTTTCTATTCATTAAATTTTGCTTTTGTCTTTTTTAAAATCTTAACACTGAATTTTAAAAGTAATAAAACTGTGCTAAATTTAAAGATTATAAACTTAAAACTGTAAACAAGTTAATGAATTTTGCAGGGAGTGAGATTAAAGAGTTAATATAAAAAAAAAATTTTGCATTAAAATTTCACTCTAAATAAATCGAGCACTTGCTACCAGCATCTATGCCTGTTTTGATAATAGAAATGAGTGGCTAGAAGGAAACCAAATTGGCTGTCTTCCTATGGTATACTGGTCTATTAGAATGGAGGAGTTTGAGACCAACAGTCTGCCAAGAAGACATCGAAGAACAGACCACATAGAGAAGTAACAGCACCACTACTTGTCAGATGACTCAGCCAGAAGAAGATTAGTAATATTTCTTCTCACAGAGCCCTTTAAAATAAATCTAAAATTAAATTACTCCTAAAGTTTCTCATGCTAGCTATATTATTGAACGTTTGCAAATTGTAACTTTTAAATGTTTCCCAATGAATTAAATTAAACTATGTAATATAAATTTAAAAAAACTTTTAAATCAATAATAACTGTAATGATCTTACCTACTTAAATTAATGATTATAATTTAAAATAATTTTCCCAAACATAATAACTGTATCCAGTTATTCTATCTATACTTTCCTAATCTGCAGTCATACCTGTTCTCTTTTACATATATTTGTTTATTTCATTGATTTATGATATGCCATAATCCAAAATGGAGATCAATAATATTCATAATTTAGACAGATGATTAGAAGCTCTCCTGTAATTGATTTATCCTGCTTTCAGCAAACATAAATCTTCATTTTGATATATATATGTGTGTGTGTGTGTGTGTGTGTTTAGTTGAGCTACTATGTTTTAGCTTATCATTAAGGTGTGCATATTAATGAATTATGAATAGTTTAATAATCACAAGAATGATATTATAAAAGGATATTATTAACAATTAATTAGGCCCCAAATATGCTTTTCTCATCTTTAGTTTATTATATAAACCATCTAAATTTAATCTTTAAACAATATTACTTTGACAAAATTCTTCTTAGCATATTTTAAGGATGCTAATTAGCAAACTGGAATAAGGTTGTTTCACAGAACAAAACTAAAATATTTAGTACATTAGTTTGATTGTAATATTATTTTAGGTAAGTGTTACAAATGTATCTTTACAAAGCACAACATGTGCAATATGCCTGGCTATGTTTCTTTGAAAATAGGCTTCTGGTGAAATACCATACCATTATTATTAGTTTGGACAGCTTCTCTAAAACTGGAACATGAGGTCCAGAAACAATTTTGTATAGCTACTTCAATCTCCTGAATTAAGGTTTACCATATGATAGCAAGTGGTATGGTCCAAGGGAGCTGAGTACTTGGTACTGAATGAATCCCATGACTAATTACACATTTGTCCCACAAATCTTATTTAGTTAATGTAGTGCCTTCATATCGACAGCTTCACTACAAACACAATTTCATCACTCTGTATTATTATTCAATTCAGCATTGATCTGAACACCAGATATAGTTTATATAAATAATTTGCATAGGGGGAACATTTATTTCTCATTATGTATAAGTTTGTCAGAATGAATTATATTTCGTCAATTATAATTCTTATTAAGAATAACTCATAGAAAACCTAGAATAGATGGCATACCATATTCAGGCATGGTTATAAACTGTACATATTAATTGTAATAAATTTAAAATTAAATGATTAAATTTCATCATAAAAGATGAGATCTGTATCCAGCTCATCTCACCATTGTAAGACACCTGCATGTGTAAAATCCTAATGCCTATTTTGTATTAATTAACTTATAATTTAATAATTAAAGATATTGAATTTGTAATAATGTTTAGTGTGTTATTCACAATCCATCCCAAATCTTATCCAAATCTATTTCATTTTAATATTAATTATTACTATATGCATTATCTCAGTAAGCCATATGTGAGTGTGGATATTTATTTAATTAATTGCTAATTTATTAATTATTCCCTGAGTCTTATACTCCATCCTGTTCTACTGTCAGCTAATGAATTAAAAGAGATCAAGTATAACCTCATATATGCCATCCGTATGGTAGTAAATCACCAAGTATTGGTGAAGGAACTGAGGTATGATCTGATTCGAGGTCTCAACACCTCATCTAGATCAGCTTTGGGATAATTTGCCAAAATTCTGGATTTTGTTGTGTAGATGTGCAAATATGACCATTACAATATCAAGAATAATAAACTATTCTTTTTTAATTTATAAATAAAGCACTCTATACATTAGCAAAGGATCAAGAACAAAATGAATCCAAATTATCAATTATCCAAGAACGGAGATAAAATCTTAATTTAATAACCTTGTCTCATTAATCAAACAGAAGTTAATAATTGTAAAGATTAAATTAGCATAGCTTAATATATATATATATAATAAAACAAATATCTAAATTAGCATAGCTTAATATATATATATATAAGGAAAACAAATACTCTACATCAGGTTGTGAATAAACAACACTATATATTAGCAAAGAATTAACAATAGAATATATTCATTTTATTTTTGATTCTTTGCTAATATATAGAGTGTTGTTTATTTATAAACTAAAAGCAATTTATTCCCCTAAACATATATATACTAAATTAAATATTTTCCATGGATTGTTATTCTAATAAAGAACAGAATTAAGATTTTATCCATATAATTAGAGATAACTTGCTTTTGCATTTTTGATGTTTCCAGGAATCTATCAATTACTACTAATTGGCAATCACCCTATTCCTATAATAGCTGCTTTGTTGAGGTTTATTGTTGAAGTAAAAGTTTATACATATACTTTAACTGTTTTCCTGTATATACAGTGTTTCTGCAGCACAATATAGTGGCACTTTTGTCATTTTAACTTAAATTCAGTCTTGTTCCTCTATCTGTAGCTTTCATTTTCTGGTTTTGCATTTACTTGACAATAAAAACTGAAACTAAAATATATATTTATTTATTCATTTCAAAAGCATATCAGGATTTTAGTATTTAACAAAGAACCTAACACAAACAGGCTGAAAATACTGGTTATTGGTAGTTTTTTGCTCTCAAAATAATCACTGTTCTTGCAGGAGTTCCTGTGGATAGCTCACCTTTTGTTCAAACCTCAAAAATAAAAATCATAAAAAATAAAAGTCATAGATCAAATCATAGATCACATGACCCTATCTCTTAAGCTTGTAAGTTATAAACAGTGAGGATTGCCAATTCCTCTACAAGCTTTATGATAAATGCTTAGCCAGAGCCAGCACTTAAATTATCTCTTCAGAACCCCTCCCCAAACCCCTACCATTTCTTACTCCTCAGAATCAGGTAGTTCAGACACTAGACTAAAAATACCAACCCAAACTAAGCACTTAGCTAAAAGTTATCTATTAGTGGAAAATCTGAATTTTCAGAATGTAATGCTCAAACCCACTATCCAACTCAAATAGTATATGGGATAGATCTTCCATGCCATATAGTAGTCATAGCAATATAAAATTATAAGACTTTTTGAGAACTATAAATAGTCAAAATAAAAGCATAGATCAAATCAAGATCAAACCCTATCTCTTAATTTATTATAAACAGAGAAATCAAAAAAGAATAAAAAAAAAAAAATAACCACAACAATGGAAACAAAGCAACAAAACAAGATTAAAAGAAAAAAGAAAATAAAGACAAAAGAAAACCTGTAGAAAACAGTGAGAAATCACTTGTAAATTACCAGAAGACTAAAATTCAGAACCCCCCAAACCCGAATTTACCCAGAGAGGTAGGTAGTTAGACATGACTAAAAATACAACAAGTAACACTTACTAAAAGTTATCTATTGAGTGGAAAATCTGAATTTAGAAGTAACCAAACCACTATCCAACAATATAGGGGCGTGATTACGATATAGTAGACATAGCAATATAAAATTAGATTTTGAGAATATAAATAGCAAAATAAAAGTCATAGACAAATCAAGCACAACCTATCTCTCTGATAAAAGTGAGATGAACCCTAAGCTTTATGATAAAGCTAGCAGAGCACACTTAAAATCTTGTCGGCCCCACCAAAGAGAGGGAGAGAAAAAAGAAGAATTATAGTCTATTTGAGTTGGATAGCTGGGTTTGAAGACATGTACATGTCTGAAATTTCAGATTTTCCACTCAATAGATAACTTTAGCTAAGTGCTTAGCTTTGGGTTGGTATTTTAGATCTAGTGTCTGAACCTACCTGACACTCTCTGAGGAGGCCAAAGCACGAAACCATGGTCAGGGTTTGGGGAGGGGTTCCTGACAGAGATAATTTAAGTGCTGGCTCTGGCTAGCATTTATCATAGCTTGTAGAGGAATGGCAATCTCACTGTTTATAACTTACAAGCTTAAGAGATAGGGTCATGTGATCTATGATTTGATCTAGACTTTTATTTTGACTATTTATAGTCTCTGCCAAAAGTCTTATGCAATTTTATATTGCTATGACTACTACTATATGGCATGGCTGAAGATCTATCAGCCCCATATAGCTATTTGAGTTGGATAGCTGGGTTTGAAGACATGTAGATGTCTGAAATTTCAGATTTTCCACTCAATAGATAACTTTTAGCTAAGTGCTTGGCTTTGGGTTGGTATTTTTAGATCTAGTGTCTGAACCTACCCTGGCACCTCTCTGAGGAGTTCCAAAGCACAAAACCATGGTCAGGGGTTTGGGGAGGGTTTCCTGACAGAGATATTTTAAGTGCTGGCTCTGGCTAAGCATTTATCATAAAGCTTGTAGAGGAATTGGCAATCCTCACTGTTTATAACTTACAAGCTTAAGAGATAGGGTCATGTGATCTATGATTTGATCTATGACTTTTATTTTGACTATTTATAGTCTCTGCCAAAAAGTCTTATGCATTTTATATTGCTATGACTACTACTATATGGCATGGCTGAAGATCTATCAGCCCCATATAGCTATTTGAGTTGGATAGCTGGGTTTGAAGACATGTACTGTCTGAAAATTTCAGATTTTCCACTCAATAGATAACTTTTAGCTAGTGCTTAGCTTTGGGTTGGTATTTTTAGATCTAGTGTCTGAACCTACCCTGACACCTCTCTGAGGAGTGCCAAAGCCGAAACCTGGTCAGGGGTTTGGGGAGGGGTTCCTGACAGAGATAATTTAGGCGGCCTGGCTAGCATTTATCATAAAGCTTGTAGAGGAATTGGCAATCCTCACTGTTTATAACTTACAAGCTTAAGAGATAGGGTCATGTGATCTATGATTTGATCTATGACTTTTATTTTGACTTTTATGCTCTGCCAAAAGCTTATGCATTATATTGCTATGACTACTACATAGGCATGGCGAAGACTATCGCCCCAGCTTGAGTTGGGGGGTGAGACGCAGCGAAATTCAGATTTTCCACCAAAGAAACTTTAGCAGGCAGCTTTGGGTTGGATTTTTAGACTGGCGAACCGACACCCCGGGGGCCAAGCCAAGGCGGGGTTTGGGGGGGGCCGACGAGAAATAGGCGGCCGGCACTTACAAACGGGAGAACCACTGTTTAAAAAAAACTTTCTATATTTTGCTTATTTTTTGACAAAAATATTATCATTAGATTCAGATTTTATTCAAAAATTTGAAAATATTTGTATTAAAAAAAATACAAATCAAGAAAAATATAATAATATAAAACAGGAAATTGGTATATTGTGAAAAATGAGCACTTTTATACCCATGGTAGCTGATATTTTTTATCATTTTTAAATAATTGTAAGTAAAATTTTAAACATAATTTCATTGTTTTATGTGTTTTTGAATTTTAGAAATGGAGTTGAAATAATTTTTTATTTTATTCCAAATATATTTTTGATAACCCCAAAATAACAAAAGCTATTGGTCCAATTGTATATTTCATTCCTTTTTTCCTGTATTTGCAAAATTTAAATGGTATTTTTAAGAATGATTTTTATTTTTAAACATATCTTTGCAAAATAAAATTTTTAAAAAAATATAATAAAGAATAAAAGTTTATTTGTTCTGCTATGATAAGTGTTGATTCACTTCCAAAGAAGAGATTACTTTATTTATATTTTAAATATTAATTATCTGACCAATGCTTTCAACCAAGAAGGTCATATTCATAGTGTTCAAACTCAGTGGATGATACTATTATTGGTATAATTGTGAAAAAAACATTGTAAATGTAAACAAATAGCCATTATGGACTGGAAAAAATGTGTTGGTAAAATTTAACAAACTAGATTTAGCTATTTTATGACTGCATATACTAAATAACATTATTATATATATACATTTATGTCACATTCTTTGTCAAAAGACATATTGAGGTATTTAAGCAATAGGATACTATATAATATTAGATCATTGTGAGGAATGTCTACATGTGAAACTAAATCAAAAATTTTAAATAATTTGCAACATTAAAGTGCAAAAATTAAATAAATAATTTTTTTCATAAATTTAAATAAATGGCATTAAAACTTACCCAGAACACACTTGGAGCCATCCCACATAAAATCAGAAGTACAATAACAATAATTATCTATACAGGTATAATGGGCATCATACTGCAAGCAATCGTGTTTTGCCACACAGTGATAATATAATGATGGTGAAGAAACTGAAAATATTCATAATTTATTATATATAAAATTTGTGTATTTAGCATTGATCAAAATGTATAATAATAATCTGAAAAATCACGTTTTATAGATATCTATATTACATTACAATGATAAATCACTATTTACATGAATGTATGTTACACTTTGATATACAAGTGTCAAATTTTCTGCGCTCACTAGTATGATATCCCCCATTTCATATAAATGAATTAGTGATTATTGGTAATCATTTATTATACTAGAAATTATCTTAAACCCAGATATAAACTGTATATCTGTGTTAAAGTTTAATATATTCGTTTTAATTAAATGTAACACAAGGATTAATATGTAATACTGAATAGAAATTTCAAGTACGACCATTATTATTAAATATAACATGTCAATGTATATTATAACCTACAATAAATGTCAAAATAGTAATACTAAAATAAATAATTATAAAAATAAATAAACACTCTTATGGGTTCAGCTCAGTGTAGTTACCAAATGCTATATGCTCAATAAAAAGAATGCACAAGGGTAAAAATTGCATTTAATAAACATTGTAAATATAATATGCAGCATTTAGCAAACTTTAAGTGGAGAACTCTCAAATCACTCTGCCAGATTACAGAGAGGCTCATAATATTAAAAGCATATATCATAGAATGATTAGTATATATTAAATTCTCTTCTTTCTTGTGCCTCTTCCCACTATGCCACATCTAATAATCATTATCAGCATTTCACTGCCATGATCATATCCACACCTATCTCTTCTGATATATAACAATATGTTTCTTATATTTGTGTCACATTAACTCTTAAAATTAATTTTCTTTTGCAAATTATGTAATATTAAAATATCAGGATTCTGTCATGGAAATTTTATAACATTAAAAAATTTACCACTTTTCTTTTCATTTGGCAATTATTAGGCAATGAATGGAATCCTAATAATAATATGAAGAGACATACTCTTACCCATTATATAATGTCTATTCAATTTACAATAATAATAATAAATTTTAAAGAAAATATTTTACTTAAAATAAATACATGAAAAACTCTTAATTTGGAGTAAAAGAATATATCAGGATAGCATTCAGATATAATAAGTGGATAAGGGATTTTATGACCCTCAGGATACCATCCAACAATTTTTACTAAATCTTTCTTTATGGATTTGAAATATATAATTTCATTATTTACACTTTTGATGTATAATCAAAAATAATAATCTTCTGAATAAAATAAATAATAATTTTATCACTAAAGTAGTTTTCTTTTAATAAATTCAATTAATTAAAGTGATCATTCAGTAGTTAAGAAAGTGAATAATTTATTTCGTAGATGCTTTCTTAACATTTACATTAAAATTTTAACAAAGCAATTATTATATTATATGTCATACGTTCGTGTACTCTTAATGTTCAACATAAAATATAACTTCATAATAAATTTTAGTTTTTATACTTCTGGAATATATGTGAAGGTGATGATTGAAAGATTATTAAACCAAAGTTAACAATAAAAACAACACTTATTTTAACAAAAAAAGACATTGAATAGATAACAATTATGAAAAATTTACAATCTCATCAAAAAGGTAAATTATTTAAACAATCTGCTGCACAATCCAATTGCAGAAAAGAAATATATTTTTTAAACTTTACAGATAAAAATAAATTTAGGATAAAATAATTATTGATTATTACTAACTTTGTCTGTTTAATGAAAACCTTTCTCACTATTAGCATTACTGTAAGAAGTGGTTCTCCACTTTCACAATGTAATCATATTACAATGTTGTCCCCACTATGCATAAATTTAAACCTTAAATATGGCTTTCCAATCCAGTGATAGAATGAAAAAAGTGTATAGTGAGGCTGAAAATATAATTTTAATTTCTAAAATAAATGTTTATTAGTTTTAGATCCTATAATACTGGCAAAGCACAGCAAACAGATGCACACATCAAAAACAACCTACACTCACAATATTTTTAAAATATGCAATAGAAGAGAAAGATGACATTCCACAGAACTAATTACAATATCACTTGCTAAAAATAAGGTCATTGTAGTATACCATATATGGCTTTATACAAAAAATACATGATGCAATACATCTACAATTTAAAGATAAATAAGGCAGAGCAAAATAAGTGATGAAATGAACTCAAAAGTTAGCACCTACACTTGAGGGTAATAATTATGCTAGGACTTTGTCCTAATAATGTCATTTCTTGAGAATTTTGAGAGAAAAAATAAAAACAGAAAACCATATTATTTTTACAACACATTCCTTAAAAATTCCAGTACAACTTTTTTTATTAATTCTATATTATTTTCTCATTTTAAGTATTATTATGTTTAATGACATTTAGTCAGCATTAATAAAAAATAATAATTTGCAAATTAACTATATACTTGTACTTGGTGTTTATTTATACAATACATAAATTTAATATAGAATTAATAAATTTAAATTTATTAAAAAAATTAATATACATTCTTATACAGACTACAAAAATGATCAAGTCGAACTATAGCGATTGCTGGAAGTATTTTAAAAAGAAAAAGAAAGAAATTCAATATTAAGCAATGGTTTTTAGATTAATTTAAAATTCAAATTTTAAACAGAAGGAATATTGCAATAGTTTTATTATTAAAGCTTCTTCAAGATCCAAACCATTTATGAGAACAAGATGACAAATTCTTCAAATCTACCTTAAAATTTGATGTTATTAAACTAGCTAAAAATGATATAGACAGATTATTCCAAAAGAATTATGCAGAGAAAGTGGCACAGAGCAATTCTGACTGTGCGTTGGGTGATATTGAAATAGTGACAGAACGCTGCACTACAAGTACTTTAGTAAGTTTACAACAACAATTAGAAGTTTATACAAGCAATTTTAAAACAATGACAACCAGTTGCAAAAAACATGCTAATGTTGGAAAAAGAATTTATTTGAAGCTACAGGAAATTGACAAATAATTTGGAAAATTTCAAATCTGTGTTGAACACAATTAAATGTACATCATCATAAAATGAACAGAAGTTTTCGATGTTGGATCATATTGTGTCCAAAAGAAGAACCCACATATTACATTTATTGATTGACTATTTATCTTTTTTAAAACTTTTTTTAAAATAATATGCCTAGATTTCATATTTAATCTGGATAATTTAAAAATTGGATCATATATAATTTATAACTTTCAATGAAAATGGAGACTGAATGAGTAAAAAAATTGAATTTTCAGGGTTTTTTATTAAAGAATTTATTTTTTGCTTTTTTCTTTTATATAAATTGTTATTAAAGTAATTTTCAAAATAAAAATGGGGGGGAGGGTATTTTTAATTTTACTTAAGAATTATCTAATTATAAATTTATTTAAATGCACATTGATTACATAAGTAATATTCATTAAGGTTGTAGCCTCAAGCATATGTGTATAAAACACGATTGTAGAATTCTCAAGAACATCAAAAAATACTCAATTTCTCAAAAATGAAATAAGTTTGAGAGCTCCATATCTCTAGTTTCTAGACATAAGAATAATGAGAATTAATGATCAAAAATATAATAGGAACATTAATAATTGGCTTAAATAAAGTATTTTATGCTTAATATAAAATACAAAAGATATAACTTATGGAATATATTATAATATTAAGAGAGAGACACAGCTATAATCTCTTTACAAACATATGTTAACAAAATAAATATTCACAAGAGAGAGACAAAGCTACAATATCATGAAAAAAATACAAAAATAATGACAAGATAAGAATGTACAATAAAAACAAGAGAAAGATAATGCTACCATTTCTTAAATTGTATTACAATAATGAACTGATGTGTAAAATTGATCATGTATTTATTATTCAGCAAATTTGGCTTAATAAAAGCATGGCCTAAAATAAGCAATAAGAATATACATTATTTTCAATTTATTCAGTGTAAACATATACAGTCAAATAAATAACTCATGGCAAGGAATAAATAACACTTTAAGAATATAGCATTATAACAGATAAATATTATGTAAACTACCAAACCACATAGCTTAAAAGTGATTCTGGAAATATACCAGACAAAATAAAAATAAAAATTATGATAAATTACAATAGCATATTATTAAAATTTAAATAATACCCATTTTATCAAAAATAAATAAATAAATGTCCATCCTGCATGTTCTACTATTCAACAGGATACAGCCTCTGTAATTACC
This sequence comes from Epiperipatus broadwayi, assembly GCA_028023455.1. NCBI lineage: Eukaryota > Metazoa > Onychophora > Udeonychophora > Euonychophora > Peripatidae > Epiperipatus > Epiperipatus broadwayi. The sequence continues at coordinate 2,033,185 of JAQFVV010012495.1, forward strand.
ATTCTGCAAATGTTAACAATTTCTCCTACTTGTTAAAATACAGCAAACTTAAATTATTGGTACATCATTCAAATATTGCTAATAAGCAATAAATTTCCTGGTGAACATGAGCACAAAGTACATTAATGGCCATTCAAATTTTGTGGAGAATATTTCAAATAAAGTGCCAATAATAATGATGAATCTATAACATTTTGTATAAATTTATTACTTTTTATTATCTCTTTTTAAAAACACATATTGAAGATAATACATGGGGAGTATTTACTCTTTTGGCATAGCACATATAGGTGGTTTTATATTATTAATAATAACAACAAGATAAAATTGAGCAGATTTATAATGGAAAAGGTAAGCATATGATAAACTTCAATAAAATTCATAATTCAAGGGCATTTATGTGTCATTCAAATAGGATGTGACTCATTCCACTTATTCAGTACAAGCAATAATTTAAGAATAATAGTAATAACTTTGAATAAATATTTTATTAATATTTTAAAATATTATTTTAAAAGCACATACTAATAAACTTTCAAAGCAATGGAGTAAATCCATATTCTTAATTTTACTAAAATAGGAAATACCATTTCTGATTCTAGTCTGAAGTAGATATTAAACAAAGTTTTTGCATTATGTAATTTCTATCCTACTGCTACACTAATAATAAGCAGATAGATGTCATTTTAAAATTTAAGTAAGAAATTTATAAAATTTTCATTATCATCAGCAGATTTTTTTATCTGGAACCAGATAGTCTATTCATATAAAAGATGAACCATTCCAAAGAAAACCTTTTTAAAATAATAATAATAATAATAATAATAATAATAATAATAATAATAATAATAATAATAATAATAATAATAATAATAATAATAATAATAATAATAATAATAATAATAATAATAATAATAATAATAATAATAATAATAATAATAATAATAATAATAATAATAATAATAATAATAATAATAATAATAATAATAATAATAATAATAATAATAATAATAATAATAATAATAATAATAATAATAATAATAATAATAATAATAATAATAATAATAATAATAATAATAATAATAATAATAATAATAATAATAATAATAATAATAATAATAATAATAATAATAATAATAATAATAATAATAATAAAAGCTTTTAAAAAAAACATATGTTATTGAAGAATAATCAAGCATTTTAAAGTTCATGAACAAATTTCTTATTCTCAGCATGTCATAAAGTTATGAGCAAAAACATGTCTACACTATTAAGAACTGCTTTAAAATACCAACAATAGTATAAAGTCTTTAGCAATCTTAATATTTCAGTACATAAAACATTAAATCAGTAATATTGTGTATTATTAATGAGAAAATAAGAATCACTGAATCATGGAAAAATAGGTGCTTAATAGCTTCTTGAGTAATGGCAGAATTGCTACAATTATTAACTTTGCTCTTTGGGATTCACTTTAAATGATATTTTAAATTTCTAATTTACTATGTATCACTAAAACAACTAAAATATTCTTACAGATAATCACGATTGAATTGTTAAATTTTAATATTGTTTATTAGCATAGCTCTTGCATTTTTTCATTAATGATTTTCATCACAGGAAGAATAAAGAAAAGAATATTTTTATTTAAAAAAAGAGAGAGAATGAGAACTCCCATAACAAACCTAGATTTAAGTATAGTGTAAATATATAAAAATATGCATGCCCTTTTCATTTCTTTTAATTTTTTATTTTATATTTTGTTAATTATTTTTGTTGAATCTTTAAAGAATATAATTTTTAAATTAAATTGCACAGATATATATATATCTAAGTATGCAGAATTTAATGTATAAGAAATTTAAACAGAAATAATCAAAACTTCTTGAAGACATGTATAAATAATAATCATGCATTAATAAATGTAATGATTAGAATGACCATAAAATGATCACTGGTTTTTAAGCTGCATTTATTGAAGCTTAAATATTGTTCATATGTAGCTTCCAGAAGTTTTGATCTGAATTTCACATATATATATATAATGTGTTTGTGTTTAATATTCAATTCAATTTCCATTATTTACTGTAAAATCTACATCAGAAAATTGCACTATAATTAATATACAATATGAATAAGCAAGTATAAATATCAAATTATGAATATGTTTATATGTCATATCTCCTTGTAAAACATATATCACATTTTTTAAAGTCTAATACAAAAATATTTTTATTTATAAAACCTTGATTATAAGTGTTAGTCAAATGAAACAAAGGTGAAAATTTTAATGTATTACAGTGACAAATCTTAATATAAAATAAATTAAATGTGCATGTTTTATGTTTAAAGTTTTGTTTCTTAAAATAATGTTCTAAGGGCAAGTTTATATAAGAATTTAACTTCTCTGATCTTTCTTCTAACAGATAGGGATAAATAATAGACTAACTGAAATATGATATCTGTTTAGGTACTTGGATTCCAAATAAGAGATCCATATTCCAAAATAGGCAGAACCAAAGAGAGAAACAATTTATTTATGCTTTATAGAGTTAGTAAATTGTCTATCACATCTTAAAATCACACCCATAATTTTAAAAGCTTTATTTACCATAGTTTCAAAGTAATGATGAAATGAATCACGCTAGCAAAAATAATGCCAATGTCTTTCTGGACATTAACGAAACTTATTTCATGGTTTTCAATACAACAAGGGCGATTTAAGATTTCAGATTTTTTGAAAAAGAAACAGTTGAACATGTATCCATATTAATATTCATCTTATTATTTTTACATCATTTCATAAAATTGTTAATATCTTTTTGTAAAAGTATGCAGTTAATAATTGAGTTAATATTCCTAAAAAAATTTTACAATCATCTGCATAACACAAAAGTTGTGGAAATTCTAAATTTTCTCCTAAATCATATAAATAATGTTAAATAATAATGGTGCAAGGATGCTGTCTTGAGATACTCCTAGATGGCAACATTTTGGATTGTTAATGTAGCATTTATTACAATCAATAATTGTCAGTAACTTTTCAAACGCTTGAAACGAAATAGCATAAAAATCACGGTTAAAGTGCTTACAGTTTCTGGATTAATAGAAAATAATATTGTTATTAGTTCTAAAAGATCATGTGATACTAGAGCACCCTAATGACAGTTGAATGCAAATTTCATTCAATTGATTAAATTAACATTTTTTAGACAACTCAGATAAGAATTGATTCTGAAATTTTTAATGCTTAATCAGTCACTCTACCATTGAGTTAAACCAAAATAATCATTTTAAAACATTTATAATTGCGGAAATGTAATATTAACATTACTTTTTAATAAACTAAATAATTAAAAAGTATTTGCTGTTGTTATTGTTTTTCATTTTTTATTAATATCTTTTTAATTTATCATAACTCATGATTTTTTAAAAAAAAAAACATTATAAATTAAAACGATATTAATTTTATCGTATTTTATTTTTCAATATATTGTCCAAAATGAATTATTACTAAATAAATGTTATTTGTTACAGTTCAAAGGGAAGTGTAACAAAAAAAAAATCAAATTTCTTTTACTGCCTATTTAATAAAAACAAAATATTATTTAGAAAAAATATTTTCTCTATAAAACAAAAAGCGTCTAAGATGATTATCTTAGAGAAAAACAAGAATTATGAAGTTATAGTTTACTTTGAAATTATTTATTTTAAATATGAGTGTAGTATTATTTGACATAGTAATAAAATAGCGCCCTCTGGAAACACAGCATGGGCTCTGTTACTTCCAGTAGGTCAAATTTCTTATAAACTCTCAGATAATAAAACATTTAATTGATTGATTTTTTTTTAATAATTAATAATTAAAATGCATAATGCCCAGATATAATACATTATTTTGAAAAGAATAAAAATCCATTACGTCATTCTAAACAGGAAATACCTGGGTCAAAGTGACGTAAATGTTGCAATAAGTATTTCTCCAAAAATGAATTATATTAGCAGAAAATTAGTGCATCATTGGATAATGAATTTTATTTTTAATTTTTTAAAGGGAAAAATGCCAGTAAAATTCATTTAACTCACTGCTATATTTATGTGAGAAAGAAAATATTAATCTACCTCTATATTAATCAAACAAAAATCCCCCAAAATTTACAGTGTTATATTTTAAATTATATGTCATTACAGCAAATGGTACTTACATATTAGATCTGCTCCCTGTGCTTGCAATGGTAAAATGCTGTATTTTCTATTATTGTCAGGAAGAAGGTGTTTGCAATGGCAGAATGCTACAATGAAAATCACAAATATGGCATTCTGTCATTGCAAACACCATCCCATCTCACAGGAGAAAGGTATGGCATTCTGCTGTCAGAAAATATGGGTAGCATGTCTAATATATAAGTATCCATCTATTAACACCAAATGCAGAGTCATATCTACTCAAATTTATTAATATCTTAGAGTAACAAACTCTAATTATAAACTTTAAATGCATTAAGATAAATTAAAGTTTATAATAATGCATTGTACCCTAAATAGCATTAAATTTTAGTCAATGTTCTTCTGCATATTTATGTATGATAAACTAAATTGAAATCAACATTACAAAAATTATTACATCATTGCATATTATGTAAATTATATTTTATATTTAGTTTAAAGCATGTTAACAATCTATAATAGTATATATGTTACTATAACTGGCAAACAGACCATAAGTTGGTTATATTATAATACCAATTTTATATAATTAATATTGTTATAGTAGATTTTTAATGATTAACATTAGTCTGTCTGATATCATCTAAGGCTTGAATTAGTTCTAAATAAAACTTAAGTATTAGATTCAGGGTTTTTCTATTATGTATACATTCCATGGCCAACCATTCTCATACTGGTTAGTAAATGCTTTACTTTATTCATAACTCCAATGTAAGCCAATAATGACAAATTCTCACACTATTTAGAGAGTGTAAATTCCATGGATTAATAACATTTTTTACTGTCCCTCTATGAAATCTGTTTGGGAAGTCTTTGTCTTACAATAGAATATTTAAAAGCTATTATATATATATATAGGTATATGTATTAATATATGATGGATTTATAACAAATAAACAGATATTTGGACAGATAGATAAGTAGTATGATAAATTGACAAATAAGTTGTTAAATAAACAGACAGATAGACTGACTGACAGACAGAGATGAATTGGCAGGCAGGTATGCACACAGACAGACAGATAGATAGATAGATAGATAGATAGATAGATAGATAGATAGATAGATAGATAGATAGATAGATAGATAGATAGATAGATAGATAGATAGATAGATAGATAGATAGATAGATGGATGGATGGATGGATGGATAGATAGATAGATAGATAGATAGATAAGCAGGCAGGCAGGCAGGCAGATAGATAGATAGATAGATAGATAGATGGATGGACAGACAGACAGACAGACAGACAGACAGATAGATAGATAGATAGATAGATAGATAGATAGATAGATAGATAGATAGATAGATAGATAGATAGATAGATAGATAGATAGATTAAAACAAATATTGCTATAAATTCTACAATTTTCTATATACCAATACGTAATAAATAACTGTAAATTCTATTCAAGATAGCAAATGGTTGAAATTAGCATTAGCGTTTATTTATTTATACATCGTTACATTGGAAAATTGTAAAGTTAATCCTGGGGTTTTTGTTTTGATATTATATGTGTATGTGTTAAAATAAATATTTTTATTGTTAACCAAACTAAAAGATATTCAACAGGTTCATGAAGGTGTAAATAATACAAACAAATTATCTAATTAATACACTATAGAGTTTTATATTACGAATGAGAATATTCAAGTGTCCTATATTCATTCATTATTTAACTAAGATAGAGGATATTATATAATAATCAAATTATAAATTAAATTATGCCAATACAAAATCCACAAGATTTTAGAAAAACTACATCACTTGTGCTAAGTGCCAATATTTTATATTTTAATTAAATATAGGGTGCTTAATTTTTCAGTGGCAAAATTCAGTTGTTTAATTACCTCTACAACGTTTTTAAAATAACATTCTTTACACAAATTATGACAAATCTTTAATTACACATAAATAAACTTATATATATATACAAGAAACACCAGTTGCAATTTCGGTGGCAATAAGATAAAAAAAAGCTTGGTTGACACAGTTTCAATCGATAATATAGAAAAAAAGTCCAATTACTATCCGAAACTCAATTTGCAATTTACTATGAATGTTAAAACTATTCTATACTTCAATAATCGATTCACATTTAATAAAATAATAAATAACGTTCTGTGGTTTCATAACATATGTATTCTTAACTCTTAATGTTATTTTATTCAACAATAAAAATCCTTATTGTTTCTTACTATAATATTTAATTAAGAATAACAGTCAGTGTTTTAAAACTAAGACTAGCATTTATAAATATAAAGTTGATTAATGATTTATCTCAGGGTTATATAAAATAAAATAAATGCGATGATATAAAGTGTGTTTATGCTTTTTACGATACGACAATGTAAAAAGGATTTTATGTATATCATCTTAACCAGTACTTTATCTTTCAGATAGCATTGATACAATAATGATGTATTTAATCCAGATGTAATTTATGTGTAAGTTAATATCTCAAATATGACTTTGTTTTTATATCTTGAAGATGCTGTGATGATATTTCTTTAATAACGACAAAAGAGAAATATTAAAAATTAACAATTACTTTATTATCCAGCATAAAATAAATGATAAACCGAATAATAACATATAAGAAAATTATAAAAGATGTCTAATAAATATTACTATTTGTTTCCTAAACCTAATTTGAATTTGGGATATGAAAAGTGTGTTATCAAACAGTGTTGTAATGATATTAACATTAAATAAGAATAGGTTGTTTATTATTTCAAAATAATCCTCAATTTAAATATTGTAGGATAATAATTATCATCATCATAAAAAATAAATGTTTTATAATCGTTGTTAATTAGTTTGTTTCACCAACTAATCAATTCTTAATCAATATCACTTAATAATTACTGGAGAAGTTTACAGTCTTTTAAGAAAAGCAAGTACTAATCATTGCTTAGCATACATATATGATATTTATGACACTGGATTTATTTATTTTGCCTCAAGATCCTTTATTGGATTTAATTTCAGGCTTAAGCGTTAGGAGTGCCACTATACTAACAAAATTTAACTAGATTATTAGGCTGTTTTGTTACATAATATATAACAGTGAAAAATTAATACTAACACGTAAGAGTGATGCATAAAATATTCTTTGCAGATCTAATTATCTAATTAAAAACGCTTAACTCCATTTTAACTTTGAGGTTGAACTTAAGAACCCATAAAACATATAATAATTGCAATATAGCACAGTTTCATATAAGTTTAATAGTTTCTTATATTTATCCAATATAAGCCTAAGATAAATCGCAATTAATTTTATTCAATATTAATCATCATCTGTACATGAAACCAGTAAATATATGAGAAAGTCTTATTACATTAATATAATGTTAACTAACTAAGATAAAACCAATTATGAGAAAATGTGTTAAATAATCATCCAACGGTTGTGACGATTTAAAATTTATCCCAATGAAATATTGATACTTGCAAAATATTTCAAAGTTCTTGGGAATTTACAAGTACTTCGATGAGGTTCACAAATAATTTTACTTTGTAATGGAATCCTTTCTGAACACAATATAAAGATTAATAAATTCCATTTATCATACTTGTTGATTCAAGATAAGTTACTTTAAACCCATTAAACAGTTTTAAAATTGCTTATTACTTGGATATTTATCATATTTAATGTTTGCTTTGATAACCCACAATTCAAGAGTGGTATTTAAATATTTAGCTTTTCTAATCCATTATCCATTGAATGTTATTTAAATATTTAGCATTGATAATTCATAATGCAATTCTTTAAGTACTGGATACAAATTCGTAGTTTATCCCAATTTATCCCATGAAACGTTTTAATTCATTTGAACAGATGCTATAATTTTATCCAAAAGATTAGCGTTCATTACTTCTTTAATTTGAGATATAAAATTGATATTTTCATTTATAGATCTTTAATCCAAGATTTCAGTAATTCTGATAAAGCGAATAGTTTAACATCCATAATAAAATGATTTTCATTAGTTTTTAATCACAGTTTATTTTTTTAAGTTACAAGTTTATGGATGAATATTGGAGTTGAAAAAATTGTTTAAAGTTTTTCCCTACATAATTAAAGATGAGACCAGTCACACCATTGAGAGGAATATGCATCCTTTCATGTATTGAAGAAAATAATTATTTTTTTCAATAATTTGAAAATTAACACCAGCTACTTAATTGAAGTTAATAAATATAATTTTCCAAAGTATATCAGCTATTTACTATTACTTTCAATTAAAAAAATCCAGCGATTTATTGTTAAAGTAGTGAAACAGCATTCCATAAATCAATGTGTCCATTTTTCCACTAACAGTTGTCTGTAATATATGAGATTTATTGATGTAAAGAATTAATGAATTAATTAATGATGGTTTTTTGGTTTATATATTGTTGTTCATCTTTCTCTTAGAACAATGAAAAGTCATTTGCCTTGCAAAGGCAACTGCCTAGCTGTTTAGTCTACCACTTATTATGCAGATGATAAACAAAATGGTTATGAACCTGATTAGGTTCTGAATGCAATGAAAAATTATAGAGATTCTCTGGATTTTCTAAACTTCAGCTTTTATATCAGTTATCACATGATGTCAGGATTACAGAATATTCTCTATCATGCATTGGGGTTTCTTCATTTGTCCACAAAGTACTGGAAGAATTAATCATGGTTACTGCTGGGCAAAATGTTAGAGTAAGATTTTTGAACCAAGATGGCAAAACGTTATAAATCCTATTTAAAAACGAAAAAAAATAATAGTAATAATTTCAGTCCTTTTTAATCACTCCATATTTCATTTCCAGATTTTAAACTAATGTTACAAACATTTATTTAAAATAAATAAATCATAAAACTATAAAGTTCAATTAATTTTGAATTGGGCTGTTAATAAATAATTTCTTGTTTAATAAAAATCAATCTTTGTTAAATAAAAATTAAACACTTAAGCTTCCACATGCATACAAAATATAAATGTATATTTGTTCTATCCCTTATTAAAATGTAATATAAATTATAATTGCTTTACTTTAAAATATTTTAATGTTGTAATGTTGGATTTATAATTCTATTTTATAATTCTAGATTTTAATTATTTGTTTTATGTGGGTAAGCACTTTTTTTAGATTTATCAAATTTGATAACTTCATTCCTTAATAAGAATAATAACAAAATATGAGCATATAAATATAGAAGAAGTCTATCAAAAAAAATCTGTGTGGAAAGCCATTCAAACTGCTTTATAAAATTATATATTTCTCATAAACATTAATATGAGAGACTATTAAACATGATAATGATTATATTCTATGCTAGACAGCAATGACAGTGATGAATGTATTTGTTTAACTATAAAAATTAAAACCAATAAAATGTTTTGTTTTAAATTTATAATAGCCAATTTACAGTAGTATTCTTCCGTGGGAATTTTTTTTTTTGGCTTGCAATTATATAAACTATAAAAATAACTAAATTACCAACATATTATTCTAAAGTTATAATTATTATTATGTAATATAGGGTATATGAGCACAGACTTTCACACCACCCACCTCTCTCCAATCTATCTAATAACACTGATACACCTAAACACATATATGCTGAAAAGATAAATAATCACCAATATACGTATTTCATGCTAAACCAGCAATCATCAGTTGGTCCAGACTATCATCTTTACACACATATACAGTATAAGTGCTCAAATATATATTAAGATAGACTATCCTCATAGTTAAATGGACAGGCTTCAATCCACTCCACACTCCAACTCTTCAACCGTCCATCCAATTGAAAATCTGATGATGGAATGCTCAAAGGCATAACAAATTTATCAAGTTGGGACGCTGATATTGAAAGTAAATAGCTTTTAAGAGTTAGCAAAACTAAAAAAAAATCTCCTTTAAAATTAATAACCATTATTTCATCTTCAAGATTATCCATCTCAATTTCTCTAAGTTTCTCAACAAAATAGTTCAACTTACTATCTTAATATTTATAATCATTATTATTTTCAGGATTAATACTGATCTAACCTCAGTTACATTAATGGAAATATTTTCAAATTCATTTCTAGGGTATGCTTTCGTATTCTCTACAATGCGTATAATTTTTTTTTCCCTATCTTTTATTATAATGGGTATATTTACATAGATTTTGTCTATCTATTTCATGACTTTTATAAGTATTTCTATTTGAAAAAAGAATGTTAATGTTTGAGAATAAATAAATATCTAGCTCTTTATGAAGTTTATGTCTACCCTCAGATGACCTCTCACTTGTTTCTAAAGAATCTAGGATTTTAGCAACCTCCTCAATAGTATTAGAGTCTGCAGCTATTAGATATGTTTTGGCAGGTTATGACATAATATTTGCACTCTCAGGTAAAGAAAAGGCTATTAATTTTTTTTAATTCTATGAGTTGTTTCCTAAAAAACTGAGTAAGGCTGACTTTGTTGGCTGTATATTTCTCTTGGGAAACCTGATAACAGACAATCTTGGCAAACTTCTCCCAATAAACTTGTTAGGATTAAATGTTTACAGTCACCATAAGTGTGTGGCTTTATAAATAAAGACCACCACTAATGTTTGGTCACATTACGCACATAATTATTAGCAATAGCTAGTTTTTCATTTTCATTCAAATTACTTAATGCAAAAAGTTCTTCAAGACAGTGAAGATATTCTAAGGGATTCTCATAATAATTTCCTTTAAAAAATGTTTATTTTAATGAGCTTTAATATAGTGGAATTTCTAGATAAACTTTCTGCATGTGCAAGAGTGGATAATGCATTTGGGTTATGCTCTAAAAAAGAAACCTTAGTCATATTTTGCTACAAATACAATGAGTCATGTTCTCCTTTCCTTGTATTACATATGTAAAATTCAGATTCTTTTTCTACAACATTTCTAATCTTATGATCAGATACCACTATATTTTTTTTTGTAATAGCTAGTATTTTATCTATTCTATTATTTAAGTATATAATTTTTTTTCTAAAGTACAGCTTTTTCACACCTGCACTGAATATGTAATATATAGGTGGTTTGAACTCAGATTTTCACATGACCCTCAACTATTCATGCTATCTCATACTGCTAATACATTTGATCACACACATGTTAAAAAGATAAATAATCACCGATATAGGTATTTTATGCTAAACCTGCACTCATCAGCAGGTCCAGATTATCATCTCTACACATATATACAATCAATGTTGAGCTTATATTAAGATATCCAATCTTCATACTTTAATGGACAGGTTTCAATCCACTACACTCCACAACCCTTCAGCCATCCATTTGATTGAAAATCTGATGACGGAACACTCAAAGCCCTCATTGGTGCCAATCTTCTCATCCTACCCATGTTGACCATAAGTCACTCTGACCCCTCATGTACAGGACATAATCCATTTACATACATATACGAGGAATGGCCACACCATATAGCACTATATTTTAATATATAATTTTTTTCTAAAGTGCAGGCTTTTTCATACTGGCACTCCAATATATAATATATATGGGGTTTGAACTCAGCCTTTCACACAACCCTCAACTATCCATGCTATCTTGTACTGCTGACATATTTGACCACATACATGATGAAAAGATAAATAATCACCAATATAAGTATTGTATGCTAAACCAGCAGTCGTTCATCTCCACAAATATATACAATCAATGCTCAGCTTATATTAAGATAGCCAATCTTCATACTTTAAGTTATACACTTGAGAATTTATATTCATATGCTCGGCTAACTCTTTTAAATAAATTTTATTTTCTCCTTTATAATTAAACTGTCTTTCTTCGATTCCTTTTTTAAAATCCTCTAGTTCAGTAGATATATTTTGGTTATATTCTATAATGTATTCTGGTAATTCCTTTTAATTTTCAGAAATCTCTTTTATTTCCTTTTGGAGTCTTCTAAGATCTACTCCATACATAATCTGAGTTTTTTCAACTTTCCTTAAACTCTTTCTTAATATTATCGAATTCATTTTTATTAAGCGCTGTACCTCAGCTTTTAAGATATCCTGGCATAAAATGATTTTACTTTCCAATATCTCATGATTCTCAACAAATTTACTAAATTCATCTCTTAACTCATTCTTAAATTTTTCCACAGTTTAATTAGACTGTGCTTCTATTGGTTTAATCTGTTGAGTAGTTGCCATAAAATGAATTGCGCTCAGCTTTTCCTTTAATATACCAAATTTAGTATCTGCCTCATTTTTATAATCAATTAACTTTGACCTAATGTCTTCCAAGTTTTTGATCCGAATCTTTTTTAGCTTCTATATAATTTACTTCAAATACTTCAATTCATTCGTTCAATTTTTTGGATATCCATCCATGATGCATCATATTTTTCCTTAAGTTCTTTTTTAATGTCTTATTTAATCTCATTTTGAGATTTATTTAATTGACTAATTAAATCCTCTCTCATTTAGAGATTTAACTAAATTTTTTTGCATCTCATTTTGAGATTTATTTATTTTACTACTTAATTTCTTGCTTTTCATTTTGAGATTTAACTAAATTTTCTTTCATCTCCTCATCTCTTGCATCTCATTCTAAGATTTATAGAATTTCCTGTTTAATTTTTTTTTTTTGCATCTCATTTAGAGATTTATTAATTAAACTAACTGAATTTTCTTGCATTTCTCTGGACATTAAAATCAATTGAGAGTGCATTTTCAGGCCCATCGAATAAATTTTCATTAGTATTTTTCATTTTTAAAAACTATTAATAATATAACACATATACATTTTTTTTTTATTAATAAGCATCAACAAATACTAAAATATCAAATTTTATAATCATATATAAATTATCTAGGCATTTTCCTGCTGGGTTCTGGACTTCTCTTATCTGCTCCAAAGAAAACATTAAAGTTTTAACCACAACAACAAAATAATTTTAAAACTAACTATCATTATCGTTAATATATTTTACTCATTTATTTTTGGAGTATAGTGTCTTCATATATCAATAGATCAACAATTAAGTTTAATAGTAAAAAAAAAATCGCTTCACTATCGGATGGATTATGAAAGTGACATCGTCAAGATCATAGAAAACAATATTTTCATGTTCACAACTTAATAATTTACTATGTATGTATTACTTTAATACATCATTTGCTATCTACAATTAATTTTTATAAATTCTAATTTGACAAAATCAAAAAATGTTATATCACGCTTTATAGCCAGAATTAATTAGTGATAGAACCTAAATTTATAATAATCGTTATCATGGCCGAAACATTGAGGTGCAATATTGGAAATCATACAAGAGATATCTGTTCGATCTCGGTAGTGGTGAAAGAGCGGTTGAGACGGCTGAGATTGATAATGTGAGAAAAAAGTGCGACTATTGCCACACAAGCTAAAACTATTCAATATTTTAATGATCGATTCACATATAATAAAATAATAAATTTTTCAGTTTCGTAATATGTGTATTCTTAATGTTATTCTATTCAATAATCCTTACAAATATATTATTTCTTATTATACAAACTAATTAAGAGTAACTCAGTCTGTATTTTAAAACTAATGTTAGCAATTTTAAATATAAAGTTGATTAATGATTTATCTCAGAATTATATAAAATAAGAAAATAAATGTATCGCTATAAAGTATATTCTGGATTATAGGACACGACGATGTAAAAGAGATTTTATGTACACCATCTTATTCAATACTTTTATATTTCAGATAGCATTAATACAACAATGATGTATTTAATCCAGATAGATTTTATGTATAAGCTAATATCTCAAATATGACATTGTTCTTATATCCTGAATATGAAGTGAAGATATTTCTTTAATAAAGACAAAAGAGAAATATTAAAAATTAACAATTACTTTATTATCCAATATAAAACAAATGAGAAAATTGTATAAGATGTCTAATAAATATTACTATTTGTTTCCTAAATCTAATTTGAATTTCGGATATGGAAAGTAAATTATCAAACAGTGTTTAATGACATTAACATTAAATAAGAATAGGTTTTATTATTTCAAAATAATATTCAATTAAATAATGGAGGATAATTACCATCATCTTAAAAAATAAATATTTTATAGTCGAATGCAGGAGAAGTTTTCACTCTTTTAAGAGAAGCAAGTACAAATAATTTCTACACATATCTAGATAAATTGGGTTTATTTATTTTGACTCAAGCTCCTTTACTGTATTCATTTGCAGGTTTAAACATTAGGAATGCCATTCTGATAACAAAATATAATAGGTTATTAGACTGCCTTGTTATATGCTGTATACGTGTGAAAAATTAATATTCACATGTAAGAATGATGCATAAAATATTCGTTAATTTTATTTGAACTTTGAGGTCGCACAGTTTTATATAAGTTTAATAGTTATTTACATTTAAGCAACCTAAGCCTAAGATAAATTACATGTAATCTCATTCAATATCAACTATAATAATATTAAATAAAAATATTACCTATATATAAGCATAGTAAATATCTGAGAAAACTTTATTACATTAATAACTACTATAACATAAACTAAGAAAAAACCAATTACGAGATAATCCAACGGTTGTGACGATTTAAAATTTATCCCAATAAAATATTGTTACTTGCAAAATATTTCAGAGTACTTGGGAATTTACAAACACTTTCAAAATAACAGCATCACCGATAAGGTAAAGCACAAATAATTTCACTTTGTAATAGAATCCCTTTCTGGATACAATATAAAGATTAATAAATTCCATTTATTATATTTGTTGATTCAAGATAAGTTACGTTCAACACATTAATCTGTTTTAAAAGTGCTTATCATTTGTATATTTACCTTATTTAGTACTTGCTTTGATAATCGACAGTTCAGGAGTGGCATTTAAATGTTTAGCTTTTCTAATCGATTATTGATATTATTTAAATATTTAGCATTGATAATCCATACTGTAATTACTTAACAATCGATACAAATTCATAGTCCATTCCAATTTATTCCATGCAGCGATTTAATTTACTTAGACAGATGCTATAATTTTTACTTTTTTAATTTGAAATATAAAAATAATCTATTCATTTATAGATCTTTAATCCAGGATTCTTGTAATTCTGGTCGTATCTCTGATAAAGCAATTAGTTTAGCATTCATAACAAAATGATTTTCAATATTTTTTTTAATCACAGTTCATTTCTCTAAGCTACAAGTTTATGGATGAATATTGGAGTTGAAAAAAATTGTTTAAAGTTTTTCCCTATATAATTAAAGATGAGGCCATTCACAACAATGAGACGAATATGCATCTTTTCTTGTAGTGAAGAAAATAGTCATTTTTATAATAATTTGAAAATAAACATCAGCTACTTATTTGAAGTTAATAAATATAATTTTCCAAAGTATATCAGCTATTTACCATTACTTTCAACTGAAGAAATCCAGCGATTTATTGTTGAGCTAATGAGACAGCATTCCATAAGTCAATTTGTCCATTTCCCACTAACAGTTGATTGTAATAAATGAAATTTTTTGACTTATAGAATTAATGAATTAATTAATGATGGTTTTTTATTTATCCATTGTTATTCATATTTCTTTTAGAACAGTGAGAGGATGTCATTTGCCTAGAAAAGGCAACTGCCTAGCTGTTTAGTCTAGCCAATCATTATATAGATTACAAATAAAATTGCTATTTAAAATTTAATGAAAATTTATGAAGACTGTCTGGATTTCCCAAATATCAGTTTTTGTACCAATTATTACATGATGCCTTAATTACATAATTTTTTTTTTTATTATGCATTGAGGTTTTTTCATTTGTCCATGAAATTTTGGAAGAGGTCATTATCTTTACTACTGGCCAAAATCTTAGAGTTAAGATTAATCAAGGCAGGAAAACTGTATAAGCGCTATTTAAAAATGGAAAAACAAATCATACTAATTCCAGTCTTTTTAATCACTTCATTTTTTCATTTCTGGGTTTTAAATTAATACAAATTTATTTAAAATAAATAAATCATAAAACTATAAAGTTCTCAAATATTTATTTCAATTAATTGTAAATTGATCTGTAAATAAATAATTTCTTGTTTAGTAAATATTCTAGTAACTAAATCAACCTTTGCTAAATTAAAATCTAAACATATAAACTTCCACTTCCACACACACACACATACATACAAAATATAAAATGTAAAGACTCTTTGTTCTATTCCTTATTTTAAATGTAATATGAAATATAATTGCTTTACTTTAAAATATTTTAGTGTTGTAATGTTGGATTTATAATTCTATTTTATAATTGTAGTTTTGAATTATTTGTTTTATGTGTGAGAGCACTTCTTTAGCTTTATCCAATTCAATATCTTTATTCTTTAATAAGAACAATAACAAAATATGAACATATGTATTTCCTTTATACAAATATAGAAGTCTATCAAAAACAATCTGCTTGGAAAGCCATTCAAATGCTTTATAAAATAATATATATCTCATAAACATTAGTATGAGATACTATTAATTATGAAAATGATTATATTCTATACTAATCAAACAATAACAGTTACAAATATACTTGCTTAACTACAAAAGATAAAGCTAATAAAATTTTTAGTTTTAAATTTATAATAGCTGATTTACATTGGTACTATAACAATATATTATCCAGGTTCATTCATGTTGCAACATTTCAGCTGGGTCACATCTGCTATCATCTGTATAAGGAATATTATTTTATAAACAATACAGGGACACTGGAAATAACATGTTAAACAGCATTAAAAATCCAACTAATAAAAGTTAATGGATTTTTGAAAATGATAAACAAGAATGGCAGTGAATAATTTGATAACTTAAATGTATCCTTTTAAATCACATCTGGATAGGACTGTGACAATAAAAAAATCTATGTTAACATCTAGTGTTTCTATCATAAATAAAGATTTATGTTAATGATGATTATTGCTTTGGTGCAGTAGTAAGTTTATATCTCCTAGCATTGACACATTGATTATTCATACCCACATAAGGAACTCTCCAAATATGGGAGATTGGTCTCAAGAGTTATTGAGTTCTTAGAATGTTACTACTTCTTTGATTAACAGTATGTACATGGTTTTTATTTTATAGTGTTTCAAGAGATTGTGGGGCTTAATTATGTGAGCACAAATAATTATTGTCACAATGCTAGGAGAGATGAACACATTACATTATAGCTCCACTGCAGTAACATTTTTTCTTCATGTTACAGATACTGGTTATAATATAGATTTTTTCTAAAATCAGGAAATCCTATCCAGATATGACATTCACCCACAAAGAAAAATCAGAGGTCATACTGTATTAACAAACATGATATGTTTTCATTACTTCCCATTTGGAAAAATTTATTGAAGTCCATTTTTCAAAATAACTGACAATAATTTTACATCCATTATCAGAAGCGTCACCTGCTAGTTGCTCATCTTGATATTTTATTTTTATTGAATGGATGTCCTATTTTGATTTATGTATTACTTGCAATGTTTCTAAAGCATTTTTAAAAATAACACTCCTCACCAAATTACAGCAGATTTGATCAAATTGATTCAGGTGCAATGTTATGTTACTTACACCAGAAAGGAATCCATATTTTACAAATGTTGCCTGAGAAATTTTTTATTTTAATGCAAATAAATTTAATATTATGATTATCCAATCTTTATATTTCTATCTAGATTACAAAGTCCAGATTATGAAAAATGAAAACTATTTCTCTTTTACCAAAGATTTAAACAGATAATAACTCAGAACATTATAAATTACAGGTGAGAATCCAAATCATTTGACATTTTACTGTAGTTTTCATTGATATAAATTATGTGTATGGATTCATTAATATTTATTATAAAAAAATTAGATGATAAAAGACTAAAAAATTAAAATAAATAATTAAAAAAGAATTTTTTGATAATTAAAATACTCTCAATATCCATAATTTTCTAGTGTACCTGAGGTTAAAATATTCCTTAAGCATGCACTGTTGGCTTAGTTTTTCGTATTATTTGCCCAAGATGAAAATTTCTGGTTCGATTATATATGAAGCATATACATCATTTATAAAATATTACTAATTGAACCTTTTAAATATTTTTACGTTCAATAAAGTTTTCTGATGTTGATTTCCACTAATACATATATAAATTATAAATACGTAATAATTATCTGTAATGTTTCATTTAAAAAAAAGAGAAAGAAAAACCCTTTTTACTACAGAAATACACTTATAAATACATTTATTATAAAGAAAATATTTTTAAGAACAAATAAAAAGTGTTTCACTTGAATAAGAAGTTAATTTTTTTTTTGTTTGATTTTATAATTGATATCTTTCAAACTAGAAATCAAAACATTTATATTACTTTTTTTAAATTTATTTATCGGTGCTCATTTAATATGCATTCTCCACCATTTTTGTTTGTAAAGGGAGTCCCAAACCCACTGCTGATTCATCCAAGTGATAAATAAGATCAAACAATCCCCATCTGGGGCAATTCATGGTCCTCCAATTATTTTGACCATTTGTTACAAGATCGCAATTTTCATCAATAATTAAAAAATAAATCTGGAAATTTTGTACAACTAAACTCAATCATATCACATGACTAAAAGATGAAAATTAAAAAATAAAAGTGAACAGATAAAGTAAAATTGCATAAGCTTTCATGTGACCAAACAAAATATTGTCCATAAAATGTGTGTAAGCTAAAACAAAATAAACATAAAAACAACTGCTGAAAGAGAAATTGCCATAAGCACAAACAAGCAATGTGCATAATGTAAGAGAAATTGCCTAAACTAAGGCATATTAACTTTACAATTAATAAAAAATCTGATTTTCTTTCTCATCAAAATGAGTATTGTTGTACATTTTATTTCTCACATGTAGCTACAAAAAAAATATGGAGATGCCATAAACTTTCATAAGCCTGATCATTTTTTTTCCATATGTCATAGCATCAACTGGGAGGCGAACCCACAACAACCATCTGCAACCAACTGCTTTCTTGCAAGGTGGATGTGCTGACCTCTCGGCTAACAATGCTTGACATACGCCTGCTCATTTGTTAAAAAAAAAAATAGAAAAAAATCAAATTTCATAGACTCAATCAAGAAATTTGCATAAGCTGAAATAAAATTGCATAAAATGATATAATATTATAATTAATGGGAAAAAATAATAAATCCTAATGCATTTTATTACAATTAATACTCGATGGTAACCATGTATTGAATAAATGTAAAAATGACTGCCAAAAGAAAAATCGTGGTAAACTCAAACAAGCAGTGTGCATGAAATAAAATAATCTACAATATGGCAGCCAAAAGAGAAATAGCCTAAACTAAAGCATATCAATTTTACAATTAATAAAAAATCAAATTTTTTTATTCTTACCAAAGCGAGTATTGTGGTATGCTTCATTTCTCACATGTAATTACAAAGAAAAAGATGAACATGAGAAAAATAAAATTGCATAAATTCAAACAAGAAATGTGTGGGTAAGAACCTAACTGAAAAAAAAAACAGTAAATCCTAACATTATCCAAAAGAAAATTTGTCTAAATTAAAGAATATTAATTTACAAATTTGTAAATATTTTTTTAAATATGTTTCTGTATTTATTTATTGGTGGTAAAAATAACTTTGATGTTAATAGATAGAAAATTATATAAATAGCTATATAAATTTGTATAAATTTCAAGAATTCATAAAGACTTCATGTAATCAAGTGTGAACTCTGCGGCATTGCTCCAATACCCATGTCACAAGATCAAATGTGAACATTGCTATCTTTTTTTAGCTCCATTTTTTTTTGTAACAACAAAGAAAGTATGCAACATGAGTCCTTTTCTGGTAAAAGAAATCAGATTTTTTAATAATTGTAAAAATTAATATGCTTTAGTTTAGGCAATTTCTCTTTTGACTGCCATATTTTAGATTATTTTGGCTTATGCACATTGCTTGTTTGAGCTTACCACAATTTCTCTTTCAGCAGTTGTTTTTATGTTTATTCACCACATGCTTATCACCATATATTAATTGTAATAAAATGCATTAGATTTGTTTTTCCCATTAATTAGAATATTAGATTATTTTAAGCAATTTTATTTCAGCTTATGCAAATTTCTTGGTTGAGCCTATGCAATTTGATTCTTTTCTAATTTTTTTTAACAAATGGTCAGGCTTATATAATTTTATGGCATATCTATCTTTTTCTTCATAGCTACATGTGAGAAATAAAACACACAAGAATAGTTAGTTGCTTTGATGAGAAAACAAAATCTGATATTTTATTAATTTTACTATTAATATGCTTTAGTTTAGGTAATTTCTTTTACCTTACAAATATTTTTAGCTTAGTTTCATCTTAACCAATTTTACTTTTTTATCTTTAAATTTTATTTTTTTAATTTTTATCTTTTAGTCACGTGATTTGATAGATTTGTTGTACACAATTTTCATGTTTATTTTTTAATTATTGATGGAAATTGAGACTTTGTAACAAATGGTCAAAATATTTGGAATATCATCTAATGCTCCAAGGTGTGGTTATCCGATCTTATTAATCACTTAAATGTGTCATAGTGGGTTTGAGGTTCCCTTTATTAACAAAAATGGCAAAGATTGCATATTAAATGAGTACCTACTTATCGCTAATTTTGAACATTTCTAAGTTAATAATTTTTTAGATTAATTATAATTCACTAAGACATTTGTATCTCTTCCATCCCAGTATAAATTATTTATATTTTTAAAAAACCATATGCTGATAAAAATTTAAATATTAAATGTAATATATATATATATATATATAAAGTTTGTAATTATCTGAAAGGTTTCTGGTGATAATGTTTTGTCTATGACTTTCTTAATATATTCAATGATTAGCAATAGCACAGAGATTAATATAGAACACAACATTTCAAATGGTATTTCTCTCCTTTTCAGGTATAACAGGCTTGACCAGTGACAGCTAGACATGAAAATTGGCCCAGTAACCTTTACATTCAGAAATAATAAATTTAAAATGGTACTCTAACCAATTATGCTACTTTGCCTTTGTGTGGTTAAAGTGTTATCTTAAATTTAGTATTCATAATTCTATGGATTATTGGCTCAATTTTTGGAATTGACTGCCACTAGTCAGCCAAGCAATATTTAAAGAAAAAAGGGAGAAAATAGTGCTTGAAATATTTTTAAAAAAATAACTTTTAACATTTTGGGGAGATAATGAAAGATACATATTAATCAGGCAATAAGGAAAGTCATTGCACAAACAAAGGTATATATAATGATCATATTAAACACATTTACAATCTTTTAAAAAGAAAATAAATTAATTTTGTAAGTGAATATTCGATAATATTCCAATGAGAAGAAAGTAATTAGTCAAAATGTTCATTTTAATCATAAGTTTACTAATCTTATGATGTGATGAAAGAATGCTAATGTGAATAACTGATCGTCTGGTGAAAGTGATGTGTACACAGGAGTTACTGTTTTTCATTTAATTTTTGCAATTTGGAAACTGACCATTACTGAGGAAGATTTCTTAGATGTTGTCATTTTTTTCAAATTCATCAGGATTGCAATTTTATAAACTTATTACCAGACTAATATGTATATGACATCTCATTGCTGACAAAGATATAAGTATCAATGATAAGTTCTGTACATTTTTTACTTAAAAGTCCTTCACAAAAGTACACTATGATAGCACTATCATATATGACATTTTAAGTGGTGCGATAGCACTGTGATTGCTATTTTTCTACATTATTTTAAAGTGTTGTATATATTAAATTACAATGTGTGATAGGCTGCAGTGATTCTTTCTCTGAAACTTCATTCCAAAAGATGTCAGAATTATACAGATCTTTACAGACTTTTGTGTGTGATTAACAGTACATTCTATTGTTCTGACAAAGCTATAAAGGAGGTGGCAATTTGTGATTGGCTGATGCTTTAGATTCTTTTACCCTGCAGCTAAATGCCATAAAACATCATGATTTTCAGTAATTTTTAATGATTATGATGCAATATTTTTGTCAAAGACTTATTATTAAACCAAAAACTATGTGACTAAAGAGATTGTCCTTGAAAACATCAAACATTGGTGGTCTAGTGGTTAGGGTAGCTGCCTTCCAAGCAGCTAGCCCTGATTTTCTTCCCAATCAATGCTTTGACACATGAAAAAAAGACCACTCTTAGAAAGTACAAAAAGTATGTTATGAAAACCAGAAATAGCCATGGAAATGGTTATTACAGGCTAAAAAGAAAATTGTTTTTGTAAAAACTGTAAGTGAAATATTTTAATAACAATTAATTTATTAACTTTTAGAATTTTTGTATTTCTTTGATGATAACTAATTCTAAATATATTATTTTTTAATAACATAGAATTATAATATTTAATATTTTGTTCTTCAAACTTTTTGAATAGATATCACTAGTTATCGGTAAGATTTTCAGTAAAATATTGACTATTTTAAAATATTAAATTTAAATATTTTTTTATTTTAATTATTAGATGGCTTCAATATTTATAATGTAATACATAAATTCATTATATATGTGAAAAAGATTTAATTGCACAAAAAAATCAAACATGGAGTCATATTAAAAATAACAGTCACTAGAATCTACTCAAAAATTTGTCAGGTGGGATTGTCATTGATGTAGTTAAACAAAAATAGATTGATAAAAAATCAAGTCAGATGTCATATGACCTAATTTTAGTAAAGCTCGTATTTACAAACGTTATATATAGAGTTTGCAAAAACAAACTCTTAACAAGTTTTAAAAATACCCTCAACCCCAGACCACGGTTTCTGCATCTAGCATCATCAGTGGGGTGTTAGGGATTAAAAATACTAGAACTAGCCTAGCACTTTATTTAATGCCTAACTATTGAGAAGAAAATCTGAAACTTTCAGACATTGGTTCAGTCCCATACGGCTATTTGAATTAAATAGCTGGATTTTTGGACATTTGAATGTCTGAAAGTTTCAGATTTTCTTCTCAATAGTTAGGCATTAAATAAAGTGCTAGGCTAGTTCTAGTATTTTTAATCCTTAACACCTCACTGACAACGCTAGATGCAGAAACTGCAGTCTGGGGTTGATGGTATATTTAAAGCTTGTTAAGAGTTTGTTTTTGCGAACTCTATATATAACAAAAATAGATATATGTATGAATTGGTTAATATACACAAGCTATTTTCTTAATTCGCTATAATCTATTTTTAAAAACTTCTGTTTCTTACCAACTGATTAAAAAAACTTCCCCTTAACCATTATCTTTAAACCTCTAAAATATAGCATAATGTAGACAAAAAACACTTTTTCACCATCAAAAGACAAAATAAAAAACATGGTATTTACTTCAATTAGTCTTCTTAATTTACAGATATATAGCTCTGAGCAATATGGTACAGTAATAGAATGACAACCTTTGGAGATTGCAGCCTATCTCTGATATTTCCAGTGGCTGAACTTGTTATGAACTTTTAGAATAACTTACTATTAGTTTATTATTTTTATTTATAATATATAGAATATATGAGCACAGACTTTCACATGAACCACCACTCTCCACTCTATCTCATAACACTGATACACTTGAACACATATATATTGAAAAGATAAATAATCACCAATAACCGTATTTCATGCTAAAACAGCAATCATCAATTGGTGCAGATTATCATCTCTACAACATATATGCAATAAGTGCTCAGATATATATTAAGATAGCTAAACTTCATACTTTAATGGACAGGATTCAATCCACTCTACACTGCAACTCTTCAATCGTCCATCCAATTGAAAATCTGATGATGGAATGCTCAAAGGCCACCCTGAGGCTGAGTTTCTCGTCACACCCATGTTGACCTAAAGTCAATCTGACTTTTTATTTATTTAAATATTTGTAGATATTTTAATTTATTTTAAGGCTTTTCTAGTTTTAAAGATGTGTGCATATTCAAGATTAAATAATAATTATTCAAAGTTATTTATATTCTTTACTACAATAATAAAGGCCGCTAATCAGGAAAATTTAAACAACTCCCACAATTTTGTCTCAATAATAAGTTGTCAAACCACAGGAAGCTGAATTACTATTTTAACTGTATATAAATATATAATCTTTTTTTTTTTTGCATTTAAAGTTATTTTTAAAAAATATACTTACGTTTTGTCATATTTCTTCCACTCATAGTAGATCATTATATCTGAAACAATTTAAAATACAGTAAATACATAACTTTGAGAGAAATATTTATGCAATAATAAATTTAAAATTAGTTATATAATCTTGAAATCCAAGTATAATGTATATACTTAAGCTTTAGATGTAATTAGAGGGGATTTGAACCAGACTTTCAAGCTTCCTTTAGTTATTTATATATATATATGGGAAATGATTATCCGGACCAACTGATAAGTACTGATTCAGCATGAAATACATATATTGGAGATCATTTATCTTTTTTACATGTACGTCGTCATGTGTATCGATTATATAATATGGAGTTGATGACTAAAAGAAGCTTGAAAATCTGGATTGAAATCCCCTCTAATTAGTTACATAATAATTTTAAAACTATTGAGATGTAAAAATAAATTTGGGGAAAATTTTGTGTTTTTGATTTTTATAACCTGCTTATATTTGCATAGATCTATGAATTTTCCTTACTGCTGCAAGAACGTTTAATCTTTTTTTTTTTTTTAAGTGTCATAGCATCGGCCAGGACGCGAACCCGCAACCCGGGCAACTGCCTGCAAGTGCAAGGCAGTCGCGCTGACCTCTCGACCACCAATGCAAGTTTTCTTCAAACAAATACTGTTAAATTTAAATATAAAATTTTCCATTTCTCTGCCATAAAAAATATTTATCACCTATTACTGAACCTTGTTGATTTTCTAAAGAGTGATTTGGAATTATTAAGTCTTTGAAAATTAGTTTATCAATATTATTATATATGGCGACTGATTTGTTTTTCATGTGATGATATAAAACGTATTTTATTGCCTTTTTTATAAATTGATTTTATTTTTCTAGATTGCAATAATAGTATAGTTTACTTCTACATACAAAAAAAATATTAGTTTCCTTTAATAGTTTTTTTTAACTCATGATTCTTTTGTATATTTATATTTTTGAAATGACTGTAATAACCAATAATTTTTTTTTATTTCTAAAAAAGTCCAATGAAGTGTAAAAAACACCAATGTGTTTTATTGGCTTATTTGTTTTATTTAGAGAGAGTTTTTATTAATTATATTTTGAACTTTAATACTTATTCCCAGTTTTATATACATATATGTGTAAAGCCTTAGAATAGAATTTATGTCTGAACTAATTCTAATTGTTTTCTTTGTTTGTTTGTTTGTTTTTGTTGTTTATTAATTGTAAATCGTCAAAACCAAATAATTTGTTTTTAATCCTCAAACTTCTGAAGAGATCATTAAGTGGAGGGAAAATGTATTTTTCAATTGTTTTTTTTTTTTTTTAACTTGTACATAAATATTCTATATTCGTTTTTCGAACTCAGACTTTCATACGACCCACTACTCTCAGTGCCATCTCATATTGCTGACCCACCTAATCACACACATGTTGAAAAGATAAATAATCACCAATACACGTATTTCATGTTAAACCAGCAATCATCAGTTGGTCTAGATTACTATCTCCACACATATATACAATCAGTGCTCAGCTTTATATTAAGATAGCCAATCTTCATACTTTAATGGACAGGCTTCAAACTATTCCAACTCACAACTCTTCAGCTTTCCATTTCATTTAAAATCTAATGATGAAACGTTCAAATCCCTTGTTTGTGGTCAGGTGGGTCAGCAATATGAGATGATACTGAGAGTAGTGTGTCGTATGAAAGTCTGAGATCGAATCCCACATATATTACATATATAAATGCAGGTTTAAGCCTGTACAATGATTTAATTTATATAAATAATGTGTAAAAAGTCTGCCCATCCCTTCCATATGTATGTATAAATGGATTATTCTCCTGTACATGAGTGGTCAGAATGACTAATATGTTAACATGAGTAGTATGACAACCTTGGCACTAACAAGGGCTTTGAACGTTCCATCATCAGATTTTCAATGAAATGGAAGGCTGAAGAGTTGTGAGTTGGAATAGTTTGAATCCTGTTTATTAAAGTATAAAGATTTACCTGTCCATTAAAGTATGAAGATTGGCTATCTTAATATAAAGCTGAGCACTAATTGTGTATATGTGTGAGGATGGTAATGCAGACCAACTGATGATTGTTGGTTTAGCATGAAATACATTTATTGGTGATTATTTATCTTTTCAACATGTGTGTGATCAGGTGGGTCAGCAATATGATATGACATTGAGAGTAATGGATTGATTTGAATCCCGCATATATTACATAGATAAATCCAGGTTTAAACCTGTACAATGTATTAATTTATATTCGTTTTAATAAACTAATGACCAACTTTTAAAAAATATTATTTTTGAATGGACAAACTATTGGATATAGTTAAAATCTATTCATTCTTTAATAATGTTTCGGGCAGGAGAATAATGAAATAACTCTCAGAAGGTGAATAATAAATATTTCTTCTATATATTTCTTACTATATTTAAACAAAGAGAGTAAATCACTGTTCTCCCAGGCTATGATTTAAAAGCGCTCTAAATATTGAACAAATAATCAAAAATAGAATGAATTCAAATGAATCCACCACTCTTGATATCCCTTACTATACTGTAAAATAAAATGTTTGTTAATCTATGCTAAGCACTTTTTTATAGTCATTAATGGTTTTTTTTTTTTTTTTGGCTTTAATTTTCCTCATTTAAGGTTGATGTAGGACCAAGTTATTATGAACATTCATGATCTAGTTATTTTACCATACTAACTGTGATTATAGTATTTTATGATGAGTAAACCCACATTTCATTTTTAAATCATATACTAATCACTTATCACTCTAAATTCTCTCTTTTGAATGAGTGAATACACATGAGATCATAGAGTATAAAAAGACCTCAACAATGAGAAAGCAATGAAGAGAAGTTAGTAGACTGAATCCTTAGTTGTGATCATGCATGAAGCAATTCAATTAATAATGAGTCTTTGTGAGAATAAATGTTTAATACTCAAATGGTTGAATGTTTGGATAGCCCTGTTTGGGCACTCATAAATAAAAGCTAATTCAAAAGTAGCTTTTTAATAAAAGTTTGCTAAATTATCATACCTATCAGATTTTATTTAAATAGTCTATATAGTTAAAGTATTAGTAATGTTGATATCAGATTTTATTTAAATAGTCTATATAGTTAAAGTATTAGTAATGTTGATATAGTGGAGCTTTTACTATATTTTTTATAATACTTTGACTTTCAATTCACATCTGTACTGAGCAAAGTTTGAATTTTTTTGCAGCACATTACAAATTAAAGATGTCTTTTTAAATAAATGGTTTATAACTGATGGAGATAACCATTCAACAGAGGTCAGTAAATAAGGACTTTTTTTATTTTTGATGAGAGAGTCAAACCTCATGAGGGGTGACTTTTGCATTATTCTCCTTTGATTTTAGTATTAAAATCTGATTCTACATTAAAATTCAATATATTTAACTGAATTTGTAAGAAATGTATGTTTGCAAATGAAAACCTTTCCAAAAAATCATATTCAAACTTTGCAAATATTGAAAAGAATAGTAATAAACAGAAAACAAATGGCATTTTCACCACTGAATGGTTGTTAGGAAACATCCAATGGTTTTATAACATTAATGAAATCTTGTTTGAATAAAATTTATATTTAAAATGTGAATACATAAATGTCAATCTCTGATAAGTCTATATAATTCTGCTTTAAAGTGTTAAAATTGCTTTATAAATTTTACAGTATCTCAAGAAATCCTAACGGTGTTGAAAATAATGTTTAGCCATCCGTTACATAAGGCACAGTGGTCAGAATAGTTGTAGTTTTTTTTATTAACATTATACTAGAATTTATTAATTTCTATTTTTAAAAATAAAACAAATATGTATAAAATAAAAGTATAATTATGGATACTTTTGATTTTTAATAATTATTACACAATTATTGTACAAAAATGATCATGAATCTTAATAAATTTACAAATACATATTTTTAAATATTCCAAAAATTTTATCACAGTAGCCATGCAAATAGTCTTGAAACAGATTACAAAAGAACTACATTTATTAAACATATGGAGGCAAGACAAAAATATTTTAGCCTTGACACCTATTCAATTATACTGATCTCTTCAGAATTTTTTTATTAAAAATGTACATTGGTTTGTGATTTTGCCTTTTTTTTATTTAAATAAGAAAAAAATTCTCAATGAATATCTATAGAAGCATAATGTAAAATGTCGAACAATGCTTTTTCTCAATAAAATCCTTTGACTCAAAATATATGTAAATTAAAATCCAAGATTAATATAGATACTTATAAACATATTGATATACTGACCAAAAAAGGTTTTAATATGATGGTAATATAATACAACTTCATCAATAGTAAAAATTGTGTCATATTTTCATAGACCCTAACCAATGTTCATCTTTACTTTTAAGAGTGGTAAAACAAATGTTAGTATTAGTAATAAATTTCTTACCATAAATATGTAAAATATTTAAAATGTATACGATGTGCATCTTTTAAGGCCTTAATTTAGAACAGTCTCATAGTTAATGATTTATCTTGAGTTAAGATTGATAAAGCAAGAAAGATAGTTCATCCATTAAAAAAAGAATATTAGATTTGCTACAGAAACTAATTTGATGTCTACTATTTTTGGAATTCAATGTTGCATCAGTAAAAAGCTAATGATATTAATTCTGTTTTATGTAATTATAATTGGTAATTGTAATTAGATCCAGTAAAGTCAGAAATGGTATCTTTAATAAATTTGGTCCATAGTGTTATGAAATCATTATCAATCTTTTTCCTTCTTAAGAAACTGTAATTTATTATTGATAAAAATATTTAAACTATGACCCAACGTTTTTAAAGAAGTCTTTAGTAATGAGAATAATCTATTGGTATTGCATTTTTGAATAATACACAAATTATCTTTCATATACATTTGGTTTGTGCATAAAAGTTGCCATAAAATATTGTCACCACACTATTGCATCTTAGATATTTTATAATTAAAATCAGAAGATAAAAAAAATCCATAATTAGCAGTATTGTCAGTATTTGTTATATTATAAATCAGTTTCTGCTATAATTAAAATTACATTAAGATTTGAATAAAATATAAACTCTCATAGCTCAGTGCCTACTTTGAAAATAAAGAAACTGCTAATCTTGGGCCTTTTGAAGTTATCAATATTTAGAGATTTTTTTACTTAATAAATTAATATATAGGGTATATGAGCACAGACTTTCACATGACCCACCACTCTCCACACTATCTCATAATACTGATACACTTGAATTTTAATGGATTTTGTCCTGTGTATGAGGGGTCAGATTGATCTTAGGTCAACATGGGTGTGACAAAAATCTCGGCCTCATGGTGGCCTTTGAGCACTCCATCATCAGATTTTCAATTGGGTGGACGGTTGAAGAGTTGTAGTGTGGAGTGGATTGAAGCCTGTCCATTAAAGTATGAGGATTGACTATCTTAATATATATCTGAGCACTTATAGCATATATGTGTAGAGATGGTAATCTGGGCCAACTGATGATAGCTGGTTTAGCATGAAATACGTATATTGGTGATTATTTATCTTTTCAACATATATGTGTTCAAGTGTATCAGTATTATGAGATAGTGTGGAGAGTGATGGGTTGTGTGAAAGTCTGTGCTCATATACCCTATATATTACATGCATAAACACAGGTATATAATAAGCCTGTGTGTTTTAGTTATTAATAAATCAATATACATTCTTGTTCTAGTTTTTACTATCAAGTGAATGCAATATTGGAAAATAATTGCTATAGATAGCCATGAAAAAATAAATTTAAGATGAGCAATTAAAAGTAATAAGAAACCATTAACAATTAATATCTAATTTTCAGATTAAAGAGATATAATAATTTCTGAATTAA
This sequence comes from Epiperipatus broadwayi, assembly GCA_028023455.1. Lineage (NCBI taxonomy): Eukaryota > Metazoa > Onychophora > Udeonychophora > Euonychophora > Peripatidae > Epiperipatus > Epiperipatus broadwayi. The sequence continues at coordinate 2,063,582 of JAQFVV010012495.1, forward strand.
TAAAAAATGTTTAGTAAGCTCTTATGTGTTTTAAGTAAACGAAAACATGAATAAATATATGTACAAAAATACAAGACCCATAAATTGCGCAGTTTTATAAGTCACCATATTAAAGTTCAGATCTGAAATTAAACAAGATTTCCTCAATAACCCTCATAATAATGATAAATTTAAACATTAACAATAAACAGATATGTCAAGTGTTGGTGGTCGAGTGGTTAGCACAGCTGCCTTACAAGCAGTTGTCCCGGGTTTGCAGGTTCACTTCCCGGCCGATGCTTTGACACATGGAAAAAAAAAACAATAAACGGATACATTATTTTAGCAAACTAAATCATCATTGAAAATTTGAAATATTTTATAATGTTAAAAAAAAATTAGCCATTCAACATTATATAAATTAATCACAGAAGCAAATATTAAAAATAGACAAATATCAATATTTTTGCTGTTATTTTATTAAACAATATTACCATGATAAGTTTGAAAAAAAATTTTTTTTAGTTTGGAGATTAAATATTGAACAATAAAAACTCTATAAAATCAAACTCTTTCATGAAAATATTTTCAAGCTTAACCCTAACAGGCAAATATTTGTTCTAAGTTGTATCATGGAATGGTAGTAGAATCTGTAATATGGAAATTCACCAAGCGTTTACATTTTAATTATCCATTTTCAGGAGGTCAAAGTATTTGTTTATATTTATTTTCTCAAAAATATTTTACCTAACATGTGTTATTTGTTACATTTAAACAATGTTAAGATTTGAATTAAAAGTTACTGTTAAGTTTAAAATATATAACTAAATATCTTATGAATTTCATTGAGAAGATTTAATTTCTATTTTTTAAAGGATATTATAAATGTTACAAACAATATTAATATGTTTTGAACAATCTTGTGATTTTTTTATGTTACCAAAATTCTCTTCAGTAGAAACAAAACACAACAGAGACAACATTTTGATGGCTTTTTGTGCAGAGAGACCCATGGTTGCTTTATTATAACTGTTGCATGTACAACAATGTCTATTACTTATGGATGCGATCAAACAAAATGCCATCAAATGATATACTAATGATTTGGATTGATGGAAGAGTTATAAAACTGAGGAATTATGTCATACTAAATTTGAATGTTTCAAAATATGTAGGTCACAGATATAAATTTATGGGTCCATATTTATTTTAATTACAATCAACTGGCATGCTTTTGTGTGACGTCTGTTTTTATAATCATATTAAAAAATAAATAAAAGAAAATATTAAATACAATAGCTTGTAAATTGATAATTAAAGCAATACCTAGTGAACTTCTGTATTATAGATTCTACAAAAGTACCCATGGAGGAGGAGGAAGAGGAGGAGAAGGAGGAGGAAGAAGAAGAAAAAGAATTATTATTATTTTATTTATTTTTTAACATTATTATAATCAATTTAATTTCATTCAACATATAGTGTGTATATATACCTATAATAATATCACATGGCTGTTTCAGTTTATTCAGACTTCCAAGAACATATATATCTCTTTGTGTACTATATATTCATCTACTATAAGTTGGAGTAATCAATGGCACAAGGTAGTATAATGCTACAATGCCCAGATCCACAAACAGATTACTTACTAATGAAGGCAAAATGTATATTCATATTGTTCTGATTGATTAATCAAGTTTTAAATAAATGACTCTGGAGTGAAATGAAAAGCTTGCAAATATATATATACTTTTTTTTCATACGCAAATATATATATACTTTTTTAAAAGCCTAATTATCTTATGCATTCTATGTAAATGCGTAGAATTTTAATTTAGTTTATTATGATGAAAATAGATGCAAAATATTCAATCTTATTTTATATTCTGCATATTAAAAAAAACAAATAATATTAATTTTAGAATTTTTTAAATAAATCATTTTATATTCAGATAGTAAAATCATAAAATTTTTGTTAAACTGTGTTTTTGTCTGGGGTTTTGAAAAACACACAACTATAAATAGAAGCACTTCTTAGATAATCTACAGGTAAATTTTATATAGCTTGCAGATAATTCAGTTGACAAAGCAATTTTGCATATTTACATTCTTTCAATTTTTTTGGAACAATAGATATTTTTTTAATGCTTTTATTTAACTTAGAAATTTTGCTTTTTTTTTTTTTGAGACTTAAATCTTGTAACTAAGTTTTAACATAATTCTATTAAATGAATTTCATTCAAACTTTGTAAATGTGTTAGGCATAGCCAGTTATCCAGCCTAACATTAATGAATCTAATTTAAAAACATCATATTGCTTTGATAAGTTTTGAGTTATGCACACTAGGTGGCAATACTTTAAAAACATGCTGAAATTTAATATTCACTACTTTAAAAACATGCTGAAATTTAATATTCACTACTTTAAAAACATGCTGAAATTTAATATTCACTACTTTAAAAACATGCTGAAATTTAATATTCACTAAAAAGCATTTATAGTTAATTTATAATAGAAAAAGATGTAAGCTTAATTTATTTTGATTGTTTAACTTTAAAACACTTTTAAAAACAAAAAAAAAATGTTATAAACAATTTTTAATTCATATAATTTTTTTTTTTTTATTAAGGAAAATACACGTACAATTATAATATAAATCTTGTTGGTATACATTTGTTTGGATTTGTTGCACATATTATAACAATCATTAGTAAATAATTTTCCAAATTAGAAAATATATCCATTTGATACGTTAGTTATTATTATGACAAATTAATTTCATGATCAGAGCAAGAAATTCATCATTCAAGCTTAGTCTATAATTATTGTGTACTAGTTTTATATCAAAACAACTGGCTCTTTATTTAGTGACTTAGCCAGTGATCATTGTGCAGTCCATATTTTGATTGACAGTGATCATTTGTCATTCTCCATCTAACTGAACCATTTTTTAATCTTGAATTAATTTTTAATTAGCATGCCTGAGGATTGGCTCTTCATCCAGTGGCCTAAGTTGCCCCCAAGTGACCCCGAAGAGCTTTTCTGGCATTAATAAGCGATCCCTAAATATAGTCCTTCTAATAAATTTTTTACACACCTCCCATGCTTCTTTACTTCCTTGTTTAAAGATAAAATAATTCCTCATTAACCACATGGCATGAAGCAGGAACATTCCCATTCTAATTGCAGCAAAGACACCACTTTTTATAGCATCCCTGATTCTTAGAATTTTCATGTTAGCTGGCAGTACTCTGGTTATGATATTTTGTCTAGCAGGACTCAAAAATGGGCAAGCAGTAAAAATATGTTCAATAGTTTCATCTACCACTTTACATAAGCTACATAGTGATTCTATTTTTGAGAAATTTCTATGATTTACCAAAAAATGATTGGTTGGCAAGGCTTTCAAATTAAATTTTATGATAAAGTCAATATGTTTGACTTCCAAAATAGCAAAATTTTAATTTCCTGATTAGTAATTTGGTAGATAAATCAAGCTCAGTAGTTAATTCAGTAATGTTTGCATGCATGTATTTGTAAACTTGCCAGTAAGTGTTAGTGTTGTCAATAATTGATGCCATAACTTTGAAGAATTTGTTGGCATATGCTAGCAGCTCCATGGCCCACTTACTTTGTATGGGTGGTGGCATGTCAGTAGGTTCAATCTCATCCTGTAATGAGTCCACTGGCAATCTTGGATTCATTGCCTTAAGCATTGATAGGGATTTCTGAATGAAGAAGGTGTTGAGATCATGCAACCCGAGCCCATTCAGGTCTTTCGGTCTCTGCATCTTGGCTAAACTGATGGTTACTGTTTTCCTCTTCCACAAGATGCCAGTGCAGACTGAGTTTATTGCATTCTGAAAGGACCTGGTTGGTTTAAGAAGTGGCATGAAGTAATTAATTCATGGAAGCACCAACATGTTAATCAGTGCTGCCTTACCTGGGAGTGATAAGTAGATCCCTGAGAGAGCACTTGCAACCTTTTTGGTTTTTTCTAGAATGCTGTTTTGCAGTGCTCTTCTCATAGCTGACCTGGACAGCACCATGGGAAATCCAAGAAAGTTTTGAGGTTTTTCCGAGAATCTTGAAGAAATTGCTGTCATCCGATTGATCTTCCAGGTAGCAGATTTCTCAGAGTTTATTCTTAGCCCATATCTCTCAGTGTATTCATCCAGCAGTTTATATAGTTTGGGCAAGTATTTATGCAAGAGGAGGAAGAGTGTAATGTCATCAACATATAATATGTGATGAACTTCCTCCCCTAGCACTGGGACAAATACTCCAACAAGATGCTTCTCAATAGCTGTTAATAGAGGGTTTACATAGGCTATGAAACACAAGGTGCTAAGAGGTGACCCCTGGGGTATTGATAGATGTGGTTTAAACCCTGGGGCCAAAGAGCCATCCAATGATGTATATATTGATCTATTTAGCAGCAGATTTGCTATGATTCTGATGTAGACTTTGGGTACCCCACTGTGCTCCAAAATTGAAAATAATTTTGCAGGCACCACAGAGTCAAATGCTGCTGCAAAGTCCACCTGCACCACAATAGGTCCTGATGTCTTTTTGGTCCTTATATACTCCACCAATAAGGCAAATTTCCTTACTGCCTCAATGGTGGGTGATCCCTTGTGGGCAAATTGGTGCAAGGAAATTTTATTGAGCAGCTGCTGTTGGATCTTATCCTTAACAAGTGATTTGATGATTTTTATTAATAATGGAGTTACTGGTATGGGTCTTAAATTAGTTAATGGAGATGAATTCAATGACTTTTTGAGAAAAGGTACAAGTGCAATAGGGTACAGGTCGGGGATGATCTGAAATTCCCCAGCCAGCACACCAATGACTTGATGGATTATTTTAACTGTGAAATTGCTCAGGTATAACAAGACAAATTGTGGTATCCCATGAAGGCCTGGATGTACATGTTCTAGATAAGATCTCAGCCAATGGAGAATTTGCTGCTTAGTAATGGCATGATCTTGTGACACTGGGTCACCTTGCCAAACATTTCCAATCTTGTAACTGGAATTTTGCAACTTCTTCCTGAAGTGGTCATCTATTTTCTCCAACATAGTACTTCCTATGTAGTTACAATTATCAATGGACAGCATTGAAGGTGTGGGTCTTCTCTGAGCACCAATGGCCCACCTCAGGTAGCTTTGTGTCCAGTTGTTCTTTGTGGATAAATAGATATTGGCTCTTTTTACTGCAATATAATTTGCAAGCACCTTCTGTTTGTCTCTGTATTGCTTTTTGAGGCTAAGGATCTCTTACACCCCAGCCTCCATAGTTGTTAGCTCACTGACTCTTTCTGCTATGGTATCCAGCTCCTTTAGCAGTCTTGTGGGCCCCTTGGTTCTCCTGCTGAAGGTGTTGATCAGGGAACCTAAAATTCCCACAAATGCCTACCATGACTGCAATGGATCCAAGAAAAGGAGCTGGATCTTGTGGAAAAGGATATATGCCTCAGAGAATATCCATTCAGGTGTATTTTTTTTATTTAACATTCTGGTTGTTTTCATGTTGATCATGGAAGTCAGTGATAAAGGGTCTACATTTAAAGAAATTAACATGGCTAAATGATAAGAATAAGTTACCAATTGTAGTTCAGCTTCTAAATCATGATAAATTTCACCACTGTAATAGAGTAAATCAATTAGAGTTCTGTGCTGCCATGTGTAGAAGGAAAAAGCATTTTGTGGAAAAAAAATCCTTCACCACACAATAGCACCCTATTAATTATATACAGGTATCTTCAATTAAATTGATGATAGCTCATGTTAAAGTCCCCAAATAATATTATTGGCAACACTGATGAGACCAAGACTGAGTTAATCCTATTAATTGTGTATTCAACCAATCTGGGGGCCTTTTGAATATATGTATATATAAGAATCACTGATACATTTGTAATTTCAATTATTAACAGTTCTTGACTAAGATATAAAGTTTTGCATCTGTCTAATTTAGAGTTGTTCTTAATAATTACTGCTATGCCATATGAAGCTGCATTGGGTAGATGATATATTAGGACCCCAGATTGGCTAAGAGTTTGGTCAATTCTTGCATTGGGCTGCCAGTGAAGTTTTCTTTCACTCAGGCAGACTATGCTGTTGTCTATCCATCTTTTGAAAGCATAATCTCTTTCCATGGAGTTTAGCCCTCTAACGTTTACTCCCCTGATTTTGATGAGCATTTATCTGGTGTTGCTATATTGAGAGATGATGTTGTGGTGCTTCCATGATATATTTAATCTGACCATCTTATAGATTTCCCAAATCCAACAGAGTAATGTTAGACTCATCCCCAGACACATTATCTAGAGGAATGTTTTTTCCAGACACATTATCCAGAGGAACATTTTTTTCAATTGTCTCCTGCTGTTGACTTGGTTCAACACATACCCTTCTGGATTTTTATACATCTGCTCCTTGACATTTTCAGAGCTAGTATCAGTACCTTCTGAATCTTCACAAGTTTGCTTTATAACTGTCTCACTATTTTCTTCTGTTTCCTTTATTTTTGTCTTCTTTGATCTTCTCTTGGTTGGTTTTAATCTTGGACTTTTGGGCCTCATTGTTTTATTGCTATCACATCAGAATGAGTTTCTGAAGTCGAAGTTGAGTCATCTTCTAGTTGTTAACTTGAAGAGTTGTGTGATTTCCTCTTGTTTGCTGTTATGATCGATGTTTTACTCTCAGTGACCATCAAATAATAATCTTCTAAAGCAGTTCCACCTGTTATAGGCTGCTTGTCACTCTCCTTATATGCATTAGATTTTGCTTTCTCACTTAACATATGAATAGTAGCTGCTGTCACAATTTCAACCTCCATATCAATTAAGCTTACTTTTTCATGATTTTCTAGCATGTCTTGCACACTTTCAGAAATTACTTGTAGTTGATCCATGATTTCTTTGCTCACCTTAACAGAATCTTGAGTTAGTTTGATATTTTTGGAATTTTTCTTACATCTGTGAAATCTGCTGTTCCTAATACAACAACTTTGACATTTTTTATTTGGGCACAACCTCGTGAGATGTATTCTGTCCCCACAGATGAAGCATTGTGGCTGAACACCATGTATGGACAGGAACAAGAGGTAATTTATTTCCTCTAATACTGATGGAAAATCATTAAGTGATACTCCTTAGAAAAGGTTGCTGTATTTAATGGGAGTTCCAGCCCAAACATTTTTTGGAAAGATATTTAAATGCTGTGATAACACCATAGTCTTGTAATAGTTTTTGAAGATCAGTACCATTAAAATTTTTATAACAATTTCTGATAACTCCATGTGCAACTTTGGGCCTTGACATGTCTATTTTTGTCAGGAATTTATTGTGCAACACATTTTGATTTCATCTAAATATTTCCTTTTGCAAAATATTCATGAATTCTATGACAAAGTACCTCCCATTGGGATGGTGGAAGATTTTCTTGATTAAGCCACCTAGATTTTGACTTTAATTAGTAAAAAAAAAATTCATTAGTGGCAAATTGAAAGAGATTACAATGTTCATTTGTTGTTGTCAATATCAATGTAGAATTGCTGTCATAATTTCTGAAGGAATTGAATAGCAAGGGAGGTCTCCTGTCTTTGAACTCGTTGCTAACTTTCTCATAAAGTTCTAAGTTCACTTTGGTTCTAATACCTGCTATATTTGTTGCTGAACAATTTATTATTTCATCTTCCTCCAACAACAATTAGTTCCAACACACTCATGTGATCTTATGTGATCTGATCAGCATCAACATTTCTTCTTCTATTTTCTCTTTGACTTTGTGCATTTAAATCATTTTGATTTTTATTATTACTATTGGTTTTTAGCTTTTGAGCATAAGAAACATTATGTTCTATTGCATTCCTATTTAATTTTCCTTTGTTTGTAATATTGGTGGTTTGATTAAGACTGGGAAAATGCATTTCAGTTTGTAAATTATTATTAATAATCATTTGACTTTGATTTTTTGAAACATCATCACAATATGAATTTTTTAAATTTTTTTGATTTTTCACTGGTATATTTTTTACAATGCCACTTCCTTGAAATAATTTTGGAGATATTCTCTTTACATGGGAAGCTTTATTTAAGTCTTTTCCATCTAAATTTGTCCTTGAAAGCATGCTTTTAGGAGAATTCCTGTTTAAAACAAGCTTAAACTCATCATCATTCACATAAAAATATTTTTCAAAAATTAGAAATATGTCAAAATTTGCATTTTTAATATTTAAATTTGATTATGAATAATTGCAAATGGTCTATTGCAAAATAACTCATAATTAAAAAGTTAAAAAATATATAAAATATTTTATAAAAAACACTTTTATTTAATCTAAAAGTAATGCATAAAAAACCATGAAATAATATTTTGGGATCACAATTTGGTTTGTACACTTAATTTGAAATAAAACTAAAGGTGCCCATAAATTAATTAATTTAATGATTCAATTAATTTATGAATAAATTAATTTATGAATGCCACGTGCTTTTATTTCAAATTAAATATATCAACTCAAATTGTGATTTAAGAATATTTCAAATTAAATATATCAACTCAAATTGTGATTTAAGAATAAAGAATTTGGGGCAGGGGGCACATTTTTTTATAAAATGTTATATATATATATATTATTTAATAAAGGTTATAATACATTTAAAATTTCAAAAACAATATTTGATACTTTTCTTAACTTTTCATATAAAATAATAAATATAGTCAAGCGTCGGTGGTCGAGAGGTCAGCATGGCTGCCTTACAAGCAGTTGTTCCGGGATCGCGTCCCGGCCGATGCTATGACACATAAAAAAAATAATAAATATAAAAGGTTATTATCTTCATATGTAAGATTTCTAAAACCTTCACTAATAAGCAATTATATAATATACACTTTTAATATCGTCTTTATATTTGAAATATATATTTATATAACAAATATGATTATTTAATGCTAAATAAAATTATACAATGTCTTAGTATTTTTATTATCATTTTAAATATTTTAACATAAAATAGAATATATAATGAAAGAGGAATTTTATGTTCTATATATATGTGTGTGTGTGTGTGTATTAGTAAATTGTGTAATTATATTTAAATAGAAAGTATTTTCCATTGGTCTTACGTTGTTAGCCGAGAGGTATCGCAGCCGCCATGCAAGCAAGTAGTTGGTTGCAGATGGTTGTGGGTTCGCGTCCCGTCCGATGCTAAGACATATGAAAAACAAAAGTATTTTCCATTGTATTATTTCACTTATATTCTGAAGAAAGTTACAATCTAGAGTATCAGAAAACAGTTATAACTTAAATTTTAAACATTTTTAAATTTGCTGTATTTAAATTATTATTTTTATAATTAAATTATTTATTGTGTGTATACATATATATGTACACACACGCAAATTAATATGAAAATGTTTATAGCTAAAAGATGAGAATTTTATTTGTATGCACTTCTATTCACTGTTAATATCAGCATTTGTGCGAACATTAAAAATTTTAACTGAGTCTCCATGTGAATTACGGAAATAATATAAAAATTTTAAAAAGTATTATTTAAAAAAGAAACTTATAAAATTTACAGCCATTACACTGACAAATTGTGAATGGTTAGCTATTACCAGTACACAAATACTTGGGAATGAATGTTGAGACTTTGCTTTAAAACCCTGAAATTATCAGCCTATGGGTGGTTTTCCTCATATGCAGATATCATCAGAACAATAACTACCAGCTTTGTGTCCTAGGTTTGAACATGCCTCAGTGCATTCTATTAAATAATGAATTGTGAAATTATTATCATCTGATGTCTCACACTTGTCTCATTGTCTCTCTCAAATTGACTTCCACTATATATATATATATACCCCTCTTTTAATGGGAACAACCAGATTCATTGACCTAGCTCTATAATGAGCCTATTTATGCCATTGTTATTTATTTACTTTCATTGTTATTTCATTGATCAACTATGTTGTACATTCAACTTAATCCTGTTAACATTGTAATTTGGACAAGTCCATTATTTACAATAAACTTGATATGAATAGAGTCCACAACACATGCAGTGAGTACTATAAATTAAAAGCTTTGAAAACATTAGCAAGATCTAAGATAAAATCATCCTTTAAATAATAGATTTATTACAGGGTATAGTCTTCTTCAATGACACTTTGGAAAAAAAAGTAACAATAAGTCTTAGTCATCAGAGTGGTGAGTGTTTTATTTTTCTTCTTCTCATTTTTACTTTCTCACTCTAAAAATATGTAGATACCTCTTTACTGTCCAGTAATTGAATCGTTATGTGATCCTTGGTTAAGAGTTGGCTATATTAAAAATTATTTTAAATATTCTTTGAATTTTTAAAAAAATAAATTTTGATTTAATTCCACACAGATTAGTGTCAAATCATAGTCTGATCATATTTCTGCACAAATTATAGTATGATAACTTATTTATTATGTCTTTTCTAAAACAGTTTAATTATAAACAAAATATCATATATGAAACTGTAGAGATTCCATTCAGAAGATGGATTTGTTCATTGTTTTATTAATTCTTCTACTGGAGCATAAACTTGATAATCATTAATTACGTGGTGTATGCTTTGAGTTCTATAAATCTAGTGTCTGCTAAATTCCCGTTATAAAGCAGATAAAGAGAAAAAGCATTAGGTAGAGGTGCAAAAAATTAACAAACCAAACATTGTATGAAAAAAATATTTTTGTTTATGCTTCATAACAAGAACACTATTTGCATAAATATAGCTTGATTTAAAAATTATATATATATATTAATAATCATTAAAAATGGTATATATAATATTTTGTTAAAATTGCTTTTATTTAATTTGAAAAATAATGTACTAGAACCATTTTTTTTTTCTTTTACCTCAACTTGGGTTAGTATACTTAACTTGAAATATAAATTAGTAGTGTCCATAATATTTGACCATAATTTAGGTTGGCATATTTAATTTAAAATAAAAACAGAGAGCATCTATAAATGAACTAATTCTTCCACTACAAATAGTGCTTAAATTAATTAATTTATGAATGCCATCCCTTCCTCTTAATTTAATCACTATAAATAGTGACTGAATTAATGAATGGATTCCCCACTTTTATTTTAAGTTAGATATACCAAACTGAAGTTTAGTTTAGTGGATTACTTCTTAAATTAAATAACGTGTTTTTTTTTCTTTTTATAAAATACATATACATTATTTTTTATTTTTTAATTTTCTGTAATTATTCATATTCAAATTTACAAATTAAGAATATAAGTCAAGCGTTGGTGGTCGAGAGGTCAGCACAGCTGCCTTAAAAGCAGTTGTCCCGGGTTAGCGAGTTCGTTTCCCGGCCGATGCTATGACACATGAAAAAAAAAAAAAAAGAATATAAGTAATATCACTTATATTTAATCTTTTGAAATAGAAAACCAAAGCTTTATTGCTTTTTAAGAAGTTCAAACCCGGGGGGGGGGGGGTGTTTTGAAATGAAATTCACACACATTAAAAAATCGATTATAATATTGTTTTTGTTTATGAAGACAACATTTTAAAAACAGCAAGTTTTGATAAAACAATAATGAAAAAATATGATTTCATCTTTTATTTGTTTTTCTTTTTAGTTTAATTAATTATTAATCTTAGTGAATATTCAATGTAAGTATGTTTTTAAATACATATATACCTCCACTTACCAAGTATCGCTGTAAACAATTCAAACTGATATCTTGCATTTTGAAATTTGATCACCAACACTGAAAGTCTAAATAACTGGATGGACAACCCTGAAATATTTCAGTGTTACATCCCATTGTCTTCAATACCTAACGTATTTATAAAATTTGAAAGAATAAAAGATTTAACATGTACAGACACTTTACAAAACAAATATTTTTTGTTTAGTGATTAAAACATCTTCTACATCTGTATACAGCTTGATTTTTAAAACGATATAATATTAAGATGCATTACCTTCGACTCCTAGATTTAGTGTGCATAAAATCATTTAACCAATCATAAAATTCTTTATAAAAATTATACTTTAAATAGAATTTTTGCCTGAAGAAATCATTTCGAATATTTTTTATATTAGCAGTATAGAATAAAAGTTTCGAGTTTTTTTTTTTTTTTCAATGTTGCCTAATTATTTAATAGGAAATATACAATAAATTATAAATCAAACTGCTCGTAATTTAAGATAATAAAAAAGGTATGCATATAATTGACCTTTATGTAATTATACAATTAAAAAAAAATTTTTTTTTTTTTTTTTGCAATCTCCTTTTCGTAGTATTGTGTGCCATTAATTCTTTAGCTAAAGCATAAAATTTATAAATTTAATTGTTGACTTTAAAAACTCATAACATTTTTGAGAAGTTATTATATTCCTTACATATTATATTTTCAATACTTATTAGATAGAAAATTTTACAGTTATATTTCGTAAGAGAAATTCCTTAAATAAATAATATTTTACTTATCTAAATTTAAATTAGATGTCGGGGGAGGACCGTTTATTAAATACACTAACTTTTAGCAACTTTAATGCTTAAAAAAAAAATGTTACAACTGAAAAAATTATCTTAACTTTACTAAAAATTAAAAACCTCATCGTATTAACAATAAAAGAATTACTTCATCATAACTTGAAATAATAATAAAAAAACTTTTGTTTTAGACAAGCATTATATATCTCTAGTATATTAAGTGAAATCAATCTTAACTTGATAGCTTATGAATATCTTTCCATCTATTCATAAATTTTTCAATGTAGTGTCCACGAATAATGGATATTTCCCCCCCTACAGTTTGATATCACGTTTTGCTGTTGGCCTACAATAATCAATGGTCACACCATTCTCTTATATAACATTACTACCTCTCTCTTATATATGATTATCGTTTTTCTCTTATATACTATTACTGCTTCATATAAAAATTTGTAATGAGATATTTTTTTTAAAAAGGCAAATGTTTTAAATATGTAAAAGAATGTAAGACAAAATAAAAGATATTAAATGTAAAATTATGCATTTAGATTAAACATATTGAAACTTTGTATTTCTTATTACTAATGATATATATATATTAGCTGTACCAACAGCTTTGCTTTGCTCACATTAAAAGAATATAATAATTTGGTGCAGTATATAGCTGTTCCCACAGCTTTTATATTTATGTATGTGAAATAATAACATAACTTTTTGTGATCAGTTAGTTATACTACTGAATTTGATCAACATTTAAGATTTTAGTTTAAATATATTTTCCACATAATAAACTAATCTTTTAAAATGGCTTGAAATTTTGACATTGTAGTAGTGTGTTCATACTCCACTTACAAATGAGAAATTAATTATGTGATACAAACAAAATATAATTAATTTAAAATATATTTACAAAATCAAATTTTATCTTACTTTACTAAAAACTATAAGTCCCTCCATTTCAGTATTATATATTTCAATATGTAGGCCACAATATACTTTGTACCATTTAAAAATGTTCCAATATCTGTGATCTTTTAATTAGTGCTGCCCTCTTTTGCATTCTTATGAAGTCACTCGAAAATGGTTATGATTTCAATGTACTTTTATATGACAAGTTATCAAAGTTTTTAAAACAATTAAAAACCATAAAGCAAAAATGCATGGCCTATATAATTCTCCACAACAATAGAAAGAAAATCATGCAAGATTCATCAACATTAATACAATATTTGTTGAATTATTAACTAACAACAAGCAGTAAACCAGCTCTAACATTTATATAGTAATAAGGATATTTTTTTAAAAAAAAATAACAAAACATTAAACTAAAAGTCTAGATTTATTTTCATTTACGTTGACTTAAATATCACGATATAACTTTTTAAAATACAAAATATTAAATACAGGTTTCAACCATTGTAATTCTTTGAAGTGTATATGTTACCTATGTTTTAAAAGTTATAATGTCACATTATTTTATCATCATTTTTAACCATTATTGATCTACTGCAAGATGGAGTCTTCTTCAAGGTTAGTCTCATTTCTCTGATCCATAGAATCTCTGCTTTACATACACAAATAAACATTCTTATTTCATCCACCTGTTTCACATGCTGTTTCTTTCTAGTCCTTTAAAACATCTTGGGATCCAGTTTAAGACTTCAATTGTTCATGTATTTCAATCTCTTAATTCACTCACAAATATCAATGATACCTATTTGTTCTCTCAACCAAGTATTTCATTTTCAATCATTTTTTGTTGCATCCAACAAACATGTCTCCTTGCATCACTGAGCAGTCTGAAAGTGCAACATTGTTTTCTATTAAAAATCCAAGTCTTACATCAATAAGTAAAATCTAGTAAAACACATCTATTAAAAACCTTTCTCATTAAATTCATAGACATATTTGAATTTAATATTAAATTATTTCTATCAAAAACACTACATGAAAGTTTAAAACCTGTGATCCATTATATTTCTATGTGGGTTAATAATTCTGACAACTGTATTTGTAATTAACTTTGTCTAAACATAATTAGAAATTTGTATTTTTTTTCCTCTGATAAAATTTATTGGACATTACCTTAGTCTATTTTAATTCCTATTTTTATTCCCATTTTCTTATTTTTAGTTGATAATTGTTGTAATATGTCCTGAAGCTTTAAAGCATTGTTTGATTAAACAATCACATCAAACATGGTAAATCTAGGATAGAGAATCTTCTCCCAGTTGCAATCCCTCGTCTCATAAGGCTAACTAAGTTCCTGAAATTGGAGCCAAAGTTTGTTGATTTTTTGGTTAAGGTCAATCTTGGAGCCTTACCTACTGGGATGTTTCTTTGTAATCAGAGGGGACACAACATTGATACAATATGTTCTCTTTGTAGAAGATTTGATGAGTCCATTGAACACATACTCTATCAATATGAATGGTGGACTCAGTTACGTAATATTGCCCTACAGAGAATTACAGGATACAATTCTTCAAATGTCTACCTTAATGATGCATTCAAAAATGGAAATTTTGGCTCCATCTTCCTGGCCACTTTCATAAATTTTATCATATGGAAGATTAGATGTAAGGTATTATTTGATAGTGAGTTGGCTGGTCCTATTGAAGACATTTTCTTAAAGTTATTATATAAAGCTAAAGAAAGTGATCTAAGAACATGCCTGCCTAGCCTTTCTGAGCAAACATGGAGTCAATTACATATTTAGCAATAGCCATGTATATTATTTATTCATGACACTTAAACTTTACACGCCATGGGATTTATATGCCAAATTAGATCACCCCTGATAAGTAACGTAACTTAAAATTTTACTTTTAATCTTGTAATCTTCATCTAATTTAATAACTAGTTAGTCTTTAATGTGTCAGTCATGATCGTAAACATGAACTCTATATTACAATGTATATTTTACTTTTTGTGCAAATAAAGATTATTTGAAAAAAAAAAACAATCACATCAAGCAAAATCTAGATGACTTAAATAATCTCCATATATTTTTATTCTTTCAGTTTTTTATTTTAATCCAGTTTTTTTTGTCTTTTTATGTAAAACTGATGTATATAGAGGCAAAACTCTCCATACAGTAGTGCCACTCAGTGCAAGCCAGAGTAATCAATGGATGCAGGAAGTTTGTATATGATAAGGATTTTATGCACAAACCATCCTGAATTCTTTTATTACTCTAAATTGCACTGAGTGCTACTACTGTATGGAGAGTTTTGCTTCTGTGTAAACAGCTTGTGCAAGCATAAACAATGGTAATCATGTGATGTTTAAAACTGTTGTATAAAGTTTTGGGAGTTATGGAATCAT
The DNA here is from genome assembly GCA_028023455.1 of Epiperipatus broadwayi. Lineage (NCBI taxonomy): Eukaryota > Metazoa > Onychophora > Udeonychophora > Euonychophora > Peripatidae > Epiperipatus > Epiperipatus broadwayi. The sequence continues at coordinate 2,079,396 of JAQFVV010012495.1, forward strand.
CCTATCATACTTTTTTCCAATGTCGATCTTCTTAGTACCACCATAGAATCAAATCACTGCTACTGAATTTTATAAATATTCTTCATAATATAACAATATCCTGGATCTATATCTTGTTAGTTCAAAGTTGTAATCACTGTAAAATGTTTATAAAACCAAATGTCTTTGTATATTATATAAATCCAAAGCATAATGAAGTTATATTTATTGGTCTTTTCTAAGACATCTCTCAATATTATGATAAGATCCAACAGTAAGATGTAATTGTCTTGATAATGCTTTTATATATAAATGATACTAATATATGTGTAATTTCTAATATCTTCTTTATCACAATTTTTAAATATCATTATTACAGTACTTAAGTATTAGTCTGAACACCAAGACTGATTATGGATAATTCTGGATATAAATTATTAATTTTTAAATTGTTTAATTTGTTTCCACAAATTATAAAAACACTTCAGGCTTCTTTTTCGTATTTTTTCTTTTTCCATAATGAATATATCTCCATCATTGGAAATATGATATGGTGTTTTTTAGCATTCTGAAGAAGATTGCTGGGGCAATTGAAACTGTTAACTGCAGGAAAAGGTGGATAATAAAGCAATGTAGAAGTAGTAAAGTTTTTGGTCAATTGAATATTATATGATATACATCGGGCAATGCAATAGGAAAGTGGTTATTATACTATTATTATTCCTGTAGTCTTCCAATTATCTGATACAATTTTACCATTTAGACATTTGATATAGAGTTTTTCCAGCAATTTTTTTTTTTTGCTTGATTCTTTTAAAATATTATTAATAATTCGATCATTTTCTGGAGCTTTTCCATTCTTCATAGATTTGATTGAATGTCTCTCCTTTTCATATGTAATGTTTGACAATTCAGAAGATATAGTAATTGTTAGGAATACTTGATTTTTTGTACTTTATTGCTATATAATTCTTTGTAACATCTTTTTCATGACTAAATAACTTTTCTTTCAATACTAAAATATTTATATTTCTAAAACTTGACCATTCACAATTATATTTTTATATCATTATCAACTCTTTTTGTTGTTATTGGCTATTTTATAGAACTATTTGATTTTTGTTAATGGGTCATCTTAAAATATTTTCATATTTCTTTTCTACATAAATTTCTTGTCTCAATAAAATATTTACTGATAAATTGCTGCTTTTTTGAAGTATCACACTGTACAGGCTTACACACACATGCACATATAGTGAAATATATAAGAGATTTAAAATCAGCCTTTCACATGACCCTCAATTCTCCAAGACATATTATATTGCTGATCCACCTGATCACACAAATGTTGAAAAGATAAATAATCACCAATATACATATTCAACATGGATAGAATTACAACCTTGGCGCTGACATGGGCTTTGAATGTTCCATCATCAGATTTTCAATGAAATGGACAGCTAAAGAGTTGTGGATTGGAGTAGCTCGAAGTTTGTCCATTAAAGTATGAAGATGGCTATCTTAATATAAAGCTGAGCACTGATTGTATATATGTGTGGAGATGGTAATCTGGACCAACTAATAATTGCTGGTTTAGCATGAAACGTATATCAGTGATTATCTTTTCATTTATCTTTTTAACATGTGTGTGATTAGGTGGGTCAGCAATATGAGATGGCATGGAGAGTTGAGGATCATGTGAAAGTCTGAGTTCAAATCCCTTAACTATCTTTTTTGTAACTTCTGAATAGAATTTCAGTTATTTTCTATTTTAGTTGATATTTTAAAATGATTTGTAAATTCAAATTTAAATTCATTGGAGTGTTTCTGAAAATTAGGAACATCAATTATTAATTCTGTTTTATTTAATAATTTTTGTCTCTCTAGTTTTGCATTTATACATATCTTACATCCAAATAATCTGATCTATATTGAATCAATTAAAAATATTAGTCTTAAAATACATAATTTTTGTTAGACCAAACATAATCCAATTCTGATATAACTTACGTTTTGCATGCTTCCATATTTATTCTAATTTAACAACTTTTTCAAAGAAAGACTTCATAATACATTGTCTCTCTCTGTGTTTTTTTAAACAAATTCCACAAATCTGTCTCCTTACAGCCAAATGTTCATCTTTCAATTATTTTTCAATTCTAGCGTTCATGTTTCCCATGAAAATTTTAAAATGTCTTTTCATGTGATCAAAAGTATTTTGTACATCTATATAAAAATCTATTACTTCTTTAAAATCACAGTAAGAACTTGCTGAAGCATAACCAGAATATCTTTAAGTTCAATATCTAATCTTTCCACACTGACTGATATACCATCAATTTTCACAATACATTTTTTATTTATAGTAAATCTTATTCCATATTACTTCCCAATACTTGTGCCTTTATAACAAACTACATGTCCACTTTTCACATCAGTTTAACTCCTTACTTTTTTTAATTTTATAAAGTTCAGCAATGCCCCATTTAATATTAAATAATTTTTTTTCCAATGCACATAATTTTCCTTTGTTAAGAATGAAATAATCTGCATTCATAATCAGATAAATAATAATTATCAATGAATAGAGCGTTGATTTATAATCAAAGGATTTTTAGCATTCTCTGCCTCCAACAACTATCTTGGCTGATAATTTTGCAACCTCGTGGAATTATGGACAATAATTTAATAATGGCTATCATGATTATTAAATATCTAGAAAAAACATTATTTAAATACTCATTAGTCCTTTTAAAAAAAACTCAATATTTTAGTTAAAAACTATCAGGGAACTGAGAAGAATGACCACAGTGTTTTGGATCTTAAACCCTCATGTAAAAGGTAAATAAACTCACCACCCTACATGCCATATATTATTAAGAAGTCCATCCTTGATTGTTAATATATAAATAATTATATAATAACAACAGTTGTTATAGCAGCAGCATGGTCCAGACATTACAATGTGTCCAGCTCTATCCACACAGAGGAAGCAGAGGATCTCCTTTCAGTTAATAGCAAACTCATTTCTGCAGCTACATATAAAATAGTTTAACACTTATATGTGTACTTTATTTTAAAGGTGCAAATATAGGAAGCACATGCAAATAGAAATTTTATGTAAATAAAAAATTGAGAACCACCACTTGTGAGATATGATATACTAGACATAATATCTTATTATTCAGCTTAATTAAAGATATCAAATATATATAATTCTTGTTCACACTCAACAACATTTTATTCTGAAAAAAATAAGGGAGGTTGAAATTTACGTTCGAATTGACCAAACAACACTTTAGAATTATCATTGCAGATTTCAATGCTAGAGATAAAAATACCTTATGGATAAATCTGAAAACAACAAACAAAGCCAAAAGTTTTTATTTTAGGGGTACAATATTGAGAAATCCAATTTGTGATGGATAAGTTGAGAATAGGAAAACACTTGGAGATAACAACATAGGAAATAATAAATTTAAATAGGGTGAGTCACTTGCAATTAAAATCATTAGGTCAAACTGCAGTTTACTTTGCAATAATAATATTGTACTCCTAAAATACTACTCATATTTGAACTCTAGACTTTACAAATAATTCCTAATTGCAACATTCATTTGTCTTTAATAGTTAATATTCAGCTTTTCCACATCCCTTTCCCTTTTCATATGTATCCTTCCCCTTTTACTATGTTGTTCCTGAATTTCATTTTTTACAATTCTTTGTAAACCTCTTATTTAAATGCATTTGTATCATTTTTTGATGAATAAACTTTCATCACTGAGAAAAAAAAAAAAGATTTTATTTTATTGTTTTGCCAGATCATTTTTTTTTAGAAATATTACATTTTTTTTCTTAAAGATCATTTTATTTCATCTTATTTGACATACTCCATTTTCTAATAATATATTAAATTTTTTTGATAAAATTGTAATGCATATTATGGCTATACTTATCATTTTATGACAATAAAAACATGATCTATGCTTGCTTTTTGTTAAGATTTATTTTAAAACTTAAAGTATTTAAATTAAAAATCCATTTTATAGCCAAGCCACAATATCTGCTGTATTTTATTTTAAATCCTACTTGCATATATCATACATCACATATATTAGCCACATTTTGCTAAATATATTTTAATTGGAATGGAATATATATATATATATTTATTGAACTACAAGTGTATATTGTTTTTTGATACACACACATATATATACCTACATATTTTGAAGAGAAATAATGCATAATACTTGCTGAAATCTCTATAAAATATTTTAAATAAACCACAGCTATATTATTTCAGCCACACTTCCCTTTTAAATAAAGAAAAGCTTGAATTTTGCAGCCCATTCAAAAGGGATTCCTTTTTGTTTTGACTGGACTGCAAAAATTCAAGATTTTCTTTATTTAAAGTCAGAGTGTATCTGAAATAATATATCTGTTGGGGTTTATATATATATAACACAAATGCATCTAATATGTATAGTATATATATATATATTAAGATAATAGTATTAAAAAAATTAAAAAATAATAATGTTATTTATAATAAATAGAAAAGACACATATACATATATTTTACTGAGAGTGTGTTTACTGATTCTTTTACTGTAAAAATAAGAATAAAAAAACTTTCTATACCATAGTTTTATTTTTAAAATAAAATAAATATCAAAATGTCTGACTTACATTGCAATTAATTATTCTCTGATGATATTTTTTTTAATAACTTTTTATAGAAATTTAATAATAGTCTTATATTCAAAAAACTATGATCTCTCTAATTTTTATGATGTTTTTAATTCAATATCTATCAACTTTAAGTACATTCTTAAACTTTATAAACTTTTAGTACTACACTTAAAAAATCATTTTATTATGGGAAATACTGTAAAGTTGTGACTATTTATTAAGTGTATAGGAAGTATTTAAATAAAACCACTAAATATAACTTATTAAACAGGCAAAATTCTTCATACAGTAGTGCCACTCAGTGCAAGCCACAGTAATCAATGGATTCCAGAAGGCTTGTGCATAAAATCACTATCTAATGCCTACTTATACAATATCCCCAGACTAGTTTATAGTTTGTGGCTTTCATCAGCGATGAGCCTTGTATCTGAGAGAGTGCTCTCAGATCGAAGGCTCTTCACTGATGAAAGCTAAAAACTAGTCTGGGAATATTGGATGAGTAGGCACTAGATAGGAATTTTATGCACAAACTTTTTGGCATCCATTGATTACTCTGTCTTGCACTTAGTGACCCTACTTTATGAGGAATTTTGCCTGTTTTAAGTATGTAAATACTTTTAGAGGAAAATTTTAACCATTATTGTATGGACCTTGATCATTTATAATAATCAAATGATATCATTTTTTACTATATAAGGACCTCTCAAACCTCAACACAAGATAGTGACTTTATAATGATAAGAATGGTCATGGAATTTAGGTTAAAGATAAGACAGCCATTCTTATCTTTGTAAATTGGCCATCTTGTATCGAGGTTTGAGAGATCCATCTATAGCAAAAAGAAGACATAATAAAGGTTAAAACCTTTCTCTAAAAGTATGTGAAATAATGTACATGAAATTCAGAAAGAATAATAAAGGAAGAATAAAATGTATGTTCTTTCAACATAAACTGAAGAAATTTTATTTGTAAATATGATCACATATGGTACTACATGTTGAAAAAATGGCTGCTTGTATATTGTAAAATTTATTTACAATTTTTTTTAACATGATCAGGTAAGATGCTCAGAGATGAAATGTCTAATATATAAATAGAGTGAAGGCATTTGTATTGATAATATTTATCTATGTATTGACAATCATAGAAATCAAGCAGTCAAAGAGTAATTAATAGCAATGAATATAAGTATGTGCTTTATAGTAGTAGTGTTTGTAAATAAATAATCATTGACAATATTTATAATTAAATGTACACAATTTTAAACGGAGAGGATTTACACACTATGCTCAATGATGTTTAGTTGACCACGGAGGATACTCTCAAACCAATGCACAAGATAGAGATTTTTGAAATGATAAAAGCAACTGTCTCATAATGTTAACATGTAGCAAATTGAAAAATTTCATAAACATTAATATGTAAAAAGAAATTAATACATGTAAAGTGAATAAAAAATTTCTTCACACTCTCAAACTAAGATACTTTAGATTGGCCTATATAATTGAATTTAGGTACAAAAATAAAACAGCCACTCTTATTTTTCAAAAGTCCCTATTTTATTCTTTGGTTTGAGAGTATCCTCCATTCTCAAAAAAATATTGTTGAGCTGTTATAACAACCTTATAGCACATGTGTATAGAGTGTTAAACCTCTCTGTTTAAAATTACAATTACTGCACTAGTAAATAAAATTGAATATTCATTATATGTATATTAATATATCTGTTGAGCTTCCTAGTAAATAATGCTGCTATAAAACACAAAGTACATTACAAAAGTGATAGTGTATATCTATTAATCATATTTCTCATACTAAAATGTAGGCTAAGTTTCGTCTTTTAACTCGAGCAATTTATTCTAAGACGGTAATCTATTTTTTTATCTTCTAAATGTTCTGTTTGTTTTTTAGGGTTTACTATTAATATCTATGTCAGACAGCCGTCATATAAAATGATTTTGATGACAGTTAATAGCAATCATGCTATAAAATTAAACATTCCAAACTGTTTAAGAAAACAGCAATCATAAATTATGTCCATATACAATGTGAAAAATTTAATTAACAGAAAAAATTCTTATAATCATTGTGAGCCAATATCACTTGACAGCATCCTAAGTATAATTACCACCAATACAAATATTAGTAGGTATATTCTTGAAATATTTGCACTATGATATAATTAATAATTTAAATATATATAAAATTTTGTTTTGTATGTTTAATTTGATATAATAAAGTATTTATACATTAGAAACCCCATTAATAGAATAAACAAATCTGAATATGTTACTAAGATAATTCACAAGCAAGACTTTTAAAAATCATTTAAATGAACTTGAAAATATCACCCACCTATTTTTATATCAATGTCAATCTATCTTGTAAAAAAAAAAGCATGACAAAATAGATTAGCATTCATTTAACAAAATGTAAGCATTGTTTGTAAGTGCATTAACATGATTCTTCAGGACCCTGGCTTAGTAATATATTCAGACTTATTTAACCCATGAATGGGTGTTTATTCTTAGCATTATGTATTTCATAATGCATAAAATTATTTATGTGCTTTTTAAAACTATTAGAATTTTATATGTTTGGGTATATTAAAGCTCTGATGAAGATTGTTTGTAAAGTCAAAACTATATTTGGGTACATTAGAGCTCTGAAGGAGTCTTTTTGTAAAGTCAAAACTATATTTAGATATATTAAAGCTCTGAAGAAGTCTGTTTGTAAAGTCAAAACTGTCAATTAATTTTGAAAGTATAAAAAACTGAAGTATTGTGTGTTGTACAACGTGCATAGAAAAGTTTGCTAATATTGCTTTTATATAGTTATAATTATTTAAAAACATATTTTTATTAGATAATTATAATTATTAAAAGCTAGTCAATGCTTAGACAATCCCAATATCAATAGCAATAAACAATTTCAAACTGTTGTCAAGGCAACCTTCTTTTAACAATAAATTGACAATTTAAAAAAATTAATTTTATTTCCATTAAATAATTATTTAATGAAAAAATATATATATATACCATATAAATAATTAAATTAAATATAATATCTCTATTAGGTTTTTGGAGTGGTTTAGTGTCATGGTAGAGTACTGGATTCTAGAACTCAAGATCTATAGATTGCAACTTAGATCTCTCAGTTTTAGTACTTTTGAACTTTATTGAACTCTCAAATTCAAACCATTTGATTAATTTTTCTTCATTATTAATAACAATCACTTTTGAATATCAATGTAATGCATAAAGGTTATATAATGATTAGGGATTCTCTCTAGAGGACAAGTTTAATAGCACAAATTTTTATCCTCTGTATTATATTATAAAAATACTTTATTTTCAAATGATTTTATATTATATGATTATATATGAAACAAAATTCAGAGACATCTAGAATAATTATGATAATAAATTAAAATACTTTTCTTGCTTGTATTTACGACTATATCATAATATAAGTATCTTTTTATTTACTTTTTGTTTTGGTATTAGATGCATCAGTATCTTTCTTATCAATATAAATCAACTTGAGATATTAACTCTCAAACTACTAATGCTTCAATGCTCATTTAATGATCCATATTGGATGACAATCTGAATTACTATTGGGATGGTTCAATCACCTTCTCATGATCTGATAAAAGTTTCAAGATTTACTCAGCCTCCCACATTATGAACATGCCAAATAAATAATCTAATTATTATTTTACAATAATCTTTTATAAACAATTATAAAAGAATTTATTGTTAAGAAAGTTTTACCAAAAATTACAAATATTGTTATAAATCTACGTAAATTAAATGTAGAATCAGTGAAAGCAGTCGACACATAAACAGTACCAATATCAATAACAATTTCAATCTGTTGCTAAGGCAACCTCCTTTTAACACTAGAGATAGAAATCTACCTTTATTTATGGCGTAATATGTTTATATAATCATTCTCTTTTATCATGTTGCAATCCTTAGATTGAGATTGTTGACTGTTATTGGATATTGTTTAAATGTTGACTGCTTCAATGAATTTATATTTATGAATCTATCTAGCATTGAGAATTATTAGCTTTATTATTTAAATAAATTAAAGTATTAGATTATAAGTATAATACAAAGTGGATTGCCTAGTTGGCACAGGAATTACAAATAAATTAAAATTTAAGAATAAAAATTAAATTAATCTTTTTGTTAAAAAAATTTTTTTTTCATTTTCATTGGCCAAGTGAATTAAAGTTTTACAACTTTTGATTGGTCAATTAACAAACTCAGCCATAAAAATATATTCATCTTTTAATATTATATTCATTTTAATTTCATTTGTAAAAAGTATATTAATAATTTGTCAGATTATGAAAGTGAATAAAAGTTTTTTCAAAAATAAATTTCTATTTATAATTATAAAAATATTCAATAGTGGATGATCTAAAAAGAAAGTTCATAACAAATTTAAAAGTGCTGCAGATGTCATTGATTTTTTTTCTCAATTTACGTTAGTGTAAAAGTAAAGAATTTTTCACTAAAATCTTACTATTTTCCTAAAATAATTATAGTTTCAGCCTTTTTTACCAAAAGACATTATAATATGTAAATAAATGCCAACAAAATACTCTAAATTATTCATTTTTATTTGAAATTCAAATAAATAGCTTGGGTCAATGTAAATTGTTAACAGGTGTCAAAATTGTTGTTAGCGCTGGTTTCTTTTTTAATTTACATTTGTGTAAAAGTAAATAATTTTTTACTAAAATCTTATTATTATTTTTTAAATAATTATAGTTTCAGCATATTTTATAAAAATAATGTATAATAAGTATGAAAAATAATAAAAAAAAACACTTTAAAACATATATTTTCATTTTGAAAATCAAAACAAAGATGTTGGAGTGGTGAAAATTATTGGCAGGCATTCTTCTTTTGTTCAAAATGAGAACCAACTAATCAGCATCTAGGAAAGCCTGCTTTCGCCCATTGTTGAACCTTCAATGTTAATTTAATTGATTTTTTTACTTGTAAAATAATTCTAGAGAGGGCAGCATCTTGCAATACTTGTTGTAGGCTTTAAAATAAGCATAAAAATACTACCATAGCTCAAAAATTGACGGTTTCTGATCGACTTGACAGCTGTGACCATCCTGACGTGAAAATTTCTCAGAAAAGCTTAATAATTCTGTTGAGTAGTTAGTTTACATTAGAGCACTAGATGATGATCTATGACTATAATAACAAAAAATGTTTAGGAAATGTATGCTATGATTACCAAATAAAATCGTATTGGCTATTGTCAGGAGATTTTTAATGATTATCTAAAATCTTTAACAAAAAAAACATTGCAACAACCTATGTTCAAGGCTTCTTAAATGTGTGTGTAAAAAAAAAAAATAACAATAATAATAAAACTTTTATCTTCATTACCCCAGACTTATTACTGTAAAACATTTTTAAATGTTTAAAAGGTAAATTTTTAAAAATTCATCATTTAATGGAATAGATTATTTGATGTAAAACTGAGATTTCTTACTTTGGAAGCAATTGAAGCATTTGTTAAGATTCATTTAAAAAGATCATGTTGCAGCCATAAAGTACAAAAACATAAGATTATTTCTACTATAGTTCTTACGGTCATCAAATAAAGCATTATTTGACTTCTCCAGTTTGCATTTGATATTTGCAAAATAATCCATTCTGTTTTACTATTTTAGGCTGCCTATTGTAATAATAATAATTGAAGGGTTTTATTACCCAGGTCCTAAAAAGTTCAAGATCTGGAAGCAACATATCTGGGTTCAATTCATGAAACTTGGACTCTAAACTTGCCACTCTGTTAGTGCATCTAAATATGCAGGGCAAAAATACCTGGATGGATTATTTGCTCAGGAGTTCTTAAAACATTTGAGCACTAAGAGTTTCTTATAGATCATGATCCTTTGGACTCCTCAACCAAAAATATGATTGCCATTATTATCTGGTCCCATTGATTAATCATGCTTACGATAGATGGCTCTAAAATAGAGTAATGGAATCAGTTACTGCTTATTGCTTTTAATACAACTTTTACATTTATTTATGTCTTATATCCTTATCTCTAAATTTTATTTTATTTTATTTTATTGTAAAAATTTTCATAATAATTATTAACTGTGATAGGAATAACATTTGTATTATATTATTATTTACTATAATTATATTAGCCAATAAAAGGAAACTATATATACATGATTAATAGTTTATTTAAAACAAATTTTGTTGTTGTTGTTGTTGTTTTACATGTGTCACAGCATCGGCCAGGAAGCGAACCTGCTAACCCAGGGCAACTGCTTGTAAGGCAGCTGTGCTGACTACTCGACCACCAACGCTTGTTATTTACAACTGTCAAACTAACTCTACTCACAACTTTGACACCATCCACCTCAGATAAATACAATAATAATATAGAAATAACTTGGGTATAAACAGTGTGCGTAAAACTAACTAAACGAGTTTGAAAAAGTATTTCCTAGATAAAATTTCAGACGTGACAAGGCGAATTAATGATCTTCAAAACGTGAACGTAAAATAGGTCAAATTAGATTTTAAAATTCATTAAAATTAATAAGGTTCGGCAATTATGAATATTATTTTTTTTTACGAAAACGTGTGAGTTTTAAAAAACAACTTTTTCAAAAAATAAAACAAAACAAAACATTATGTAGTTTATATTAGTGTTATATTTATATTTAAATAGTTTATATTCAGCATACCTGTAATAATTGAATGGACATTTTAATTTTTGTTTTGTTATTTGACCTGTTTGATTGTAATAAACTTTCAAATGCAATGTGACCTACTTTTAACAAAAGTTCAATAAATCTTGTCATGTATCATATCTAAAACACTTTCAAATCTAATGGTAAAACATCCCACTCCTCCACACTTCTCTTAATTTAGTATCAGGTGTTCACAAATTTGGTTCAATAAAAAAAATCAAAATTATTTTTAATTTGTAAGTAAAGATAATGTGTTCACATAAATTCACTACTATTATTTTTTTTTTGAAATAGTAAATAAAAATAACACCAATAAACAATTATTTAAATTAATTTCATTATAAGTATATAATTAATATCATGTATTAAAATAAACAGAATATAATTTATAACATCATATAAAACTATTCGCGCAATAATAAGGCTTCATTTTGATTTTATTACGCTGTAAGGTTATCAACATTACTTTTTAACAAAATATACCTCTTTGTCAAGCGTTGTTAGCCGAGAGATCATCCCAGCCGCCATGCAAGCAAGTAGTTGATTGCAGACGGTTGTGGGTTCGCCTATGACATATAAAAAATATGACATATAAAAAATATATATATATACCTCTTTTGTAGTAATAATTTATTCTAATTTTTTATTTATCAGTGCAAATGTACTTTTCAAGTGACAAAAGACCACACACACCATTATCTAAGATAATGTAATTCATTCATTTAAGAATCGTTGATTATTTTTGTGTACTTTTCAGAATTTGTAGTTTGCTATCACCTTCTTATTGAACTAGAGGAATAATCTCTTTCTTCAGTCTCCAGATCATCATCATCTTTTAAGAAAGTGTATTTGAGTAAATATATATATATATGGGCCAGAGATGATCATTTTAATCTTTAAATATGTTTTCCCAAAAAATATGACTATGGAACACCTCTGAGAGTGTGTGTTATGTTGCTTGGCAGAATTATATATTTAAAATATGTTACTGTTTTAATTTCATTGCTTTATAATATCGCCTATATATATATAATTTTCAATTTGTTATTTTGATTGGTACATAGTATCTATTTATAGTAAGATAAATGACTTTCATTGATATAAATAAATACTTAACTTTCATGTTCTGTCCTCTGGTGAAAGAATATAAATTATCTGACTTTTCTTCTAAACTTTACAAAACATTTTCAATCATCAGATAAAAATCCTGTCCAAGCTATTATTAACTTGTTAAATTTTGGATCTGTTGCAATAGTTTGCAATACACCTGCTTCGTGAGATGATTGGATAAATGTTTCCTTTTTCTATAGTAATATTTAAGACTAAAGAAAGTGTTAAATAGAAAATAAATATTTGGATGACATATAAAATCTTTTTATTAATTAAATTTTTGATGTTTCACACTTTTTACATATATAACTTTTTCAAAATTCTACGATTCTGACTAAAACAATTGTTTTATAGAAAAGTTAAGTTTATAAATGGTAGCTAATTTGTTAGGTTTTGATTTAATACGCCTTTTATGTTGGAATTAAATGACCTGAAACATATATTGTTTTAAATATTGAATGTGTAGAAAATTTTTAATTTTAAACATTTCCAGATATAAACAACTGTTACTTCTAACAGTTAAAAAAATAACGTTTGGAGTGGTATTATTCTCCACTCTTTTTTTTTCAGATATTGCTAGCCTTACCAATGGTTCCTATGCTAGAAGCACCTGAAGAACAGTAGGTGGTATTATTCTCCACTTCTCTTCAGGTGTTGTTGGTCTGACCAGTGACTTCTATGCTAGCTAAACCTGAAGAATTAACTGCTTAAAATGTTGTGTAACACTTGTGTTGTCTTTGTATGTTAATATTAACAGTTGTTAGTATTTCGAAAAGTTTAAATAAATTTTAAAATTTTCTAGACATTCAACATCTAATATTTAATAGCAGAAGCTCAACCACAGATTTGAGCCCTCCAAGGCTGATATTTTATGTACGGAAAGAAACAATATCAAGAGGAAGGTTAAGGAAGCTTGTTTCATCACCAACGATGCCAAATCAATAAACAGAAAAGACACTTGTTTCGCCATTTCTAAAAAAATGGATGATATAGGAGGCAATTTGCATACATTTGCATATAACTAATAATCTGGAAAGACTATGAATATGGAGCAACAAGGGCTCTGAAAGTGCTAAGTCTGTAAATTAGAATATATATATAAAAAAGCCTACAAATTATTACATAAAAAGTTTCACTGCAACGCATCAGCGTATGATTAATCATATTATTATGTGTAAACCAAGCGGTATTAACAAGATACTTTGAAAATGCTTGAAGTTTTTAAGGTTGTTAATAACGCTGAGGATTTTTTAAAAGATTTTAAAGCAGATCTTACATAATTCTTTTTAAAAAATGTTTTAATTTTATGAGTAAAATTTTCAATGTATGAAACTGTTGCTTATTAAAAATTAAAAATAAACAAATGGTTTAGTAATCAGGGAGTTGATAAACCAGAAATTGCAGAGCTGGAAACCATCTTTGAACTTGAGTTCCAGAGTCTGCTTTTCATGATTGCACCAAACTATGTCAGGGTGTTGCATATTTATAACCTTATTTGGATCCGCATTCCGTCAGTGTGCTATAAATATATAGAATAAATGATTTAATCTTGATTTATTTTTGTATTATCGTCTACTAAAATAGCATAAAATTGCTGATTTTTATTGTAAAATTTCTTTTGCTGACATTATTTTTTGGCTGGAATTTTCTATTAAACATTTGTCAGTCAAAGTCGTGAATGAAATAAGACACAACACAATTGCTATTTTTAAAATAACTAAATCAATCGGGAACTCAACTTTGAAGAAAAAAAATCTAAACAATTGAAAAAAAAGTTCAGATATTTTGATGTTTTGTTTTAACAAAGATAACATTTCTTTAATATTTTTTTTTGTTTTTCACATTTTTTATAGCCTGATCAATATAAAATAATCATTTTATTTCTTATTATCAACTAAAATTATTATCTCTAATATAAAAAATTGTTTACAGAAAATAGTTTATCATTTTATTCTAAAAACATCTCCTTGTCTAAGAGTATATGATCTCTCTAAATTCATACAGAAATGATAGTATGTTCTTGGTAAACATCAAAAATGTTAAATATTTGATGCTCAGCACTATACATATATTATGGTTATATTTGATATTTTAATATGTTCTCTATTATTGTTAATGGATTACAATTTAATGATGTAGCTATCATCGTTTTTATATCTTTTATCAAATAGTATGGATTTATCATTTTAGAATTTACCCACACAATTTGTCCAATTATTTAATAGTTTTAGTGGGGAAAAAAATTTCCCCTATTTATCATGCTTTGTTACCCATTGGATTAAATTACTTTTAGAACAAATGTTATGATGTTAAAGTTTTCAATGATTATAGTTTATATAACACTTTTTAGAAGGAAATGGTATGTGATGATGTGATGTGATGTGATGTAGCTACTCCTTAAAAGAAATCAAGAATCTCTCAGCAATTATACCAAAAAAAACTTGTTAGCTACTTAATTTTACATTTCCCAGTCTATTTTTTCCCATATTCTGCTCCATCCCATTTCCACAACATAATCTTTGTCAACTCTACAGCCTTTATATCTAAATCCCTTTATCTTTTTCCAAACCCAGCATAAAAACCAATAATCTACTTTTTGTATAATCATTTTTTTTCATATTTATTTTCCCATAACTTCATTATATGTACCCTTTCTGTTTTCAAGCATTTACATTCAATTAACAAATGCCTAATATTTTCTATTTCTTCCTTACATAATTTACAAAATAAATCACCAATATTTTTCCATTTACATTTATATTCTCTTGTTGCTAATGATCCTGTTCGAGCCTTAAACAATAAACTACTTTCCTTAACTATTATCATAAATTAACTCACACCTAATATTCTGTTTATTTCTATATATATTTAAACTCTTTTTACTCTCCATACTAGTTCTCCATCTCTCTAACTCCCTATTCTTTATTAGTAAATCTATTCTTTTATCCCATTCCTTACCACTATAGCACTCAACAATCCTCCTAACACAATCATCCCCTCTTTTATACAAATATACTGATATAAATTCTTTAACCAAATCTTTTGCATACTGTATTACCTTTCTCACCCATCTTGTTATCTGCCCTTTACTCATAACCCAATTAAATACTATTTTAACTATTCTTTTATTATCCATAAACTGCAATCTACCAAACATTTTCATTTTACTTTTTGCATCTCTCATAGGAAAACTTGACCATCCCATTTCTCCTTGAATTGCCTCCCTTGCTGTCCATACACCTGCATCCAATGCATGTCTTCCTACTTCCCTTTGAACTTTTTCTAAATAATTTAATACCCCATTACTAACATATAATGCATCATTCCAGTACTGCCATCTATTGTATGCCTGATCAAACAATAGATACTAGACAGTTGTGTTTTAAATCCACAGCTAATACTAACCTATTCATATCTCCAAACTAGATTCTAGCTTATGACACTTCATCATTGAGAATCTATTGGAATTAATCTATTTTTCATTCAACAATTGTCCATTAATTGTTTTACAAGCAATGAAATTGTAATTCAGAAACATTTTAATATTATAAATATCAGTGATTAAACTGTAATTCAAAAGCTTCTAATATTATAAACCCAAGTCTAATTATTTGCATAGATATATAGTTCAATAAGCAGTTTAGTAAATATATATTTTGGCTAAGATTGGTATAAAACCTAAAACTGTTATTTAATTCCAGCTTACAATGCTTTTAAGTTGCAAATTACTCCTAACTTTAGTGCTGCCACAAACAATAGATATTAAATAGGAGCACTTTAAATCTATATCCAATACAAACCTATGCATATCTCCAGATGAGTTTGTGTCTAATAGCACTCATCACTTTTAGGCTCTTCACCTACATTTACTATAAGCCAGGAAATAGTCTGGAGATATAAATAGGTTAGAATTGGATGTAGATTTAAAGCACTGTTCTCTAGTAATAACTGATTATTCAAACTCAAGAATTAGATAGAGCTATAGAATAAAATAAACAGAAATATGCTTACAAAAAGTTATAGTGTATATAATCAAATGTATTACTCCTTATGAGTTATTGTCATAATGACTACAAAAACTATATTTTTACACTAATGAGTTTCTATGAATGACATAGGATAAATACTACCACCATTCACAACCAAAATAGAAATGCTATCTCCAAACTTCAGCAGCCAAATATCTAGATCAAAACCTATCTGCCTGATAACTGACAACAATAGATTGATCTCTCTCAAAAATAATTCTGCCTTATCACATTTTACAGGGATATTCTTGAGCTAAAAATCTTTATCGGATTATTTATAATAATATAGTTCAATCCTTAAAAATCTTTCTGTTTTTAACAATTTTTATAAGTAGATTCTTAATCCAAATATCCACATGATTACTAACACTAATATAAGTTATAACATAAATCATTCACATTATTTTTAAGTAATAAATGATGAATTTCATTTATTATGTTGAAACTAAAAGGAAAAACAACTATTCCTATTTCCCTAAAATTATTACAATGATGTGAATGTGTTAGTATAATGTCCTTTGCTCTGACTTTTGTTTATGCTGCAACATTATATTTAGATGGTTAAAATAGTAGTTTTTATACATTGTCAGATACTTTTAATCTGCAGTGCAATTAAAAGCGAATATTGATAATAGCAGTGAATTGGGAGCCAAACTTATCAAGAATAATAATTATGGTTCTATGAATTTGAAAGGTAACTTATTCTTGAATTTTTCTATAGCATGTAAATTGTCTATTAAAAACACTTCATTTAGAAAACAATCATTATATTAGTATTTGAATGTATTCAAGCTTAAGACAATGGATTTTTTATACATTATATTTTCCAAGTTTTTGCTTTTAACAGTGTGTCTTTCCCCTTATCTCAATCTTATTGCATTCATGCATTAGCCCAAAAGTCAGAATATAAAAAAGCCAATATTGCATGGGCAAAATAGGTAAGAGACTGTTAAATAGACTATAGATCAATATATAATAGAGATAAAATTATAAAGTCACCTTTACAAATTGGATGCTATTACAAATGTAGTAGAAAACATTTTGTTAATTCCATAAAAGCAATTTCTATCCTGCTAAATTTCAATAATTATTAAATATTAAAAGTATCTTTTTGGGTTTTTAAATTGATAATGTTATCAGCATATATCTTCTTAGCAAGTGTGCTTTGAATACAAATCAATTCTTAACTTCAGTAAAATGAATAATCTAAATGGCTTTTTGGCAATGGTTGAATTTTTAGTGACTTAATTAAAAATGAACATGTAGCATTCTCTGACTGCCATGATAAGAAGAAAGTAGAGAATTATGTATCATTCTCTGACTCCCACAATGAGAGGAATATGGAGCATTATGTAGCATTCTCTGATTGCCAAGATAAGAGGAATGCAGGGCTTTATATAGCATTCTCTGCCAGATAAAAACATGCAAAGCATTATGAGGCATTCTCTGGCTGACGGGATAAGAGGAATGCAGAGCATTATACAACATTGCCAGGATAAGAAAATGCAGAGCATTATGTAGCATTCTCTTCCAGGATAAGATGAATGCATAGCATTATGTAGCATTCTCTGATTGCCAGGATAAGAGGAATGCAGAACAAGGCAATAAAAGAAATTAATAACAGAAATTCATCAACTGATAAGAACGCTTAAGAATGATTGCAAGTTGAAAACAAAAAGATAGCCATTTATTTATCATACAGCATTAAGAGTAATGTATAAACTTAAAATTATATTATACATTATTAAAAGTAGCAGATGACATTCTTTTTTTTTTTATGATAGTGATACTATATCAAATAGATGAAAAGGGTGATCATGTTTTGAATGAAGATTCCAGAATTTAAATAACTTATAATAATATATTCAATCTAAAGACTGATTAAAATTAAAAAGTGCATTAACCATAAAAACAGGAAACTGCAGGTCTTGATATTTAAAAAAAGTTTAAAACATGGTGATGATATGTTATTTTGAAAACTATTGAAAGTTTTTAGAAATATAGAAAACAAACTTATGACACCTAACTTTTTTTTCTTCTAGTTTATCAAGAAAAAAAAGATAAAATGTTGCACATATAATTGCAGAATATCATTAAATTGAGAGAAACTGCAAACCTCTCGCGTTTGCAGCTTCTCTCAATTTAATTTCAATACTGTGCGCTTTATAAAGAATATCATTATTAATTCACAACAGTAAAAAGTACTTTTTCATGAAGTACATTATCAAATTATGCTTTGTTTTGTTGTTTTGCATTGACAAAATTATAAAAAATCAAACAAATCCACCTTTCTTTTTACTTTTTTAATGTTCATTTTATTAAATTAAAATTAATCTATCTGACAGTTTTGATTGCCCAGCAATCTTCCTCAGAGCTACAAAACATGTATAAATACATAAATATACAAATACGTAATCATATAAACATACAATATTATATTTATCTCAAATGACTCATTTTTTACATATATTTTATTATCTATACCTATATAGACATGTATACATACCACATATATAACCATTAGAAATCAGTCAATACTTAGACAATCCCAATATAGATATCAATCAACAATTTCAAACTGTTGTCAAGGAAATCTCTTTAACAATAAAGGTGTAATCCCACCATTAGACTTGACCATTATTACACTTATTATATATATATTCAAGCTTAAATGTCTGAATTCAAGTCTCTTATAATTACATTAAGTTTAGTATAGACAATATACATATATTTAAATATTATAAATATAAATATATCCCTCATTTATTCTACACTTATATATATATTATCCCTATATGTGTATATATTGCTATAGATATATTGAAGGTGATATTTATTTATGTATTATATGTAAATAGGGCTAATATATGTAAATGTAGTATACATATATATATTTGATAGGTAGATAGGTAGGCAGGCAGGGGAGTTGGTGGGTAGAGGGTAGATGAGTAGGTGGGTGGGTAGGTAGGTGGGTAGATAGTGAATGGGTGGATAGATAGATAGATAGATAGATAGATAGATAGATAGATAGATAGATAGATAGATAGATAGATAGATAGATAGATAGATAGATAGATAGATAGATAGATAGATAGATAGATAGATAGATAGATAGATGGATGGATGGATGGATGGATGGATGGATGGATGGATGGATGGATGGATGGATGGATGGATGGATGGATGGATGGATGGATAGATAGATAGATAGATAGATAGATAGATAGATAGATAGATAGATAGATAGATAGATAGATAGATAGATAGATAGATAGATAGATAGATAGATAGATAGATAGATAGATAGATGTAGGTAGGTAGGTAGGTAGGTAGGTAGGTAGGTAGGTAGGTAGGTAGGTAGGTAGGTAGATAGATAGATAGATAGATAGATAGATAGATAGATAGATAGATAGATAGATAGATAGATAGATAGATAGATAGATAGATAGATAGATAGATAGATAGATAGATAGATAGATAGATAGATAGATAGATAGATGTAAAAAATGTTATTTCCAAGTAAATATAATGTTGTACATTTACATGATTAAGCATTTATATATATTTTGTAGCTCTGAGAAAGATTGCTGGGCAATTGAAACTGTTAGATAAATTAATTTTAATTTAATAAAACAAGCATTGAAAAAGTAAAAAAAAAAAAAAAGTGATTTGTTTGAAAAATACTTTTAGAAAATTTTAGAAAATAACACCCCTCCTTTCAGTTATAAATAACTGAATGCCAAAAACACTTTGTTATACACTATTTTACTGAAGAACATCAAATATAAATGACATAATTATCATAACCTTGTGATTTTACAAACCCAAAACGTACTCTGGCAGGCAAATTCAAACAAAGATTTACAAATATGTGATTTATACATTGTTTTTATATACATTATAGTAAGGTGTCTACTAAAGTTATATAGGTTTCATATGATAGTATGAGAAAATGTCATTAATAGATGTGAAAATTTTGAGGGTCATAAAATAAAAATTTCTATTAAATTAGCTCCAATTTTTTTTTCAACTTTAGTTATTTTACTGAAGGCTTCATAGAACAAGCATCAAGAATAAAATTTGAATTTGAATTAATTAAAATCAAAAACCAACGATTTCATTTTCTTTTCCTTTATATTTATTGAGTGCTCATGATTGTTCTAAAAACTGTTGATCAAAAAACTCAGATAGTTTATCAGCCAAAAAAAAAAAATTCTAGCTCATATAGTTATCATCTTGAGAATATTGCTCAATTTAATATTTTGATGGTCTTTTTAGGTAAAAATACAAAGTTGGATATTAGAGTATTTCACTGCAATCAATTATAGCATCCATTCAATTATTTTAATATATATGTTGTTCTCCCAAATTTATTGCATAAGCCCAAGGTATGAATTTTCCATTTATGAAACATATGCTTTATAAAATTCTGATGTCTACATTAAAACCCTAATCAATGTCTTCTTCAATTTTCTGGATGTCACAGGATTTAATCTATTATTATAATGGTAAATCTTTGATTTTATAATGAACTAGAGAATAAATATTATAAATATTATTACAAAAGTGTTCTAATAAAAATAGGATTGAGAGTGAAATACAAAATCTATAAGTACCTCAATTACTGAAGTTTTTCATTAAAAATAATTGTATAAGAAATTAACATGTATCATTAAAAAATGAGTGATACATAGTTTAGAACAGCAATAGAATATCAGGATCAGGAGTATAATGACCTCAAATCAATTCTAGTTCTGTCACTTCCAGTATTTAAACTTCTTTTGAGCTCCCAATCAATAAAGCTATTTGATGATGATGATTATTAATATAATTATTTAAACATATCACATGAAATGATTCAAAAAGTAATGATTGGTTTATATAATACAAATTTAATTCAACCCTGAATTATTTAATGCAATGTAATACATATCAAATGACCACCACTTCTTATGCTTGTGTATAAAACCAATCCTGCCTAATAGGATAGTGGTGGCTATGATTACTAACCAACCAAAAACACCAAAATGTATGGGTACTGAACCAAGTTCAGACCCATATCACTGTATAAGCTAATGGGCTTGGATTGAAAACATTATGGTGTTTTCAGTTTAAGATTCATAGTTTTGTATTAACTGGAGATAAAAGGTGGTTGCGGGAGGGTTGCATTAGATCTTAAGATCTAGGTGCAGTGCTTTCAGATCTAAAGCTCCTCACTGACAAAGGCCACAAGCCAGAAACTAGTCTGGGGATATTGGATGAGTAGGCACTAGATGGGGATTTTATGCACAAGCCTTCTAGCATCCATTGATTACTCTAGCTTGCTGTGTGTGGCAAAATGTATAGTGAGTTTTACCTATTTTAACAACGTAATACATCATATTCTGGAGTATAAAGTCTTTGGATTGATTTTGACATTGACACTTGGCATTCAAACTTCTTATAAATCCCTGAACAATAGAGCAATGAAGTCATTTGATTATGTATGTATTTAATTTTCCTGAATTTAAAATAAAAATATTAGGTTGTCTTTGTCAATGTTTATTTTAAATTTATAAATATTTTCATGGATTGTTATTATAATAAAAAATAGAAATAAGATTATATCCACGAAAACAAAGATAACTATTGTCTATTGATGTTGCTAGGAAACTATCAATTTTTATTAACCTTTCATAATTTTAGTATGCAATTTTACGTTTTTTGGCCAATTCGCCCCCTGGTGAATTTTTCTGCAATTATATATGTTAAAATGCGTATTTTTCTATATATTTTATTATATGAAAATTTCATTCAAAAAATTATGATAGAGGGTGGGAAATTAAAAAAACACCTTACAAAAGACATAAGCCCTGCCCTAACATGTTTAGCCATTGTTTCAAAGCCAGGTGGTAAAATATTCAGTGTATTAATACAGTGTTTAAAGAAAGTAGTTCCATTGACCAAAAACATGTTTATTTGTGAATTTAATATGGTTTTAGATTTTTTTACAATAATTTGCAACATTGATTAAATATCAAAAAATATAAATTATTAATAACTTATTTTGACTGGAAATACTTTATTTTCAAAAATATAATGTTATATTATCAGCTAATTTGAATATGACTTTAAGCTATTTAGAAGTTTAGCTTCCACATAAGCAATCTACTTATACTTACAAGTATAAAACTATCACAATTTTGCAATAAATATTCAAAAATTTTAAACTTTTAAAGCATAATTCATTAAATATAAGAGAAATAAATAAATATTCATTTAAATTTTTAAAAATAATCAGAAATAATGAAGATTTAATTGATTTTGTAAACTGAAAATAATTTTCCTGAAATGATGACATGTAATCTTTTTGTTTTGATTAAGATCTCATTTTTTAAATATTTATAAAAACAAAATGTAAACATTTAAAATTTATTTCAGTAATAAACAAAAATATCTATCAAATGAAGTCAAATTTATTATTTTCTGATAAGTAATAATAATTTAATCATATATTTTACATTGATGTGTGAGACAAAGAAAAACATCAGAAAATACTGAAATGTTTTAGTCTAGGCTGCACTAAGAAAGAGTTAATTGACAATCTAACTAAGACTAAACAAGTTTTTTTTATGAACCTTTAATAGTTATTTTGTTAGTTTCTATTGAAATAACAGGAGATCCTCTTTTATTTCAAACCTAAGTGGTTAAATGAATTTAAACACAGAAGGCTATTTTTATAGATGTAAAAATGCAAAAGAATAACTTTTTTTTAACATTCTGCAAGTAATATTTTAAACTTCCCCAGGGAGTTGTTTATATTGAATTAAATATTTTCATAAATTGTTATTATATATAAAAGAAGGTTGCCTTGACAACAGTTTGAGATTGTTGAATGTTATTGATATTGGGATTGTCTAAGTATTAACTGGTTTTTAATATATATTGTAACAAAAACAAAATGAATGTAAAGGTCTTTGCTTTAATGACAGGAAAAAAGAAGGAATATGAATGAGCATACAATTGACTTAGTTGTGATGAGAATGCAATTTTATGTACATCTGTAATTCTATATAAACAGGGCTAATATGTTTTATGCCTCAGGATCAATTCTGTACTACACAGGCTTTCAAAGAAATATCCCTTTCTTTTGCATTCTAGCATAATCATATAGTTAAAATAATAACTATTTTCCATTTATTTTATTAACATATCCTAATCATAACCCAGGAAGAATAAAAAATTAGAAAACAGCCATAACAAATTTTAACACATGACATAATCATAACTAAACATCAAAATATCAATATGACACATCAAATTTTTTGAATCCTTCTTGTTTTACTACTCTTCATTAATACTTTTGTATTTTTTTTAATAATTTGAATATCAGCATTTATATATTTCTTCAATTAAAAAAGTTTTCTTTCATTATAATATAAGTTGGGTTTGTTTTTTAGCATAAATAAGATTTTTTTCAGTGAAATAAGTTTTTTTCCCAGCATAAAATGAGTTTTGTTTATGACAAATAACTTTTTTTTCAACTAAATGAATTTTCTTTAACCATGATGAAACACTCATTAGGTAATTTAGTTTCTATTTTTTTTATTATAAACTACATGGGTGGGTTACATGCAAGAAAGTATGTAGCTACTTTTATGGTAATTAAATTGTTCCATCAGTCCCATATTTTACTTCTCCATATCTTTTGATGATAAACAGTTATAGGATCATAATCCATGAAAAAGATGCTATCTATCTAATATAGTTTTTATGTTTCATTCTCTTATATAAATTTAGTAATGGTGTTTATTTTATTATTATTATTATTATTATTATTATTATTATTATTATTATTATTATTATTATTATTATTATTATTATTATTATTATTATTATTATTATTATTATTATTATTATTATTATTATTATTATTATTATTATTATTATTTTAGAAAACAACTAAACAATTTGCTTTGGCATAATTCTGCCACATATGTTTTCAAAGTACATTATTTGTTCACATTTTAAACTCCAATTATATTTTAATTTTTAAAAAAACAGGTTGATTATTAATAAGTGTAAAAATGTTTAATAATTGATCGTCTTATATAATAAATATTAGATACAAAATATTTTTTTAGTTGTTAATGAAAGGAAAAGGACTTTCTGTTTGTGTGGAATTATAAGAATAATTTCTAGTGTTTTCAATTGTTTATTTTTATTATTGTTTTTAATCAGTGTCATTCACAATTATAGAAATAGTTATTAATTTAGTCCATATGTTTCATGCTTGAGATGAGCATAGTATGACAGAAATGTGTTTAATAAAAGATTTGTAGAGGAAGATGATTATGAAATTTATATTTTTTTTCATATGTCATAGCATTGGCCAGGAAATGAACCCGCTAACCCAGGACAACTGCTTGTAAGGCAGCTGTGCTGACCTCTTGACTACCAACACTTGACATGAAATTTATATTTACATACTACATAATAATGATGTGCATCAAATTCATGATATTTCAAAACCACATAGGAATATAACACCAGTGTGGCAACACTGTTTCAGGATATACATAAACAGATACAACAAGAACAACAACAGATGCAATAACATTTGGAAGATAAAATACATCAAGGTCAACATAAGTTATAACATTCTGAAAATAAAATACAAACAAAGATAACAATTTTGATGTGTTATTAGTCCAGAATGTTAAGAATGTGAATCTGTGTTGGCTTCTAAAAAAATGTGTTGAAGATTACTGATGCCCAAGATAGATCTTCTTTGAATATTTCTTTTTATATTCTCTATGAGATAAGAGTCATATCGTTTTAAATTTAGTTATTTGGCATTTATACTATATGAATCGAGTTAATGGAAACAGTTATCCTTTCTCATATATGCATCTTAATTAAGTTTACATTGAAAAAATTATCTCAGAAGTAAAGTCGCCTCATATAAAATAATCATAGTGGATGGAATTAATCATAGAATTTAATTTGAATTGAATGCTTTTGGTAGAAATAACTTAAAATTAAAAGTAAATATGTTTGTGAGTTTAAAAAGGAAGACTACCTGTTTTTATAGATCTGAGATTTGGATACTTTTAAAAGAGCAATTCAGACACCACTTTGTAAAGTTAGGAGTAACAAGACAAAATTGAAAAATGAAATAAACCACTAAGCATCACATGATCACCAGCTCTTTATGCTTACATGAGCAGTTTACACAGAGGAAAACTCTCCATGCAGTAGCATCACTCAATGCAAGCCACAGTAATAACTGATGCAGGAAGATTTGTGCATAAAATCCCTATCTAGTGCCTATTCATCCAATATCTCAGACTAGTTTCTAGTCGATCCAAGGTTCCTCACTGGTGAAAGCCACAAGCTATAAACTAGTCTGAGGATATTGTGTGAGTAGGCACTAGATAGGGATTTTAGACACAAAGCTTTCTGCATCCATTGATTACTCTAGCTTGCACTATGTGGAGCCACTGTATGGAAAGTTTTGCCTGTTTGGAAAATGTAATACATTGATTAGTGAACAAACTAGTATTATTAACATTACTGAAAGAACTAAAAAACTGAAATAAAGTTAAAAATATTGTTAGAAGAGATGCTATTAGATAAGCAGATGAAGTCTTAAACTGGATCCCAAGAAATTATAAAAACATAGAATGAGATTGTGGAGATGAGAGATCTGGGGATTGATGAAAGTAAATCTGAGACTTTCATTCTGCAATGGATTGATAATGGTTGAAATTGATGATGATATCAAGTGTTGGTGGCCTAGTGGTTAGCATAGCTGCCTTCCAGTCAACACATTTAATATATGAAAAAAAATAATTATGATGATGAAATATATATAAACTAACAGTCTCATAATTTAATGATAAGGCATCTCCATTCATTGTGTAAATCTTTTTTCCAAATAACCAGTAGACTGGCATGTAACTGCCTTTTGTTGTTTTTTTCTCTCATCTTATAGTTGTAATTCTCTTTTTCATAAATGAATTGCTTTCTTTTTGTTACTTATTTTTGTTGATGTTTAAATATGTATATTGTAAAAAGTAAATTGCATGGGGTGTGTATGTGTTGAGTATGCATATTATATAGGGTTCACTAATGCCATGTTTTCATGTCTTGATAGAAGATTTAGATCCAAACAGCAGCAGATACTATATGTATCAGGGAATAATTTCCAGATAACTTGATAGTCCGTAAGTAATGAAAATTGTAGAAGCCTGTGACAAAAAAAATATCAACCTGTCTTAATGTAAATACCCATTTAACTGGAGCTTTATGTGCACAGCTGTTCAGCTGTTTATTTTAAGGCAGACAGTATTAAATGTTTTGATTACATTTACTAAATATAGAAGAATAAATCTTCTACAATCAACTCTGATTAAAAATCAGTGCTCAGTGAATTTAAAAGAAGTTATAAAAGACATTTTCAGAACAATCTCATTGTAGAAATAAGATTATGTTTATCAAAATACTATATTGAAATCTTTATAAATGAAATAATTAATGTTAAGGGTCATTGATATGTTTTCCATATCTGTTTAAGCATAGTTGCAGAGTGTCAAACTCTAGAAAGATTCTAAGATCAATTATGGTGCTCAAATTTCTTATGAACTCCTGAGCAATAAGACATTTGGATATTTATTGATATGCATGCTCAAACATGGAGGCCATTTTTATATCAATATATTTGAATGACATATAACTAGAAGCATATCATCCCTGAATCATTATTTACATTTCACTGAACCAGAAAATCTGTGTTAGTTACGCATTAAGGGAAAGGAACTATTCAATCAGTGTGCTATTAAATAGGGTGGTAGAACTATCGTGATTTGGGTAATAATATCCTAGTATTCTTATTGGTCAATTATTCATTCTACTAGGGAATAAAATTAATAGATAGATAATAAAAAATGTTAACTGTATCTAGTTGTTCAGATGAAAACAAGCTGACTGTAAAAATAAGATGCAGTCTTCACCCGTGTTGGAAAGCTGACATAATCCTGTCTTCATGGAGAAGTATGTGATATCTTCTTCACCAATAGGCAATGTTTGCATTTTGCTAAAGTGATTGTATTACATATTGTAACGATATATAAATATGTCGTTACATTAATTTAAAAGAAAAACAAAGTTCGCAAATAAAAATAAATATATTAAAAATCTATAAAAAAACTAAACGCTAAAATTAAAATGTTGTTAAATATATATATTCGCACAGATGCTAAACTTTAAAAATATTTTTTTTTTTATATAAATAAAAAAAAGTATTTGAACGTTTTTTTTTTTTTTTTTTGATAAAAAAATACAAGAGTTAAATATTAAAATATTTAATATAAGTTAAAATAAAAACAGGTATTAATTAATTCCTGTAATCTATAAATGGAAATGATTGTTTATTATTTGAAAAACAAGCTAGCCCTCAAGGCTCTTATGTAATTAAAGGGTCAGATGGAAATTAGATAAGAGAAATTAGCTTGACCAATGGAGCACCAACCTTGGTGACCCTAACGAAAGATGATTGGTGTTTGTTTTGAACCTGTGATAATATAAAAAGGAGAAATATTGAGTATTGGGCAGTTCCATGTTTGTTTTGAGAATGGGGTAGGCGACATACCTCACTCTCTCTCTATTTTAAAAATGAACTGATTGAGATACCGAAAGAACCACTAAGCCACCTCCAGAACATTATCTTCCAAATGAGACGCATGGGAATATAAAACAAGAACCTGGACCTACTGTAAGCTATTAACAATGAACTTAAAATTTTTTTAAATAATTAAGAACTTTTAAAGCAATTTAAATGTTAAAATGGAATTTCTATTTGACCTTTAAGTTTAAAATCAATTGATTTTAATTTTATATGTTTGTTATTGATAAAAAATATTCCATTATTTTAATTGTATAAATTATTTATTGTTTAAATTTTAAATGCATAAAATTTAAAGTTGGGTATAGACATTGCATAGATTCGTTAGCGGTTGATGATGTTGAGATTTTCACAGTCGATTAGAATGTATAGGTCAACGATGTTAATGCAGGCACCTTATGTGAGTGCCTGGGTTTTGGTATTCCTTTTGCAATTGACATTATCGATGATTTTGTATTTTGATGATTTTTAATTTGAGTTTTGATGTGGAACTGTGAGCCGATCTATACTTAACATTTTAAAACAAATTGTATAAAAGTTACCTGTGCGAACATATCTAAATGATAAATTTAAGTCGGGCATGAACGGCTGTATAGATTTGTAAAGTTATATTAGGGGAGGGTAATCTTAGGTTATTTGTTTCGTTGTTAAATTGGGTCAATGGATTGGATATATTGATGTAGTTAGTAGATGTAGTGGAGATTGCTACTGGCAGAATGTTTATATATATAGCACTCACTCATTTGCCTATGAAAGGAATTATAAGACAGAGAACACAGTTCCTTCTATGGAGTTTTTTTGTTCTTCTCGTTAGATAGATGTAATATCCCTATCTGATGAGGTCATTCTTCTCTTAACTTTTGCCTATTTGTATTACATTGAATACATCATATATAGATGGATTGGGTTTGATACTTAATTTTAGCCTAAGGTTAAATAGGGATAGATGTTTATTTTAAAACAAATTTATCTGGTCTATTCATATCGACCCTAAAAAAGCATTAAATTTAAGTTGTTTATAGATGCTCATGATTGTTTATTTAACTTGTTTTTTTATATTTGATCAAAATATATAGACTTCGATAAATAATGATACCTTATGTGAGTATCTAAAATGTATTTATTCGGATCTTTTAAGTATTGTGACAATGCAAGTATCTTATGGTGAATACTTTGGTTACGTATAAATTCCTCCGCAATTGTCAGTAATCAATAATTTTGTATTTGATCGTTTATGTTTATTTTAAATTTTTTGACGTGGCTATGTAATCGATCTATACCCAACATTTTTAAACAAATCTGTAACGTATTTAAATGTTAAAATTAAGTCGGGGGAAGGCTATATAGTTTTGTAAAGTTGTATTAAGGGAGGGTAATCTTAGGTTATTCATTTTAGTTGAATTGGTTCAATGGATTGGATATATTTGTGTAATTAGTAGATGTAGTATGAGGTCTGCTACGGGCGATTATAGATATACACCACACACCCTCTGTTTGCCTATGGATGGGTTTGTAAGTCGGCGAAGACGTCCATTCCTATGGGTTTTTAGTTTATTGATCTACTTGCCAACAGATGTCACATCCTATTGTGGATCATGTCTTCTCTAAAATACTTATTGTTAGATGTACATCCTGACAAATAGTATTTTGGTTATCATATCTGCTACATTGATACATGAGTATCGAGGATTGGCCAGTTGATTGCAATGTTGCCTAAGTTAAATCAGGGAGAATTTCCTTTCAAAGCAGACCTAGTATCCTTCATACTGACCCTCTAAATAAATAGTAAACTATATTGCAACTACTTAAATTTAGAATTAAAGACAAATAAAAATAAAGTTAAATTTATTCCTCAAAATTTAAATATTATTTTATATTTAAATAAATATTTTTTTAATTTTTATCTTTATATTTAAGATATAAAATTTATAATTTTACCTCCAGCTAGGATGCTCGATCGGAATATTTAAATAAAGTGGAACTTAACAGCAGCCTACTTTATAAATTTTTCTAGGCTAAAGCCTAGAGCTGTAGTTCAGTTTAGTTGTCCCCCGATCAAAGCTACACTTGCCACTTTAATAAACCGGATTTAAAAGAAGCCGTAATTTTTTAAAGAAAATATTTGTATTATTTTGTTTTGTTTAAAAAGGAGTAAGAAAAAGATAGTAGAGATAAATGAGAATAAAAACATAAATAAAACGTAATAATAAATATAAACATAATTTTTTTTAAAACTTTTTAAAACTAATAGTTCAACTGTATAATAGTAAAAGATAGGAAAAGAAACTGGAAGGAGGGGCGAATTGGTAATAAGAATCAACAGCAAATTTTTTTAATTATATTTGTATGTAATTATTTTTCTTTTAAAAAAGTTTTCTTTTAAAATTTCATATATACTGTAATCAATTTAGTAATAATTACTAACACTAATAAACTTTTTTTTTTTTTTTTTATGAATTATGATATAAGATATATAAATATTCGTTACATTAATTTAAAAGAAAAACAAAGTCGCAAATAAAAATAAATATATTAAAAACTATAAAAAACTAAACGTAAAATTAAAATGTGTTAAATAATATTAAGAGCTAAACTTTAAAAATATTTTTTTAATATAAATAAAAAAGTATTTAACGATTTTTTTTTTTTGATAAAAAAATACAAGATAAATATTAAAATATTTAATATAAGTTAAAATAAAAACAGGTATTAATTAATTCCTGTAATCTATAAATGGAAAGATTGTTTATTATTTGAAAAACAAGCTAGCCTCAAGGCCTAGTAATTAAAGGGCAGATGGAAATTAGATAAGAGAAATTAGCTTGACCAATGGAACACCAAGCCTTTCGGACCTACGAAAGTGATGATTGGTGAGTTTTTGTTTACTGATAATATAAAAAGGAGAAATATTGAGTATGGAGTCCAGTGTTTGTTTGAGAGATGGGTAGGGATATCTCTCTCTATTTTAAAAGAACGTTGAGATACCGAAAGGAACCAGCTAATGCCACCTCCAGAACATACTTCCAAACGAGACCATGGGAAAAAGAACCTACCACTGTAAGCTATTAACAAGAACAAAAATTTTTTAAAAAGATGTGAAACATTTAAATGTTAAATGGAATTTTATTTGACCTTTAAGTTTAAAATCAATTGATGTTTATTTATTGTTTGTTATTGATAAAAATATTCCATTCTTTAATGATAAATTATTTATGTTTAAATTTAAACATAAATTTAAAGTTGGGTATAGAATTGCATAGATTGTTAGCGGTTGAGATGTTGATTTACAGTTGATTAGAATGTATAGGTCAACGATGTTAATGAGGCACCTTATGGTGAGTGCCAGTTTTTATTCCTTTTGCAATTGGTAACATGATTTGTATTTGAGATGGTTTAATTTGGATGTTTTAGGAAGGCCGATCTATACTTAATTTTAAACATTGTATAAAGTTATCGCGAACATATCTAAGATAATTAAGTCGGAACGGCTATATAGTTTTGAAGGTTATATTAAGGGAGGGTAATCTTAGGTTATTTGTTGGGTTGAAGGCAATGGTTTCGAAATTTGTAGGTAGTAAATGTAGCAGGAGACGCAGTGAGGATTACATATATACGCCACACACCTGGCTATGGAATTGAAGTAAGCAGAGAACCATCCTAGGAGTTTTATGTATTGTCACTGCCATCAGAAGTAGTCTAGACAACAATTCTTCTATAACTAGGATGAAGTATAGTCTATAGTGCCGTATTTATGTAATGAATACATAAAGTATCGGATGATTCGCAGTTGACTTTGAACTTTTAGCCTAGGGTTAAATAAGGGAAGAATATTGTCTTTTCAAATGCAGATCTATGTAGCCTATTCATACCCGACCTCTAAATAAAATATTAAACATTATAGCAAGCTATTTTAAATGTAAAATTAAAAATTAAGATAAAATCTAAATGTTAAACTTATTCTCAATTTAGAATGATTTTATATGTGCGTAAATAAATATTTTTCTGTGTTAATTTCTGGTAGTGGCTTTTATTATTTTTTTATATTTATATCTAAGGTTATATATTTTATTATCTCTGCGTCTCCACTGAGCTAGTGACAATGGGCTAACGATCTAAATATGTAAATAAAGTGGAATCCTAACAGCGCGTATCTGCCTACTTTATAAATTTTTCTAGGCTCAAATGCCTAGATGGCGCCCTTGGTAGTGCGGTGCGATGCGATCTCCCACTTCGTTTGGATCGTTATAATATATATTGATCAGCACAATAATATTTATTCGGTTGATTCTTTAGCAAGAAATAGTTAAATATCTATTTTCTGATCAATATGAAATAAATATTTAGCTGGTTATAAACCAGTTAGTTAAAAATAACTAGCTAAGAACTAATCAGATATCTCAAACTATAGATATAGAGAGAGACGATAATTTAACTATCAATCGAAATGATCAAGCACATTGTATACAGATATACAATATCCAAACTCTACTTTTTCCCTCTAAAATGTTATCTGATATTTCATTTTAAAATTAATCTTAAAATAAAGCATTTAGCTGCTTAAAATTAAAAATAATATTGTTAATTGTTTTTCTTTTTAATTTTGAGTGGAATAATTTTCATTTTCACCATTATATCACTATTTCTCGGTATCTTCTTTTTTACAGTTTTTTTTCCCTTAATTGAAGCATAATATTCACTCAATCTAATTACCATTAAATCACTTTTATATACTGTATCTTAAAAAGTTTTTTTTTTCCTGTTATGACTATTTCCGGAATTGGAACGATTTCAGGTTAAAGCTATGTATGCCAAGTTTAAAAAGAAGATTAACATTTTCTTTATTTGTAAAACAAAAAAAAAAAAAAACAAAAGCAAGATAATATCTTTATACAAGAATATATTTGCAATCATAATAATGATTATTAATTAAATTTTGAGAATTTTTTTTTATAAAATCATAAAATGTCAAAAAAACAATCGTATACAAAATACTTAATTTATACAGTACGTACATACAATTAGTATAAACAGAAAACTTGAATCATATCCTGCTTGGCTGTATTGATTTTAAATTAATTATATCATTAACCCGTTCTGTGAAATTAAAAAAAAAAAAAATACCCCATCGTCAGTATAAGTTGGCGATATATAATATAATCTAGCAAAGTTAGTAGAATGTTTACATTCTAACTAATTTATTTGGGTTTGATCCTATTCTGGTGATAACATTTTAGAATTTCTTTTTTTTTATTTGCATCACAGTAAAATACGTATTTAAAATATTTTACTCGAATTGTTCTTTTTTCCATATTACTACTATTATTACCACCACTATTATTACTTATACTACTGCTACTATTATTCATAGTAGTTTGAATACTCAAAATTAAATGAAATTGAAATTTATTTTCTTTATATAAAATATTATAGCATACATCATTAAGAAAATTGAATAGTTTTAAAATCGTTTGTTTATGAGACAACCACAACTTTATCTCAACTCACTACGAAGCTACTCTTTCTTCTGAGACAATTTCTCAGAGCAAATATCATTTTTTTTCAATTATAGTACAGTTATAATTCTTACATATATCTCAGACTTAGAGTGATGTAATATAAATCTAAAAAAATAAGTTGATGAAATCATGTATTACTTTGTTTTAGTATATATTATTATCTTTTAGACATGTCTTCAAAGTTCTGACCAAATTAAAACGTCATGTTATTTGTGCAGTAATGATCAGTGTATTTGTTTCTCATAGGCATGATCTGTTTATCAAAGGCAAAATAAACCAAATGGCTAATTTTTAAGATCGCAGCTATTAATTCAATATTGATTGACAAGTAGGTATTTTAGTCATTACTAACTGTAGGATAAAAGTTCTTATAATCAGATTGTTTTATGAATGCCAGTATGAGCAGTCTTTATTACTAATGAGAAAGATGAGATGTCATTCATCTATAAATAATAAGCTCGGAATTATTTTTACTATAATAGGAAGCCTGAATTTTGATAAACATTGTAATTTATACAATATCCAAAAGATAAGATTTTTTTGTGTGTGAAAATTACTAAAAAATATGTTTTTTTAATATATAGTAATTTGTTTTTAGTTAAAATTAACAAATATGTTGTTTAATATCCAACATACAGGCTATATATATATATACTTGTACTACCAATGTAATATATGGGATATTTTGAACTCAGACTTTCATATGACCCTCAACTCTCCACACTATCTCATATTACTGATACACTTGATCACATTTATGTTTAAAAGATAAATAATCACCAATATACATATTTAGTGCTAAACCAACACTCATCAGTTGGTTGGAGATTATCATCTCTACACATAAATGCAATAAGTGCTCAGATTTATATTAAGATAACCAATCTTCATACTTTTATGGACAGGCTTCAATCCACTCCACACTCCAACTCTTCAGCCATCCATCCTATTGAAAAATCTAATGATGGAATGCTCAAATCCCATACTGATGCCAACATTTTGAGCTCAAAATTCCCCACATATATGTTATTGTATATTATTTCAAATTTACATAAAATTCGAATGATAGTAAGTTGACTGTTAATGATTTATTCACTTTCGTCAAATCTTATTCACGTGCATTTCATTATACATGGCATGTTCAAGTAACTATTAAATAAAATTTCTATTTAACTACTAATAAACTTTTTTAGAATAGCCTTTGCTCAAAAATAGAGTTGATGAATTTGTGTAGATATTTTATTTATGTTTAAGTATTTTATCTGCTCACTATTTTTTAATTAATTCAGCTAAAGAAGGATACAGTAACTAAGTTTTAACTTTTTTTTTTTTTTGTCATTTGACACAGAGTAAAAACCTCTGTACATTTGATTGACAAGTTTATTTATATTACAAATAGAATCATTCATTAGACTAGAGATTATCCACTATGCATCACTTTAACACAAGGTAGGGTCTGATTTCTATCAACTTCAAACACCTTCTAAAAAAAGGTGTAATCATAAATATATTACCAAAGACATGAAAAAGATATATGGTCCCCAAGATGCTTATTTCACATTGAAACAATCATTCATTAGTTGGCCCAGATCACAATCTCTTACACATATCTTTATCATTGTTCAGCATATATAGTTAGCTAACTACTACAGTTTAATTGATGTCAAACTTACTGCCCTCACAACTTTGAAAGTATATTAAAATTTTTATTAGTCATTCATTAGACCAGAGATTATTCACTAATGAATAATGTTTCTGTAGTGGTTTGTGTGATGGATTTTTAAATAATACCTAATTCACCTTAAACAATTCTTTGGAGGTTAATTATTACTTGCAGAATGTCAAGGGATATGCTATTGTTTGCCATTGTCACACCAGTAAAAAATAACTTTCTGGGTTTAAATCTGTACAACTTTGATTTGAAGTAAAAAGGGACCCCTTTTATTTCCCTAAAACCCAAAACAAAAGATCTATTGTATATGTTAGTAGACAAAACTAATTTAGCCTCAGGAAAGTCAATTAGCACTTGGTTCCTTGATAACATCAAAAGATAAAAGATGTATATGATCTATCAACATTAAATGTTCTGCACTTTTAATTTTAACACTATCCACTTTAGATATATACATTACTGATTATTACTAATCATTTACTTAAATAGAAGTTAACCCTAAATCAAATATAAACTTGAAATCTCAGTGAAAGATTAATATATCTGTTTTTAATAAAATATAAAAACATGAAACAATTCAACTTCATCTTTTTTTCTCTTATAATCTTTAGCTTAATCTGGTGTCAAAATTGTAAAATAGAAAATCTGACACTAGTAAATCAAAGTAGAATAATTTGATATTGATTAGTACTGAACAAGTAATAAAGTCATTTATTTAAAATATTGACCATGAGCAATTGAAGAATGATAATTGAGCATGAAATACATATTAAGGTAATTTACCTTTTTATTTGTCTTTATATGTTTTGGAAATCTGTAGTAAAATAAAAATTTTAAGTAAATATAATGATGTATATATATATATATATATATATTATATATATATATATATACATCTGTTTGATATGTAAATATAATGATGTATATATATATATATATATACATCTGTTTGATATGTCATCCATGTATTTCATTTTTTGGTCTTTTTTGTTACTGAAAAAATTAAGACAGTGCATTGATACTTGAATGGATATATTACTAGAAGAGATGTCAATACACAGGCACTTAAAGTTTTAAATGGGATCCTAAGAGAATATAAAGGACTCACAAAGAGACTATATGAAATGGATGGATGAAATTTAAAAACCTTTGTTGATGTACTGTGGAAAAGAGAGATTAAGAATCAGAGAGACTGGATTATATTTGGAGAAATCTTCACTCTACAGTGGATTTATAATGGTTAAAAATTATAAAAATGATGATGTATACAAAAGACTGAAGGTCTGCTATTACTATATGTGACATAAAATTACAAGGAGAGAATGCATATAATTTAATATTGATTTTAGGTCATAAGAATTATTGAATAAATATTGAATTATATATTTTGTTATAGTACATATACAGTTTTAATATTTGTTACATCATTTCAAATTAAAAAATAACTACCCATGTAAAAACTATTGCACCAGATTAGTGATCTATTAACAATTGATGCAAAAAATAATGAATGGAATAAAAATGGATTCACAAAAGAAAACACGTATTTTTCTAACAAATTATTTTCATTTCATTTAAAAATACCTTATATATATATATGTCCACAGATGGCGTTCTACCAAAAACACCGATCAAGCGTATGTTTCGTTTACATAAATGTCAGAGTAGTTAGTATTCACTATCTCTAACTATAATTCCACTTTCAGATCATGATTTCAAGCTATTTGCTATCGTCAGTGAAAGACAGGAATTTGGTAGAACGCCATCTGTGGACATAAATACAAGCGTTAGCAAGTTTTTTAACTTGCATTTTTGTTTATCATATATATATATAAATTTTAGTACACACAACTTTTCCAGTCTGGAGGGATTTAAAATAAATTAAAGCACCAACTTGAATCTCAAAATAAAAGAAATATGAAAGAAATTTTATTAAAAATGAAAATGTTTAAAAAAAAATTAATATTTTGTTATATATTTTTTAATTTATTATTTGTAATTTGCATTTTTGAATCAACAGATAATTCATGCAAAAACTTATACAATCTAACTGATGAAATAAAAATTCACTGCATATTGTTGTTGAATTTAGTTTGTCTTATAGAAAATTAAGAGTAAAATCTTAACCTACTTAGAAATAATTAATCTAAAATAAATTAGAATCTGGCAAAATTTTAAAAACAAAAGGAAAATATACTTTAAAAAACAACTAATTAAACCATAGAAAATACACTGTTTGCAACCTATCTATGAGCAGTAAATTTGACATAATATTGCAAAAGCTGCAAATTCAGTTTTTTATCAAACAAAAAATAATATAAAAAAGAAATATTTACAACTAATAAAATAAATTCAATAATTATATAATAAACAAAATTAAAAGTTCAAAAGGAAATTGTTAATTAATACTGCAAAAATAAATTGAATCAAAGTTTTTAGAACAAAACTGAATAGATAACATATAAAAGAGATGCAAGTAAAAACTTTTGCTAGAATTAATAGATAAATTTGAAAATTTCTACATTTCAATCACTGTGACGTTCTTGCCTGATTATATATGTTTAATACTATATAGTTTGAAAAAAATATAGAATAAAAAATTAGAAATTTGTAAATTCAACATCTTATATTCACCTTTCTTTAACTGTGTAAGCTTGTGGTAAAGACTTGTAGAGGTCCCTACCTTCGCATTTTCAACCACACATGCTTTAGGTTTATTGCCTTAGTAAATATTACTTGCATAACAGTAACTGTTGTTTCTCTTATGTAATTAACTGTATATATTCCATGAAATTGCACACATTATATAGACCCAAAAAGAGACCACATGTGAAATAAATGGATGAAATAAGGAAGAATACAGGGATGATGTGGAGATAAGAGACTAAAGATTGGAGAAGATGGATTGAACTTGGAGAAACCTTCATCCTGCAGTGGATTGATAATGATTTATGATGATGGTGGCATTAATGTTGTTAATTAGAATATTAAAATTTTATTTAAATTATCCTCAAAGAGCAAAGTTAAGTAATAATGGCAACAATTCTGGACAAGCCAAAGAGTAATGGTGGAATGCTTTCTTTGTATGATAAAATATTTAATGTAATTATAAAAGAAAAATGTTATATGCTGAAGCTGGTTTGGTATTCAATGAGAATGAATCATCAATTTATGATATCATTAAAAAAATATGCTACAATGAGTGTTTGTCTAAAGGTTTGTGGTGATATCATTTTAGTAGTAATTATATACTATTTCTATCATCTAATATTAAATATTGAATGTCTTTAGAAAAATTCAAATTTTATTTAAACTTTTCAAAAACATTCAACTCTCAGTGATAATATGGAGGTTAATATATAACATAGTGTTTTGGGTGATATTATTCTCTATTCTTTGTTAGATATTGCTGGCCTGACAAGTGACAGTACTAGTCTAGGAATAGAACCTCAAGCTTTAGATTTATGAACATTGAATTTAAGGTAATGCTCCAACCAACAGAGATGTTTTTACTCTAAAAACTGTTAGTATTATTTCCACATGATGCATAATTAGTAAAGATGAAAAGGCTTTACAATTTTTACATATAAGATATGAACATAAACAACAACACTAGCATATGCATTTAAAAAAAAAACTATTGAATTTATATATTTAGATTATAGCAGAAACTATGATCTGTTAAACAGAAATCAACATGTTTTTTTTAAAATATCTCATAAGCATTCTATATTTTGCATTCCATTATTATCACATATTTTTATGGTAAAAAATGTAAAAAAGAATAGGGTTTGTTTTTTTTTTGTTTTTTTTTTAAAATTATGTATATGTTGTATCTACTGAAATTTAAAATAAATTTCAATATGTGATAGAATGTCAATTGTAATTCTTTTTTTTTTCTTAATTGATTTTGATAGTGAATGTATTGGGCTAAGAACATTGAAATATGTTATTATGACACAATAATATTATTATTAATTACAATATAAAAAATATGAAATGATTTTATTCATTTTAAAAATGTACAAATAAATAATAAAGTTTGTAGTTTAATAAAATTATTATTTTTCCTTTATTATATGTATTTTATAATATATATTAAGGCTATAACCTTAAGACTATGCATCTAAAATGTGACAATAGGGACCTCTACACATCTAAACATGACTTTAAAAGATGAGATTTGTAGAGGTCCCTACTGTCACATTTTAAGCGGATAGTCTTAAGGTTATAGTCTTAATATATATATATTACTTACATAATGAATCCTTTACAAATTATATATGTATTTTGGTTATTGCATACACAAGTACTAGATTACAAATAAAACACCTGAATATCCTAATGTCTTAAGTATGTCTGTTGTTTTGTTTATATGATATATGTAATATTACATTGGGGAAATGTGGATAGAATATATATTTTCAGTTTAGTATGGTAAGAATGTATTATAAATTATTCCTAGTTTGTGTTGAATTAAAAGAATATTATTTGTATTTTTTAAAATACAAACATTATTTACTATATGTAAAAAAAAATTAAATATTTTTTTTGTTATTATTGTTGTGTAATAAAATTCTACTTTTGTAACTCTGGATAAATTTGACTTTGAAAAGAGCATTATTTTAATTTTTATGACATCGGTTAAAAAGATTATAAATGGAACTGCATGGTTTAAACTCTCTCTCTTTTACGTCCTTACTTCAATAGAAGCAAACCTAAGTTCTTTCATATAATTTTTATTTATTTTTATTTTTTTTAAGTACTAAAGGAATGAAAAGTAACTAATTGTGTTCAAAATCGTTTGAATATTTCTTTACTAAAAATGGATATCGCTTACATTTTAATAATGAAATATAAAAAAAAAGGTAACAACAGAAAAATGTATATACTGATTATTTTCAAATGCCTATATAGTTTTGTAATATTGATGAATTATTTAGATACAAGATTTAACTTGGTTTATTTTACATTGCATCATCATGGTTAGAAACTGCTACCTGTCCATTCATAATATCTTACAGTATGAAATACTGGCTAAACAAAAGGATAACTTTAATATTTGAAAAATAGCAAAATTAATA
This sequence comes from Epiperipatus broadwayi, assembly GCA_028023455.1. Classification (NCBI taxonomy): domain Eukaryota; kingdom Metazoa; phylum Onychophora; class Udeonychophora; order Euonychophora; family Peripatidae; genus Epiperipatus; species Epiperipatus broadwayi. The sequence goes on from JAQFVV010012495.1 coordinate 2,119,899, forward strand.
AAATATGATTTATATCGAATAATTTTTCATGCTACTTCTACTTTGTTTGGAATAACAAAATATCGCTAAATCATAATTCAAGGAAGAGACATTAAAGTTTGAATATATTGGAGAATGATTAATCAGATTGTATGGCATTATGTATTAGTGTATTTTTTATCTATGTATATAATTATATAATATTTACTAATATAATTGATTATTGTACTTTAAGTTAAATAATCATTTGTTTTACATGGTGGAATATAAGAGTCCTAAGTGTTCTAAATTTAAATTTATATCCCAAAGTTTAATAACTATAAATGTGATTTTAAAATATTATCCTCTTATATATTGATTATCAATTATTTTGGTAATATATAACTTAAAAATATTGAGAATCTAAAAGAACAATATCATAATAATCATTCATTGGTACTTTATTTAGAACTGAACAAATAGGCAGGCTTATATTTATTTTATTCTATTTCAATTAATTAATTACTATAAAAATTAAAAATACCATGCTTCCCTGTATTTTGAGGGTGTATATAGTCAACAACTTGTTTTGCATCACATAGATATACATATTTTGGATTAAACATTTTATAGGTGAAGTTTGATGTGCAATCACCTATTCTATTAAATTGATTTCAACAGAGAATATATCTCATATCTAATTGGATTATATATATATCTTAAACATTTATAATGTATTTGTCATATATATATATTTATTATATATAGAGCTCGCAAATAAGCTCTTAACAAGCTTTGCAGAATATCCCCAACCCCAGATCAGTTTCTGCTACTGGCATCCTCAGTGAGGTGCTAGGATATTCAAGCATTAGCCTAGCACCTCACTGAGGATGCCAGTAGCAGAAACCAGTCTGGGGATATTCTGCAAAGCTTGTTAAGAGCTTATTTGTGAGTTCTATATATAACATTTGTAATGCAAGCTTATTAAATTAGATCATGTGATATCTGACTTGATTTTTTAATATATATTTATATATCCATTGTAAATAAACTTTAAATTTGTTTAAAACAAATAGACTTGCTTAGTTGTCATTCAATTTTTTTAATGCAAATCTATTGACCAATAATATTCTGATAAGATAACATTCATGTATTGACTTACATCACATAATTTATTATGAGTAATCATATAACAGTTTGGAAATAAATCATAACATTGGTTAGTATGTATACAATCACATATTGTTCTCTTTGTATTAAATTTAATATTTTATCAATTCGATCAGAAATATATTTTTTATGAGTAATAAATTAATAGATTTAGAATTATTAATATTTAATAGGTAATTAAAAGTTTACTATAATTATTTTATTAATTATATGTAACAGTTATGTTAGGATAGAAATTTATATTTGAACTGATTTCATAACTTACAAAGTACAAATATAACAATTATTTAAGATAAATAAAGGCAATTACAATTAGATGCTTGCATATTCTTTTAAGCTATTATTTATTGGGTGAATATTATATCAAGTTAGTATTTAGTTATAAAGATGGTAATCTTATTATATAATAAATTTAGTAATAGGTTATCAAACCTGATACTTGAAACCCATTAAATAATGTGATTTGCTTTAATTATATTAAAAGTTTCTTAGTTTTGATGTAAATTTAATTTAAATACTAGGTTTTAATGTTGACTTTGATTATAGTAGAACATTAATAATATTTCACATATTATGGTAATTATAATTTAAAGTTTAATAACTTAACTTTTATTAAATTGAAGAATAATTTGTTATGATTTGCTAGTGTATTTCAAAAAGTATCAAATGGGAATCCATTGTTTATCTTGTATTGTTATGATTGGATATTGTAAATTTCAAGGTATATTTAAAGGGTTGATTTCATTCTATATTATTATAAGTTGGTGAAGATGGCAAGATATACTAGATTAGTCGATCTTGTATATTGTATTATGTTATAGTTTAGTATAGATATATTTTATTTTATTTATGATTTGATATTATGAACTTATAGGATTTTAAAGAGACATTTTTATATATTTATTAAGGATAGATTAATGTAGTAAATTTATAAGTAATAAAGTGCTTTCTATTATCATCAAGTATTAGATCTCATCACAATTGGTTTAGTCAATGAGGGTATATTAATATTAATGAAATAGTAATGCTGAGTTAGCATTATTTTATTTTATTTAGATATAATTAGAGATCAACTATTGGGTAATAGGTTATTTTGAAATAATTGGTGTTCTAAATTTGTAGGTTATACTGAAATCTTTGTTTCCTATTCTTATAATTTTCATTTTGTTATAAATATCTTTTAAATCTGTAATGTTTATTAAGGTTATTATTTTATCCATCATGAATCATTTTGTTCAAATACAAATAACATTGAACATTTGCGATAAGTTTGTATTGTTATAAATGGTGTTTTAATTCACGAAGAACATTAAAGTTTATCTTTCTCATCTTTTGTTATTATGTTTATTTTATCACAAGTGGTCTGTTTAATAGGAACATATTGCTATTTATAAGATACTAATGCTAGGTTATATTATCTTCCATTTCCAATATGTTACAAATAGTGCTCATATTCTTAGAACAATTTGAAATATTTGCTTTATTTAGGTCCAATATGTTAGAAATGCTGTTCATATCTGTGGGGTTATAGCAGAGAGTATCATCAATATTTTATTTTATTATAAATGATGTCCATACTTCTCATTCATTGATTGATAATCACCTTAGCTCAGTTCATTAATATCATTCTCTTACAAATGGTGCCACAATTCGCAGAGTAAACCAGGACTATTCTTTCATAGTTCATCATTTTCATTTCATTACAAATGGCACCCAATCTGCCTGTGGGGCTAGTAAATAAAAGACACTAACACATTTTCATTCTGTTACAATATATATATATATATGCGTGTGTGTGTGTGTTTACTAGGTGGAGCTTACCACTAGCTCCTCTTTAATTATAAATGCCGAAAAAGAAAGAATTCAAAATCTCTATTGGAAAACCCTCATCCCATACCAATTGGTTTTGGGTTGAGCATGATGAGTTAGGATTTCAGACACTAGATACAAAATTCCAACTCAAGCCTCAGCACTTAATACATTACTATCAATTTGAAAACTTGAATTTTTCAGACACATAAATGTCTTCAAATCCAGCCTTACAAACCAGATAGTTATAAGGGTCTAAACTCAGTTCAGTTTCATGATATATTAATAGCCAAAACAAATTGCAATATTATATTGCTTTTGCTATTAATATATGGTGAAACTGAACTGAGTTCAGACCCATATAGCTATCAGCTTTATAAGACTGGATTTGAAGACATTTACATGTCTGAAAAATTAAGACTTTCAAATTGATAGTAACATCTTAAATAAGTGCTGATACTTGAGTTGGAATTTTGGATCTAGTGTCTGAGGATTTTCCGATAGAGATTTTGAATTATTTCTCTTTCGGCACTTATAATTAAAACTTGTTTGGAGCTCCACCTAGTGAACATATTATTACAAGCTTAAAAGCAAGTTACACAATTTGTGTTTTGTTTTATTAATTATCATATATATATATATATCAGGGATGAAAGCCTTATATATTGAAAAGAATTAGTGCTTCTGTAGAAAAATTCACTAAAAAGTTCTAAAGTTTTAACTAAAATTCAATTTTAAGAATTCACTAAAATATGTATATATTCAACCTCACAAAATCGATCAAATAAGTTGTACATACAAATGTAAAAAAAAATTATTTAAGCTATTTTGTCAAATATAAAAATGAAGAATGAACAATTCAAGCTCATTATTTTTTGCATGGAATTTCTGTTGACTTTCAATTTTTTTTTAACAATAGTTGAATTGTTTTTATAAGGCAAATAACATTATTCACATTATTTGTTGATTATAAGAAGTTCAAACAATGCTAAAATGTAATTAATAGTTAAAACTTGAGAAGGTTAAAAGCATTTAGAAAATGAAAATATCGATAAGAGAGTTTCAGATTTTTCTAGATGTATGTAATATCTATATATTAGCTATTACTTAAAATTATTGTGGCAAATAAAATAAAAACATTATAAAAAAAAGATTATGTAGTGTGCTTCTATTTCTAAAAAAGTCACACTTCATCACTGATATATATATATATATATATATATAGTTTATTGCTCAATAGTTCATAATTAAGGTTGGACACTAAAAATCACAGAGTGGAGCTGTGATTTATACATTTAGAGCTCGGGAGTTCACATCTCTATCAATGCACTCAGTCACTTAGAATACAGAAAGTAATCAAGTGAACATATTTACTTATACACCTAAATTTGAGTAAAGAACAGTATATACAATATAAATGCACTTATTCTCTTTCACAACTTAAATAATCCCATTTGCTTTTTCATAACTGTTTTAGTCTGTTGTTTTTGTTATGGGTTGTTTGTGAATTATTTTTGTTGATGTCTTAATATATATGATTTTTAAATAAAATTGTAGCACAAGGATGAGAGTGCATTTTTAAAACATTTACATAACACATATATATAAATTCATTGAAAGCAGTCAACATTTAGACAATATCAATAACGATCAACAATCTTAATCTGTTATTAAGGCAACCCTTTTCTAACAATGAATATGGAAATTCACCTTTCTTTATGGCTTATACATTTATATAGACACTAAAAATTGTAACTTGATCATGTAAAGTTAAATTATTGATATAAAAAAGTATAAATAAACTTCAATAAATAGGTAAATATAACCAATTCTGAATGCAGACTAACAAATAGCCAATTATAACATATAAACTGCAATTACAAATTTCAAATTGCATTCCAACAATATATTACTTAAATAATAAAGCTTATAATGTTCAAGGCGAGATCAGCTTACAAATATAAATTTATTGAAAGACGTCAACACTTAGACAATATCAATACAATCAACAATCTTAATCTATTGTCAAGACAACTGCAATTTATGATTTTAGAATTCATACAATGGTTTGAAATTCACTAGTATAGATTATAGTCTATATAATTTATATGATTGATTATAAATTTTAGTTAATTACAAGTTTTGAAAATTCCAGTACAGATAGGATATATATTAGATTTATAACAATTATCATAAATAAAAAAATAAGAATAAAATCTATCTCAGAAAATGGATTATTTGCAAATGAACTAGAAAAACATCAAAAACTTTGAGAAAAAATAAATTAATATCAGATAAGAAAAAAGAAGTAAGTCTTTAAAACTTGTAGATAAAGCTGTTTATAACTAACTTGCAAATAAGCAGCTAATAATAAAATAAAAAGAATAAAAAAAGAATAAAATTTATCAAGTGAAGAACATAAAACAAACTTTGATGATTATATAAATAAATAAATTAATTAATTCTGACCTTTAGATGTTAACTGTTTAAAAAGATTGCACATTCACTCCGACAAACTTCCTAATCAAACTCATTTTAATTTTTTTTTTTTTCCATATGTCATAGCATCGGCCGGGAGGCGAACCCACAACAACCGTCTGCAACTAACTGCTTGCTTGCAAGTCCGCTGCGCTGACCTCTCGGCTAACAACGCATTTTAATTGTCAGTGTTTTTTAATCTAATTACTAATTCTCATAAAAATCTAAGAGTCGTTAAAACACTTAAATATTATATATATGTGTGACTTTCATATATATTTGATATTTAAATAGCTATTATTTGTATATTTGTTTATTTTATTTCGTTGTGTTTTTTTCCCAAAATTTTATGTGTATGTAAATCATTATAAATATAACCTTGCACTGTTTGATACAGTTCGTAAAGCATCTGACTTGCTACAACTTTAAACTGTGAATTGGGCATTTCCAGAATCAATTCTTCTTATAAATTTCTAAGCAATAGAGCCTTGTACTTCTTTTTTATTATTATAAATATATTTAGATTTTTACTTTATTAATGTAATACAGAGAGCGTACCAATAGCTCAAACAAACTCTTAATTAATAAGTGTGGTATGAGAAAATATTTAAAATCTCTATCCAGAACACTCTCATCTCCAGACCAACTGGTTTCGAGTTTATGGCTCACGTCAGTGGAGAGCTAGAATATTCAGACACTAGATCTAAAATATAAACTCATGCCACACTTATTAATTACGAGCTTGTTTGGGCTATTGGTACGCTCTCTGTAATGCATTTTTGTAACTACAAGCTTATAAAAGTAATGTCATGTTATATATGACTTGCTTTTTTAATTACTTATTAATGTAAATAAACTTTTCACATATTTTTTGTTTTTGTTATTATCTTCCCACAGGCAGTACAGTAATTAGACAAAAGAGTACTATATTTGAGCTATAACATTTGTATTGCCTTAAAACATTAGTGTCTCAATATTAGAGCTACATCAATGAATTTTCATGAGTTTTTTGATAATTAAAATGCAGTATTACGATCATTACATTTAAGAATTTCTAGTTTAAAACTTTCTGTGCTCACCAGTTTTTCACTAACTATTGATAAATACATTAAGATTATATGTTTCAAGATTGTAGGAAATTTAAGTACATATTATATACCATAATTTAACTTAGGATAGTACAACTTCATTTAACAATCCAAGAAAATAGAATACCGCTGCTTCCCTATATTTTAAATAATATTTGCCTTCAATCACAGACTTACAACAAAAATAAATAACTTTATTAAAATATTTTTGCTAAAAATGCCGTAATAAGAATTTAAGATTTCAAGATTATCAATTTTGTTTAAATTTTTTGTATTAAAAAAATTACGATTTTATTTTATTATTCTAGTTCTCTGTAATAACAAATTGCTTAGTTCTATTTTTCAATCTGATATGTCTTTCTTTAAAATTAATATTTGCACCATAAAAAAATCAGGAATTATCATAATTCAAAGATAATCTTCTTTTTTGCTATATTCGCAGCCTAATTTTATTTACAGTTTTTAAAAACATTTGCCATAGTATTTACTATTATCAATTTTGGATTGAATGTATTCATTTCCTCATTCTAGTCCTCTATGTTGTTTTCATTATGTTGTGATTTACATTTTTTGTACTACTTATAATATTCGCTTTATTTTTGAACCTAGTGCCTCTGTTTCACAACCATAAATTAAAATAGTTTAAAAAAACATAAATTCGGTAAATCTGCCAAATGCATTTTTTGTCATTTTTTTCTTTTATTTATTGACTTTTTATTTCATTTGTTTTAAAGCTAATCTCCCAAAATTACAAATATTTTGAAATTTACCCCACTTACTCCAGTTTTTTTTAAGAAATATGTATTAAATAATTAATTGTGCAGAAGAGAATTAATCTCCAATTATGCCTGCTTTGTAACTATTATAAATCTCCATGCATCAGTAAGAGTTTCAAAAGCTTAAGCAAATACTTAAGAAAACAGACATGATTGCAAGTTAACTTCCTTCTGCACAATTACTGATTTTTCAGTGCTTAACAATAGAAGATTTACATTTGTTAATAAATCAATTAAATTACAACTGCAATTTTTGCTTTTATTAATTGTTTATTGTGTAGTATATTTATACAATCACATGAATATTTTTTTACATTTATTTATTTAATTAATTGTCCATTTTCAATGGTTCACATTACTGTGTATATTACATCTCAGTAATTAACTCTCTAGAATAATATAGTTTTAAATAGAATAAAAGTACTTTTTGATTTTAAATTTTATTAATTTCATAATACTTACAAATGTATGCTTGTCAGAGTGACATTGGGGTAGCAAGATAATACCATGTTATTATCAATAGATAACAATTTTTCATCAGTAATTCAATTCAGTTATTGCTTATTACTTCTTTAACATAATTCATTTTACCATCTCAAGTTTCTATCATTGCCATAAATATAGTCATTGCATAATATATAATGGTATCATTATAATAAGTATTCCATAACATGATAAATCTTCTATACCCAACTTCAAACAAAATTGTTTTTGTTTAGTTTTGTTTTTGTAAGTGTTCTTTTATCTCTTATTTAGTATTTTCTGAGATATGTTTTTTTCTTACTTCAAAAAAATTAAATCATTAATTAAATTTTATCTGCAAACGTACATTCTCATTTTGAAATATGTCTAACAAAACTGTTTTAGATTTGTGTGTGTGTGTTTTTGTTGTGTTTGGTCTGGATTGCGGACTCCAACCAATAGTAATAAAAAATATGAATACTTGAAATTCACTTAATCTGATTTATTAGTATTAAATATATTTACATAATATACAATCTATAAATATATTTCCGCATTTCTGAACTTCATTAATGCCGGGCAGATAGTTCACTAATGAATGAACTCACTTCCAGCTGTATAAGTTAGCTTGCTTCGTGAGTTCTATTCAAGACTCCCCCATCTGTACTGGGCAGCTTGCCTCAAGTTGACCATAGTCATAGCAGCTTCCAGTTCTATTGTGGACTCACCACATTATGTAGGCATATCTGTAATGACTACACTAGAAACATTTTTGCAGTTGAAAGTGGTTTCAATTGGGAGTATGTTTGGTCATTCAGGTCAGATAGATGTTATCTCTCTCTGAATTGCCTGCAAAAAGGATATTTATTGCCAGATCCCTTATCTTACTGGCAGCAATCGGATTCAGAGAGCATCATTGCCTAATGGACCATATTAACCAATTGTAGGATTTTATACACATGTTTACACAATGGCTATACTTATGTTTTACTCTTTGACTACGTTTATACATTGTTTATCCACATGTTTACACATTGTTTAGTGGCAATGAGTACTCAATCCGATAAAATAAGGAAGGAATCTGGACTAGTCCACTTCTGAAGGCAAGGTCAGATATGACAGTTTTTAAAGTCAAAAATACAAATTTGAACTCAAATCCATTCTTTTTCTATTCTTTTTTAATTAAACCCAGAATCTTTTATTTTTTCATGATGTTTTTTTTTTGCATCAAAGTAAATATATTTTTTGCTGCAATATAGTAAAACATATAAATTTGCTATTTATAGTAATATCAGTAAAATAAAATTTGAATGATTTTATTGCTCTATTACTCTGGATAGAAACCAAAAAAAAAAAAAAAACAGGTATGTAGCATTATTGCTTGGGAACTCATAAAAAGTTGAAATGCCAGATGTGCAAGCACCAGAATCAATTCTGGGGCCTCTCGATCATCAAGTTGGATGCTGTGGATGCCAAACCATACAGGACAGTTCATAAAAGATTTGAGAACTGCAGAAATGCCATAACCAGGATAAATTCAAGGATCTAGAGTATGACACTATACACTGTATTAAAACATACTGGACTATAATAGTTATTATATAATGTTGAGTATTGCTTATAATTATTACTATTTTGAACTTCTTTCTCTTTTTTAATTCTAAGCATCTTAATAATGTAGCACTCATTAAAATTTATGATGCAGTTTTAATATTTGGTTGCTAGATTAAATTACATTAAGACTGTGGCAAGCGCCAGCAAATTATAATAGATGATGATAAACAAGACATTTATTTTATATAGTGCAATGTTTTAATAACTGTAATATTAATAAGCCAATAAGCTAATGCACATGCGCTTTGTAGATATAACTATATAAATGAATACTCCCACTTTTTCAAACACAAGATAAAGTCTTTGGGAAAAGATAGAATGAATCCATTTATCTTTTCAACCCAAATGTTTATATATGGGTAAATCTTAAGTGTTTGGAAATGAGAGCATGAAGATATTAATTGATGACTTTAAATTACTTTATTACTAGGTGAATGAATGACATTTCAGTTGAAAAGATAGATGGATTCAATCTATCTTTTCCAAAAGACTTTATCTTGTGTTTGAAAAAGTGGGAGTATTCATTTATATAGTTACATCTACAAAGCGCATGTGCATTAGCTTATTGGCTTATTAATATTACAATAGATGATGATTTAACAAAATATCACCAGTGTGGTCTTACATCTATTATCCAATTACTTTATTTACTTCTCTAAATAAAATAAAAAAATATGTTAATAATTTTGTGTTTTCCTGAAGGTGTACGATAATGGTATTTTAGTTGTATTTATAGACTGGATTATTTCTATCATCTAATATTAAGTATTGAATATCTTTAGAAAAATTTAACTTTATTTAAATTTTCCAATTATATTCAACTATTAGTTATGCATACAGGTTAATGTATGCATAACATTTCGAATGGTATTATTCTCCTCTCTTCTTCAGATGTTGCTGGTTTGACCAGTGACGGGTTCGATTTCCATGTTATTACTGTCCTTGGTCAGGCCAGCAGCCCCTGAAGAAGAGAGGAGAATAATACCATTCGAAACGTTGTGCATATACTAATCTACGTATTATTATTAACAGTTGAATATAATAGGAAAATCTAAATAAACTTAAATTTTTCTAAAGATATGCAATATTTAATATTAGATGATGGAAATGGTCCGACATATAAATAAGGTTCTTAATATATATATATTATGATTTGAAACTCCAGTTACATATACCGTCTCATACACGCACATAAAAAATCTTATATAAGAAAAATTTTTGTAAATGACAACGTGATATATTTATCAAAATAGTATAACAATAAAAAAAAAATTTGTTCCATAAAATATTACATAAAAAAATACATAAATAAAATAATGAGTCAAAATTATACTATTTTGTTTTTTCTGTTTGGCGAATTTCAAAAATCCCAGTAAATATGTTCAAAAATAAAATTATATATATAACTATGTACACAAATTAATTTCATAATTTATTTAAATTAGTTTCGACTTAAATAAAATGTTATCAGAAAAAGTATAATTTCTTTATATTTATATAGTTTAGTATATAGTGTACAATACAGATCTATTTTAAAACGCTCTAAAAAATTTGTCTGGATTTGCTGACCGAATTAATTTCAATATTACTTGTTTACTAAATTCCATTTTGTTTATTGCTACTTTTTATTTAAACTTTAAAAATAATCCTCCACTCCAATTATTTTTCTGTGTCATGTTGAAAGAAAATTCACAGCAGAATGTAAATCGCAGTTATTATTAAATAGCAACTTACGAATATGTTTAAATATTACAATAATAAACTATTGATACCTAACATTTAATAAATTAAAAATGTAAACAAAGTAAGAAATAGTGATTATTAATTACCTGTCATTTCATTTTTGTTCCAGATATTTACAGTAAAAGTTTGATATGACTGGAAAGCCTTAAAATAAGCGATACAAATTTTTACGGAAAATCTAAAACAAAGAATTTACGGTCAAAAAAAATAATAAAAAAATACCCACAATGCTTTGAATCTTGTCCCTATTTATTTATTATACAGAACGTATATTACCATTTGTATCCAGTATAAAAAAAATGTAAATAATGTTACTTAGAGGGCGCTAATGAGAAATAAAATAAATCGTACCAATTTCAGAATTCATTATAGAAATAGCTGCCAGAATAAATTTCACGAATACATTAAGATCTTTTGTGTCAGAAATGTAAAGAAAAAATAGTTGCGAACAACTATATTTCTCTTTGGCAGTATAATAAACATTGTTGCTTTACAATAAATCTTAAATTGTAAATGCAATAAAGGGATTGTTAAAGGTTCTGAAACTTAGAGAAATGATTGCGTTATAAATTATTTTCCGTTGTGAAAAATGGAAAAAATATTTTATGTATGATGTCATAACAAACTGGCTGTAAAAATACATACATATATTATGTAAAATCAGCAACAAACTATCAGTGGGAGAAAAATTATTTTATTTAATATTTGGTTATAAATATTTTTTGCTGGCAGACCACCCAGGATCAATAAATCTTTTTTTAATAGATAAAGCAATATTTGAAAAGCATTAATTTTAATGACATTTAAAAAAAACATTTTGTGTAATGCAAAGAAAAAGGGAATCTAATATGCCGAATATTAATAATATCAAAGGATAAAAGAAATAATGCTTGATCGGCGCATGTCGCACACTTTATCAGAGATTGTTTCAGCATCCAATAAATGGATTAGGAATGAGATAAAACAAACCTACAAATAAAGATTACAAACTTAAAATAATACAAGAAGTCATTCATCGTATTGGCTGAAATATTACAACATCTTAAAATTAAACAGTAAAAAAATATTTATCTAATAACTAATATTACCAAATAATAATTAATAAACCAATGAAATACAAAATATATAAAGATAATTTTTAACATAATTAGTTAATACAATCATTAAGTTTCTATGTGCAAGACCAATGAAAACTTTATTTTACAAATAGAAACCAAAAAGATGATATCCTGGAATATACAGTAGATAATAGAATCAATTTTACGTCTGAATTTAATTTCAATTCGATAATATGAAGTAACAGCTGAATCGTTTATAGGTTCACGATTTACACTCTTGAGTAATGATAATATTTATTAAAAGTAAAATTTAAAAACTCCATTAGAAGCAACTATGGTAAGAAATAGTTGATGAAAAAATCTGATGGACATTACTAAATATTATATCCAAAAACAACTAAAAGTAAAAATGAACCATTGCAGAGATTATCATATGTCGAAACACTTAAGTAGTAAAACCAATCCATCATAATTTTCAGAAGCTAAACATTTTTGTCTAAATTGTCATTTCAGTATCAATTGATTATGAAGAAAATTCTATAGTGCGAAAAAAGTGCACCATAAGCATCTGAATTAGACAATTGTTAAATAACCATATCATGTAATCAGATAAATCATTGATTATATTTTTCTCCATCATTGAAAGATTTAAATGTAGCAATCACCAAAAACATATGGAAAAATCACACTACTTTTCTGTCATAATTTATATTCTTTTGGTACAATTGAGATAGTAAACACATACATCAGTGTACCATACTATGGAATATTTGAACATCCAGATTTATTTCTTGGTTCAACATTAATATGATTCCCAAGCCAAATACTATTTGAGAGATATGAGATATTATACACCTCAAATAAGTTCCCATATCATTTGACAGTTGTTCTGTGCAGTTTAGCACAAAGTGAAAAAAGGGTTTACTCAGAGCTAAAAATTCCATAATCAATTCTTAGAAGAATACCATTAAATTTAAAAATTAATAAATCCCAATTTAATGAATTGAATAGAGATTATTATCATTTAATCTGCCACTAGAATTTTCAAATGGTTATGTTTCTCAAATAACTAATTATATATATATATTTTACCCTTACCAAAACACTAATTCATCCCACTGATCAACTACTAGTTCTTAGTCAAGCTAACTCACTAACTTAAACTGTAATAATAACTAGCTCATGGAAATCTAAATAATAATGACACATCTAATAAACTATTAAGTTAAATAATCTGTTACTCATCTAATCAATTTAGTTACTAACTAAAAATTTAATTTAATTACCAGTTCATTAACAATTGAATTATTTAAATATTAGCTCAATATTTTTACAATTGGCTCAGTTAAAATCACGAGACTCATAATTAAAAGCATCTAGTAAGGTAGAGAGTTAGTTTAACATTAAGAGTATACCCACAAAAAGATATATGCCCAATGGCATAGGAATATCATTGCTACCTATTTCCCTAAACTATAAGTAATACTCCCATGATTCACATATTAAATAAAATAAATTATAATTAGTATTACTAAAATTAAATTAAAGTACTAAAATATTTTATACTCTTTTACTTAATAAAATAATATATTATTTCTTAAAAAATCCGTAACATAATTATAATCTTAATCTCCGGTTCTTATAATTATTATTTTTATCATTAACACATTAATTAATATAGCTATGTATAATGAGGGATTTTACATACACCTAGCTATATAAAAAACAATACCAATCCATAAAAATAAAACTACTCAATAACTCTTATTGCAAAAACTCAATCAACCAATTTGTTAATCAGCTAAAACCAAATTAAAATTATAAACTACTACAAATAATATTTATTTTATTAAATAAATTCAAGATACTTTCATTTTATTATGCATTATATTTATAATTGTATTCTCCATATGTCATATTAAAACATATCAAGCTTTATTATAACTATCAAGTAAGATAATAAAAAATTTGCATTATACAAATTTTAAGATTCCATAAGTAATATCTTCAATAATCATAATATAATATCACATGATCATATCTCATACTAGCACATAATTGTTACTAAACAATTCAAAACAAAGCAAAACTCTCCATATAGTAGTACCATCTTGTGCTAACAAGAGCAATCAATGGATGCCAGAAGGCTTGTGCATAAAATCTCTATCTAGTGCCTACTCATCCAATATTCCCAGACTAGTTTCTGGCTTGTGGCCTTCATCAGTGAGGAACCTTGGATCTGAGAGCACTGCACCTAGATTTTAGGATCTAATGCAACCCTCCAGCACCCACCTTTTAATTCTATTTAACTACAAAACTATGAGAATGAAATTGAAAACAATTAATACTTTCAATCCAAGCTCAATAGCTTATATTGTCATATGGGTCTGAACTCAATTCAGCTCCCATACATTTTGGCGTCTTTGGCTCTTTAACAACCATAGCCACCACTATCCTATTAGGCAGGATTGGTGTTAAACCACTAAACATCACATGATCAATCCTGCCTAATAGGATAGTGGTGGCTATGGTTGTTAAAGAGCCAAAGACACCAAAATGTATGGGTGTTGAATTGAGTTCCAATCCATATGACTATATAAGCTATTGAGCTTGGATTGAAAAATATTATTTGTGTTTTCAATTTCATTCTCATAGTTTTGTAGTTAAATAGAGTTAAAAGGTGGGTGCTGGAGGATTGCATTAGATCCTAAGATCTAGGTGCAGTGCTCTCAGATCCAAGGCTCCTCACTGATGAAGGCCACAAGCCAGAAACTAGTCTGGGGATATTGGATGAGTAGGCACTAGATACGGATTTTATGCACAAGCCTTCTGGCATGCATTGATTGCTCTTGTTAGCACAAGATGGCACTACTATATGGAGAGTTTTGCTTTGTTTTGAATTGCATAATATAATAATTATATTTTATTTTCTGTAAATCATGTGCAATTATACCCAAAATATATATATACAGGCTTATCATATACCTTATCAATATATGTAATATATAGGCTATGTGAGCACACACTGTCACATTACCCACCACTCTCTACTCTATCTCATAACACTGATACACTTGAACACATATATGTCAAAATATAAATAATCATCAATATACATATTTCATGCTAAACTAGCAATCATCAATTGGTGCAGATTATCATCTCTATGCATATATGCAATAAGTGCTTAGATATAAGCCTATCCATTAAAGTATGAAGATTGGCTATCTTAATATATATCTGAGCACTTATTGCATATATGTGTAGACATGATAATCTGAACCAACTGATGATTGCTGGTTTAACATGAAATATGTATATTGGTGATTATTTATCTTTTCAACATATATGTGTTCAAGTGTATCAGTGTATGAGATAGAGTGGAGAGTGGTGTGGCATGTGAAAGTCTGTGTCCATATACCCTATATATTACAAGATATAATTATTAATTATAATATATGTGTGTGATTAGGATGATTCATAATGACTTGGACACAACAAGAAAAGAAACTCTCAAGTCATTAGGTTAATTCAAAACAAATATTAACAATTTATTATAATAACTATAAAATTTAAAAATTTAAAAATTATTCCAAAATTCAAAATAATTATATTCAAAAAAATATTTACATAAAAAAAAAATAAGTATTTTCCCATTCAAATATTTTCTATTATGAAGTAATAATATCTATTACTTAAAAACTTACACTTATTAAGATATTCTAGCATACTTCATTAATGGCAATAATAACTCTATCAATAGACGTGATGCCTGCTTTGACATTTCCAAACGTTGGACTATCTAAATCATTTGCATACGCTTTGTATTTCGCTTTTATTTCCTTGTTCTGCATCTTGCATTATCGCTATGAATATGAGGCAAATGGCCTCGAAAGCGCTTAGCGTTTAATAATTTTTGAATCTTTATAGCTTCTCTTTCAAGCGCTTCACATGCTTTTAATTTTGTATATTACACATTTAAATTCATAGAATTAAAAATACACTTCTGTAATAATCATATTATCTTTTTTCCCCCCAAGATCTATAGCATTAATACACTTTAGCATTATTACTACAATAAACTTTTTTTACAACTAATTGCAGGTTCATAAATAAAATATTCATTGATAATGAAGCATTTATCTAAATATTTCTATGAAATTTTCATAATTGAAATAAAATACTAGTTTTCTACTTCACCTTTGATTAGTAAATAGTTTAAATTGCGCTTTACACAAAAAAGTGAAGCTTGTCTCAATCTTATTAAAAGTTATATGGCTTAGCGCTTTCAGAGACCTTGTGTCTCCATAATCATAGCCTACTTTTAACTGAAGTTTAGTTTTGGTTTATGTAAAATTTTATGCAAATTTTATAACGACCATTTTTTGGAGATTGCAAAGCATGATTCTTTCTGGTTTATTGCACAATTGTCATTTGCAATAAAGCACGCCTCTTTAATTTTTCATTTTATATCATTGCGTTCCATGCATAGTGCCCTTGCCATAGTGGGTTCAAACACATGGCCTGTTGTTTTTTGGTGCTCGAAGAATATGGATCTGTTTTCATTGTTATTTATAACTTTCCTGTACAAATAATGATGTTCTGATGTTCTTGTTGTAATGTTGGCATGGGTCTCTCCATAATATGCCGCTCTACATCCATTGGTTGGGCATGAAATTTTATAAACTGCTTGAGCTATTTGATCAGAAGGTATTTTGTCTTTGGTATTGTTATCATTCTGTTTGTTGATGGTGGGGTGTGGAATCCTAGTTCAAAGGACTCAGCAAAAATTTTATAATATTTTCTAGCAATTGATGGTATGTACAGTAGCATTATTCTGGGTTTATCGTTTTTGACCATGTCAGTTTGTAATTTAGTTTGAAATTGCCTGATCTTTTTATAGATAACGTTGTGTGAAAATCTAACCTTTTCTAGATCTTTAATATAATTTGTGAGGTTCATTTTTCCATCAGCTTCAAATTTACACAGTCTATGATTTCTGTGCAGGAAGGAAGAGAGTCCAGCCAATTTATGTGAGTTGGGTGAGTTCAAGTTTGGATGTATAAATCCTCGAATTTCTAGTGGCTTAACTGTCATAGCGTATGTAAGTTGGTGTGGATCTCTATGAACTTTAATATCTAGATAATTAACATTGTGCTGAAGGTTTTCATGTATGCAGTTAATTGTTAACGAGGTTTGTGTTTGTAGCTCTTTTTGAATATCCATTATTATTTGTTCCGGTGCAACTATGAATACATCATCGACATAGCACATATATATTAAGTTTGGTTCAATTGTGTAGTATTTAGTCAGTATTTGCCTTTCAAACTGATTGAGGAAAATACTAGATATTATCCCACTTATTGGGAGGCCCATTGGCCATCCATCGTTCATTTTAAACCATTTACCATTAAATGTGGCCACAATATTTTGATCCATCTATTTCAAAAATTCTACTATGAAATTCAGCTGTTCTTGTGGGCAATTATTATTTGTGAGTTTCACTATAATAATGTCGATCAAGCTTTTACGGTTAATTGACCCTTACAAAAATATAATATATTTTTCAATACTAAGTTCTTTACTCCAACATTCTATCATAATATAATTTTATATGTGTTCTTATGTTTATTTTATCTGCCAAAACAAAGATATAATTATTTAAATAATATATATATATATATGGTATTTATTCACTTCATATTTCATAGTATTAATCATATTCAGGTTTCATTTTCATTCATATCTTTTATATGACTTGAATATGCACTCAATAACTTTTTTGATCTCTTAAAATATTTTTGGAATATCAAATCATTCCACAAAACTTTATATAAAACATCATTTGTTATATATTTTGTTCTTCTTAGCTTTCAAAAATTCTAAACATCATTTAATAGTCCAGCTATTATTTTTCTTACATTTTTAACAATACCAATTATGATGTAGGAACCAATGACGCAGTAATAATTAAAAGAGGGATTAAAAACTCCTAAAACTAGGAAAAAACAATGAAAACATGGATGCAGAGCTTATGGCCATATATTCTTGCATCTACCTTAAATTCCTATGATGGCTTCTCTCTGAGCATTTACTGATTTACAAAAAGAAATGCTAATGACCAAGAATCATAAAAATATACAGACCTATGTTAACTATTATACTCAATATTCACAAGATTATACTTAATATTCAAAAGATCTCTTGCACTACAGGATTTCCTAATACTACTCTTCCAAACCATTAACTGACTATTATATATACTCTGTATAACTTCTTACAACATCAAAACGAAACACCAAAACATCTCTTCATAAAATAATTTCTAAACTTCAGTTCATAGCATTCATTAAAATATCAAGAAGATTAAATATAGCATCAACAAATGATTTAGATATTTAACTTATAATAAATGCATTCATTTAAATTCTTTATAAAAAAACAATTCAGAGATTAATTATGCATATAGTAGTATCTAAACAGATATTGCTCATAACATTTTTATTCATACTTTCATATGGTATCTAAATAGATTCAATATATAACAAGTACATTCATACTTTCACATGATATCTAAATAGATCCTGCATATAACATGTATATTTATCCTTACAAACAAAGGCAAAACTCTCCATACGGTAGTGCCACCCTGTGCTAACCAGAGTAATCAATGGATGCCAGAAGTCTTGTGCATAAAATCCCTATCTAGTGCCTACTCATCCAATATCCCCAAACTAGTTTCTGGCTTGTGGCCATCATCAGTGAGGAGCCTTGGATCTGAGAGCACTGCACCTAGATCTTAGGATCTAATGATTACTCTGTTTGGCACACGGTGGCACTACTGTATGGAGAGTTTTGCCTTTGTTTACAACAATTATGTGCTAGTATGAGATGTGATCATGTGATGTTTAGTGGTTTATATTTAACCTTCTAAAACAAATTATTCTAGCATAAATAAATATAATTAAATATAATATTCAGTTTATCTGATTTATCATTTTCATAAATAAATACCCATATTAACCTTCTAAAACAAATTATTCTAGCATAAATAAATATAATTAAATATAATATTCAGTTTATCTGATTTATCATTTTCATAAATAAATACCCATATTAAAATTTAAATACATTTAAACAAAATTTCACCTGAATTATATCATTATGATTATTATGATGTTCCTCTCGATCCTCTCTCATTGAATTACTTCCATTCAAACTATAGATTTATTATCATTAAAGAAAAATATTAATTTAATATTAATATTACTTTTTATATCAAAAAATTAAAGATAAAATTCACATATTATATAAACATTAAATGACATCTTAAGCCTAAGAATACATATAATTATTAAATTATCTACATATATTTCTTAACTATGAAAAAATAAAAATAATAAAAATGTCCTTTCAAAATATCCTCAAGCTAAGCACCCATATATCTGTTTCAAAATGGTTGAGTTATTTTATCTTTTGTTAATATGAGAGATTTGCATATTCTTATGTTAAGAATATAATAAAATATTCAGTCTGTAATTTAAAATATAGCTTTTAACACATCACTTCAGTTATATTCTTGCGCTATTAAATCTTAAAAAAATAACCTACATTAATTTGATCAACCTAGGAAATTATTTATCAAACAAAACTTTAATTTCATAAATGCAAACAAAGGTTTATGGTTCTATAACTCCCTCTACCCTGCCAATTGTATTGTCAATTCATATAAACAAAATTCATCAACACATTTACAATTTATATGTTTGTAATAAACAAAATTTTAATGACTATATGAGATCATTTCTTTTATCAATGTTGTCCACACAAACTTTATATATATTTATAATAAAATTACAAATTTGATCTTTTATTTTTTTTTTTAAAACACTCTGTTAAAACAATATATATATATCTTGGTATAATTCCTTACATTCTTTTTATGAAAATAAATGAAAGCAAAAGTCTTTAGTAGATCTTTTTTTGTTATGAAGATAAGGATTTGAAGGCTGTACTGAGTTCACTGATGCCAGAGAAACTTGGAAGTAATCTAATTTCTGATTAACAAAATGGCCTAGCTTATGACTTTTGACATTATCTTAGTCCTTGTTGTTTTTGCCTTAGAATTGCCTAAATAAAAATAGCAAATTGCAGCTAGAATTAAGGTAACCCTGGGGTTCCCAAGTTCATTTTCTTAACCTACCATTCTTTTGGTCAGCAGAACTTAAGTGAAATTTGTATTCTTTGAATAATATTTTTTGAATAAAGAGAAAAAAATAAACTGCTAGTTTTGTCTGGTTGCTATCCAAGAAGAATTCCCAAAACAAAGTTTGCTATCTCTCTTAAAAACCGTTTTAGCAGTGCATGGAATACAAAACATTGATTAAACTTTAAAAGTACAACACTAATCAGTTTATTTCTGATTTAGAGGAAGAAGAAAAATACTGAAATTAAATTGACAATAAATAATCCAATATATCCCTTTAAATTATTTTATTAAATTAATATAATATATTAACAAAATACTCTTGACAAAATTAAAATATAATGATATGCAATAAATATTTATTTCTTAATAAATATTAATATTTTTTTCATTTTTTTAGTTACTTTTACAAAACTAATCTTTGATATTATTCATTCCATCTATAATACATGTTAATGTCTTGACTTTTTTTATATAAAAAATGTTAATAATAAGAAACAATATTTAAACAAAATATTTATTTATAAAAAATGAAACTATTTTACAATTTCGATCTATATTGCATACATAGTGACATCTATAATATTTATACAAAATTAACAATAACTTATTATAACAGTAATACAATATGTGCAAAGCAGAAAAATCTTGTATAGATGTATACTATATAATTTTCTTATTATTAGCCAATTATTAGTTAAATTAATTAATGTTTTACTGATCATCATTTTCCACACATATATAAAATCAATGCTCAGTTTATATTAAGGTGGCAAATCTTCATACTTTAATGGACAGGCTTCAATCTATTCCAACCTCCAACTCTTCAGCCATCCGTACATTTAAAATCTGATGATGGAATGCCTAAATCCCATGTTTATGCCAATATTATTTGTTATTCCCATGTTGACCTTAAGTCACTCTGACCTCACATGTATAGGTCCTTTCCCTTGAAATACATAGAAGAGGGATGGGCAAGATACAGGTTTAATGTGAAATATTTGAAATACACATGCAATTAAGCACCAGGCATATGAAGAATGCCTGTATTTCAAATATTAATGTTTTATATATATTTAAACAATTATTTTTGTTATAATTAATGTAATTAGTTTCATGTATCTTCCTTTTTTGCACAATCTATTTTATGTCAGTATTTTAAATAATGAATATATAAGGCAGATTTTTCATTTAATCTATTAATTGCCTTATGTTTTTTTGCTCTTTCACCTAACTGTTTTCATGTATGTCCATAGAAAAACCATGCTGCATACAATATCTTTTTTATATTTCATATTATCTCTTATAATATAATTACTTATTAATTTTTGTTAAGATTTCTATTATTTAATCATCCTATGTTAATGTCTTTATCTATATAATTTTTAATTTTTTGTAATGTATGATAAATTTTAGAGAAATATGAAATTGCAATATGGTTTCCTCACATAGTGAAACAATTAGATGAAAGAGTAAAAAAAAACATAATGCAATTGATGATAAATATGCCTTATATATTCATTAGTTAAAATACTGACTTAAAATAGATTGTGTAAAAAATATAAAACCTTCAACCTATATTAAAGAACTCTAATAGAAGGGAAATATATGAAATCAATTCCAGTAATTATAATAAAAATAATTCTATGAATATATATAAAAATCAATTAATTTAACTAATAAATGGCTAGAGATAAATGTATGGAAAATATATTGTATACATTTATACAGGATTTTCTTCTGCCTTGTACAAATTGTATGATTGGTATAATAGGTTATAGTTAATTCTATATATAAGATAGACATTTCACTAAGTATACAAGATAGATGGTAATTGTAAAATATTTCCAACATATTGAAAAGAGCAAAAATTAATATTTGTTGAAGTATATATAATTATTATTATATATATTATTGCTGTTATATAAAGATAGTTTATAATATATCATATGTAATATATATTAAGGCCATAACCTTAATATTATGTGTCTAGATGTGACAGTAGGGACCTCTACACATCTTAACACAAGACTAATGGCTTTATGATTTATTTAAACATATGTAAAAGTAGCATAATGGCTTAAACTTCTTTCTCTGTTTGATATATATTAATATGTGGAAATTTAACTTAATTTCAACAATTATACTTGTTAAATAATTATTAAATTATATAAATATTTATTTTTTGTTTTTTTATTAGCACATTTCTCATCTCAATTCCCTTATATCACATTCTTCCACGACACAAAAAACTCAAATTATCATCTTTCAGTATACATTTACTTTATGAATAACCTTCTCACTTCGAGTAATCTACGGGCATTAAATACTTAAATCTCCATGTCTACAGTGTTATTTCAATATCTTTTATTATGCCACTTTTACCATATTGTGAAAAATTGAACAGTCATTATCCAATAGATAGACATATATTTAATTTGTGTGTGTCTCTTCCCATCACAACACAGTCATTTATAAAAACTCTTACCATCATTTTTATATATACTGCAGCTATAACAATGGTTATACTATAATGTTGTGGAAAGAAAAAAAAATGTGTTTAATAAAAACTTATATGAACTGACTAATATATATATATATATATATATATATATATATACTGCCACTTGCATCTGTGTGGATATATAATGTCACTTGAGAAATGAAAGTGTAAACTGCCTAAAGATTAAAAGAAAAATGTATTCATGTGTGTTATTAAAGATCATTAAGTATTATTTTGTAATTTGTGAAAAACTGAAAATGTTTTTATGCATGAAAAATTTGAATTGCATATTCTTTAAAAAATAATAATAATTTAAGTTTAAATCTTATTTGGATTGCCTTTCTAATGGAAGTTTTAATTAAGGAATTTGTCAATTTTATAGTAAATCTGGATGGCAAAGCTAAATATAAAGTTAAAATTTTGAATTAATACTATTTTAAAAGTTATAATTAAAAATGTAAAAGTCAATGAATTTTTCTTTTTTCTATGATCATCATCATCATTATCAACCATTATCAATCCACTCCAGAATGAAGGTCTCTCCAAGTTCAATCCATCTTCTCCAATCTCTAGCCTTTCTTCTCCACTTCACCACTGCACACTTTTTTATTTTATCCAACCATCTCACATGTGGTCTTTTTCTGGGTCTTTTACAATCTCTTGGCACCCTGTTTATGATTTCAATTGTCTATTTATTATTATTTCTTCTAGCAACATGTCCATCCCAACTCCACATCAAACTTTTAATTCTTTCAATGATGCTATTACACCTGTTTATTCTCTTACCCATATATTGTGTTTTTGATCTTTTCTTGTTACTTCTAACATGCATCTCTCCATAGTTCTTTGAGTGGTCTGAAGTTTTTGTATTGCTCTTTTATTAAGTGTCCAAGTCTCAGATCCATAAGTAAGAAATGGTAAAACACATTTATTAGAAAACTTCCTTTTCAAACACATGGGTATATTTCCTTTTAGTATCAAGTTATTTTTACCAAAAGCACTCCAACCAAGTTTAATTCTATAAATAATTTCATCCATTATGTTACCATCTGTAGTAATAATCTGACCAAGGTATTTGTAGTTATTAACTTTTTCTAACTCATCATAGTTGATTTTTATTTTCATCTTTTGAGAAAATCCATTGAACATTACTTTAGTCTTTTTAATATTTGTCTTTAGTCCTAATGTCTTACTTTCATCTGATAACTCTCGCAACATTTCCTGAAGCTTTGAAACATTATTTGCAAAACAGCTACATTATCTGCAAAATCTAAATAACTTAAATAAACTCCATTTATTTTTATTCCTTTAGCTTTCCATTTTAATCTACAAAATACTTATTTCAGCACTGCTGCAAAAATTTTGGAGATATGGAGTCACCCTGTCTTACACCCTTTTCAATGATAACATTCCTAGTATTATTACGTAATCTAATTGTTAATGTTGCATTTTCATAAATATTCTTCAGAATATGACAATATCCTGGGTCTATACCTTGATGATCCAATGCTTTATTTACTGAAAAAATGCTTATAGAATCAAATGTCTTTTCATAATCTACAAATCCAAAGCATAATGGCAACTTATATTCATTGGTTCTTTCTATATAACTTCTCTCAATGCTTGGTTATTAATAAATTGTTATATATATATTTTTTATTAATCTATTTACTTTGTGTTTGTAACTCAATCCAAATATATATATACTTTTTACATCCATATTCTAGTTCAGTGGTCTTCAACCTTTTCACACCTGCGGACCCGTAAAAATAAGGATAAGTTTCCGCGGACCAGCAAAAATAAGGATAAGATTTCGCAGACCAGCAGAAGTCTATAGATAAATTTTCTTAAAGATAAGCATAATTGTTATAACTGATCAAAACAACAATGTTAAATATATAAGATAAAGTTTTATATTTATATGGAGTTTATATAATAAAAAACTTTTTTTTTTTTTAATTTTTTTAGAAAAGTAATAAAAAATTTAATTCTACCCCCTCCCCCCCATAAACATCTGTGATAATTAGAAAAACAAATTAATTTATGAATGATTGATTAGATTTTGTTTTCGTTCTGTTTTCTTTTTTTTTTTAATTGGGTAAAAATGAGATAAATAAAAATTGGCTATATTAATTAAAAGTTTAAACTCTTATTATTTATTATTACAAACTTTTTACTGCCCATCTAGCACGCAGACCTGCAGAAAAGTTCCGCGACCCAGCACCGGGCCGCGGACCAAGGGTTGAAGAACACTGTTCTAGTTAATATCCATAGCCCTGAAAAACACGCAATCCACCGGAGGGGACATACAGGAACGGTGGTAATAATTGATGGTCATTCTTTTAAAAGTTTTTTTTTATCGTAACTGAAACACAAATAAAACATTTTTGGGAATAGTTGTACTTTTAAGTTATAAATCATTATCATCACATTGGTTAATATTATTATACATTTGAATTAAACTTTTTATTTGACTTTTATTAACCAACCAACTTATTTGAAATAAAGTTTACAGTACATATCTTAAAGGTTTCATTATATATATATATATATATATGTGTGTGTGTGTAATTCTTTCATTTAATAAAAGTATAAGCAATTGTGGAAGTTTTTATCATTACATAATTGGCAGAACCAACATTTTAGAACCTGAACATTTCTTTATTCTGCTTAAATTTCATTCTTGTATGATATATATTAATAAAACGAGCTTTGTGGCCTGTACATCCCCCTTTTTATGCTTAACTTTACTTATGAATAGCCAAACAATATACTGGATATAAAGTATGAATAAATTTAGTATATTATGGTATATGATAAATAAATAAATGTTCGAAATGAGAAAAAAAATTGTATGTACCAATATTTTATGAAAACAGCGAATTGTGTCTATGTAGGTAAGATAATATTTATGAAATGGTAGTATATATAACAAACAAATATTAAGGTAGAGCTATATCACATTTTTCTGGAGAAGATTTATATAAAGGATTGAGACTGGTGTGTGTTTACTTAATGATAATATGTAAACAAGACATTTATTTTATATAGCGCGATTTGCAAGAAGTATAATCAACAAAAGACAAGCAAATTATAGAACATATATGGAAGTTCTATTAAATATGATCCATCAGCTACACAAGAACTAGTTCAGCCAATGGAATCAAAGTCAGTTATGCAAGAAGCTATTCCAATGATGCAGAAGACCAAAAACCTGATACATTTAATAGTAAAATGCTGTAACATTTCTGAAAGAACTTAAAAATGAAAAAATATTTTCAAAACATGAAGCATAAAAAAAGTGACAATGAATTTAAAAACTGCATTCAAAATTTGAAAAAAATTGTTTAAAAAATGAAATGCATACAAAGAAATCAAGAAATATTGCAGCAAAAGTTTGAAAAATCACAGCAAAGAAATCAAGAAATGCTACAATAATGATTTGAAGAAAGACAATAAAGAAATCAAGAAAGGCTGCAACAAAAATTTGAAAAACACAACAAAAAAATCAGAAAATACTAAAAGAAATATGACTAAAAGATGAATGAAGACATTTAAAACTTGAAGAAAAGTAACAAAAGTTGGGTAGTGAATTTAAAGACATGCATCAAGAAATAGAAAAAAGTCTGACATAGCACAAAAGATTATGATAGGCCTGGAGCTGGAAATAGCAGGTCAAATTCAAAAGCAAATACAATAGAAAATGAAGTGTGTGAAAAGAAAGTGCATAGTGATTTAGAATAAATTGTTCAAAAATCTATTGAATCAAGTGAAAATAAATTGCAGGAAAGTGTGCTAAGTATAGCAGAAAAGTTAGAAAAATTTGACATGAAAAAAAATGAAGAAAGATAAAGACCAAATGCAAAATTCATTATTTAAAAAAAAGTCATAGACATGCAAGAGAAGGTGCACAAAACTCAGATACAAGTAGTTCGCATCATGAATGACATAAAAGTGGATTATGCAAAGATGAAAGAGGAATTTTAAAAAAGAGATTTAAAGTGACACAAGAGATGCAAAACAAAAATAAAGTCATGAAAACACAACCGTTAGAGGACAGTACAGAAGTTATGAGACTTTTAGCTGCATAAATCAATTTCTAAAAATTCAGATGTTCAAAGATGATGTAGAGAGATGTCTATGGAACACCTTGACAGACAGTCTGGAGATATATTTCCAATTAATCATCTAGAAGAAAGAGAGCAAGTGTCCATTGCCTATAATCATTTACAAGGATCTGCTGAGGAATGATAAAACTCACTAATAAAAAAACTAACTACCTATATTAAACACAAAGAATCAATTTTTGAATAATCTTTGAACTGAAGAGCACCAAGAAGGAATGAAGTATCAAATTATGCAAAACAATTTTGCATAAAAAGTGATGAAAGATACACATAATCCATTAGAAGGCAAATTTCAAAATCGAGGACATTGTCCACATGTGGCATGACAGAAATACAGATCATCAGAATTATTTGGCATCACTTATCCTCTCATATTAAACATAGATGATCATTAGCAGTGACTACAAAACCATAAACCAAATGGTTGAGTTTTTAAATGCCATCATCATCAGTCACCAGATTCATGGTGGTATAAGTTTTAGAGAAGGCATCTTCATTAAATTAAATATGCAAAGCAAAAGGAATGAAGCATTCTTTGGTTGTATCAAAGTGAAAAATGTCCAAAGATTTTAATCCTACAGATGGTGGCAAAAGATAAGAAGCCCTTTCCTAACCCATGAAATAAGACCCTCCAGATAAATCTCCAGAGAATTCATCACATCCAGGAATCAGTGTTGGAATAGAAATAGATAGATATAAGTAGACCCAGAAAATAAAGAGAAATGAGATCCAAACCAGCATGAACAAATCAGCAGTGACCCAGAAGTTTGTAGAATATATTTCAAATCAATTAGGAAGAGAATTCCATCTCCTCTGCAGTAATATCTTGGCAGGTTTAAAACTTTATATAAAAAAATAAAGGCTGACTGATTCCCTGTTTTGACCCTAGATCTGTTAAAAAGATTAATGTTTTATTATGAAATGAACTTATAAAATATTTTCAAATATATATGACAATCCCAAAACTGACATTAAAATTACCAAAGAGAGAAATTACCAGCTTGCTTAAAAGGCAATAGTGACTATTATTTTTATTTAAAAAAAAAAAAAGGTTGTTTTCTCATCCCTGGTGTTCACCTCGAGATGTCTCTATTTCTAGGTCAATTCCTAGAAATATACCGTTTCACCAGCATTCACCCAACAAAAGAGGAAATTTTCTACATTATAAACACAGAAAAGAGTCCTCACATTATGTTGGATGGAGGAGGTGGTGGTGGTGGTGACAGAAGCCAACACAAAGAGACTTCTTTCTATGATAAAACACAGAAAGAGTTCCCGACGGCTGCCGATTATGGCTTTTTTCTATGCTAAAAGCAAAAAGAAAGAAATGCCTTGATTGGCTGCCATAGTAATTAATTTTGTTCATCATTTTCTTGTAATAGTAGAATATCTATTTTCTCTGTAGTTTCGTGTGAGAGTGTGTGTATTTGAAGCAGTCGTAGTTTTTTAAAATTTGATAAGACGTCTATTTTTTTTAATGTGTTGTAACTTACTTTACTGTTGTAAGTTTAGTAATAATGTCCTGAAGATTCCATTACGAATGGGTAACCCTCAAAAATTGCTTTTAAGGGTGCGGAATGGAAAAAATGTCAAAGATCACACGAAAAGTACCATTTTCGCGAGAATTCGTCTGTGACCAGTTACTTTTGCTATATATATACGCACAAACAAAAACAACCCAGTGTCTAATTATTAGTAATTATTTTTCCAAAAAAGAAAATTAGTCGGCTATTTTTTTTTTACATTTATTATTTCAAAATAAGATTAGTTTTTATATTTACACACTAACAAAAACAACCCAGTTCCTGATTAATTACTGTCTTAAAAAAAAAAAAGAAAGCAAATTCAATGGGGTTTGATTTTTTCAATGGAATATTTGAATTACGGGTTTTTTATATATATAAGATTTACAAAAAAAAAAAAGAAACCCACTTTCTGATTAATTACTGTCAAAAGAAATGCAAATTAGTCGGCTATCATTTTTAAATTTAGTATTTCAATAACGTACCCCTTTTTATATAGACAGACTTAACAAAAACAACCCACTTTCAGATTCATTACTGTCCCCCCCCCCCCAAAAAAAAAAAGAAAGCAAATTAGTCGGGTATCATTTTTCAATTGAGTCTTTCAATGACGGTTCTTACTAATAGTAGACAGGTATCAATTCTAAATTGTAGTATATAAATTACGTTACTTTTGATAGATTTAGAATTACTTATTGCTTTTTTAATAAAATGATTGATTTACTCTTGACCAAAAATACCGTAACTTTAAAAAAAGACACATATAAAGTCCAAAAAAAAATGAGAAAAAGCCCCATAACTTTAAAGACACACACACAAACTAAAAAACAATCTAAGATTAATAAACATTGACTTATTACATCTTGCTTTTGAATCAAATTATTGATTTACTCTTGAAAAAAAATACCGTAACTTTAAAAAGACACACATAAAGTCCAAAAAAAAATTAGAAAAACCCCCATAACTTTAAAGACACACACACAAACTCAAAAACAAGATAAGATTAATAAATATTTACTTATTATGTCTTGCTTTTGAATAAATTATTGATTTACTCTTGAAAAAAAAAAGACCATAACTTTAAAAAGACACACATAAAGTCCAAAAAAAATTAGAAAAACACCGTAACTTTAAAGACACACACACACACAAACTAAAAAACAATATAAGATTAATAAACATTTACAAAAATGAAAAAACTAACATCATATAATAGTATTAGTTAGTAGAATATTTTATTACAAATCTAAAAAATCTGATCTTTTTAGATCAAATCGATCATTTAGGTCCGGCCCGGAATCGTTATATGTATATATTTTTGATTACATCAATGCCATTCCGTGGCGAACACCAGGGATGAAAAAACAACTGAAAATAATTAATAATTTAGATATTAGAAATAACTAAGAAACATATGACTGGGATAATTATTAACTGATTTATGCAGATAATAAAAAAATGCTTTTGGTCATGTACATGAGGCACTGTATTGTCATGTGATGTGTTGAAGTTTGTCTCAAGTGCTGATGCAACATTTTTTTTAAATTTATTCACCTGTAAGACTTAAAGAAAGCAGAGTGCAGTTTAAGTGTTTGTGGAATTTATCAGCCTCTAAGACTCAAAAGTGAGCAAGGCTTAATTTTCTCATGGTATTTATCGGCATCTAAGACACAAAAGGGAACAAGGCTTATATTTTTAGTTTAATGCATTATGAGTAGCTTATCAAAAGTTCTATTGAGACAATTTTTCTAGTGTTCATGCTATAATGTACACCTTAATGTTCTATAATGAAATTTTTATAGATTGTTCAGTTAAAATCCTATTTATTCATTATAATGTTGTGTATCATGTAAATTTCTGCACATTATGGACATTGTAATAATATCCGCACTTACGTCTGTGCCAAGGTTATAACTGCAAGTCATACTGTGCGGTCAGCAAATAATGTTATACAATTCCCACGCTGTTCTTTTCCACGAAGCTCTCTAATGAATTGGTCTGCCACGAAGCTCTTCAAATGCATTGGTCTGCAACGAAACTCTCCAATGAATTGGTCTGCAACAAAGCTCAGCCACGGATGCTCTGTGTGGTCAGCAAATAATGTTATACAATTCCCACACTGTTCTTTTCCACGAAGCTCTCCAATGAATTGATCTGCCACGAAGCTCTCCAAACGAATTGGTCTGCAACAAAACTCTCCAACGAATTGGTCTGCAATGAAGCTCAGCCACGGATGCTCTCCAATGAATGGTATGCACTGACTGCTCTCCAATGAATGGTCTGCAAGCGGATGCTCTCCAAATGCATGGGCTGCAACTTGCTACTGCATGGCTGCTCTCTACTGCTGTCTATATTACACTGCTCGATGTTACCCAGTCTTCTTATTGCACTCTGACAACTGCAACAATCAATCAATGCACTGACCAATAAGGTAATGTCTCTTATCTAGAAACATTTGTAATTAACAAATATTTCTAGGAATTGTCGATCACCATTACGTCAATGCACTAATTAAATTCCTCAGCTATCAGAGCGCGATCTAAAAACAGCCTTACAAATAAATTCTAGTTTTTCTGGAGTGCACAAAAATGTCTGCCATTTTTACAAACACTACACACCTCCCTCCACTCCAGAAAAACCCTTGTTGCTAATGTTACTAATTGGGATTGACATTTTCACCCGGTTTCTCTGTCTACGGCTAAACTTGTAGTTCAACGTATTCACTACTCCCAGGTTCCAAATGCAACTGCACCATTGTAATATCTGCACTTACGTCTATGCCAAGGTTATAACTGCAAGTCATACTGTGCGGTCAGCAAATAATGTTATACAATTCCCACGCTGTTCTTTTCCACGAAGCTCTCCAACGAATTGGTCTGCCACGAAGCTCTCCAAATGCATTGGTCTGCAATGAAACTCTCCAATGAATTGGTCTGCAATGAAGCTCAGCCATGGATGCTCTGTGCGGTCAGCAAATAACGTTATACAATTCCCACGCTGTTCTTTTCCACGAAGCTCTCCAACGAATTGGTCTGGCAAAAAGCTCTCCAAACGAATTAGTCTGCAACAAAACTCTCCAACGAATTGGTCTGCAAGAAGCTCAGCCATGGATGCTCTCCAACGAATGGTATGCACCGACTGCTCTCCAATGAATGGTCTGCAAGCATATGCTCTCCAAATGCATGGTCTGCAACTTGCTACTGCGTGACTGCTCTCTACTGCTGTCTATATTACACTGCTCGATGTTACCCAGTCTTCTTATTGCTCTCTGACAACTGCAATGATCAATCAATGCACTGACCAATAAGGTAACGTCTCTTATCTAGAAACATTTGTAATTAGCAAATATTTCTAGGAATTGTCGATCGCCATTATGTCAATGCACTAATTAAATTCCTTAGCTATCAGAGTGCGATCTAAAAACAGCCTTACGAATAAATTCTAGTTTTTCTGGAGTGCACAAAAATGTCTGCCATTTTTACAAACACTACAGACATATGTATCTGGTAAAACATTACTTGTGAAGCTTAATTATAAAAATTATTAAAGAAATTAATAGGAGTTAAAAGTTCTGTAGTAAGAGAACAAATGAGAACTGAAAAGTTCCTGTGTTCTATTGCCTCATCTTAAAGGGAAAGAATTTGTAACTATAGCAATGGTTACATTAGAATGCTACAGAGAAAAAAAAATGTGTTTAATAAAAAGTCCTGTGAACTGCTTTAAAAATATATACAAACTGCTATTTGCATATGTGCAAGTATGTACATGTCACTTGAGAAATAAAAGTGTAACTGCCTAAAGATTAAAAGAAAAATTAATTCATGCACATTATTAAAGATCATTAAGCATTACTGTGTAATATGTGAGAAACCAAATGATAAATTACATTATAAAGGGGAAAAAAATTTGAATTGCGTATTTTTTTAAAAAAAAAAATCTAAATTTGAACCTTGTTTAGTTTGCCTTTCAGATGAAAGTTTTAATTAAGCAACTTGTCTGTTTCATAGTAAAGTTGGATGGCCAAACTAAATAAAAAATTAAAATTTTGAATTAATAATATTTTAGAAGTTATAATGAAAAATGTAAAAGGCAGCAGTGAAAATAAAAAAAGGACTTAATTAGTTCTGAATATTTGCTATTTAGATTTTGATTAAGTAAAAATTTAGGTAATGGATTAATAAATACCACAGCAATTAACAATATAATTAAGGCAGTGAAATAATTAAAGTAAAATATGTAGAGATAAGCCAAGAATTTATGTGGAGATTTATATACTAAAAAAACACCTTTCAAAAATTATTGACTAGAAAATGTTATAAAAAGATCTTAAAATCATTTGTCTCTCTCTTGTCTTATTTAATTTGTTTTTACTGGTATTATTTTGTTTTATATTGGCCTATGCTCTTAGGCCAGAATAAAACCAGCACTCTGAGGTGAAGTATGAGAAGCTTAAAAACACAGATAAAATGTTAATTTTTTTTTCATATGTCATAGCACTGTCCGGGAGGCGAACCCACAACTGTCTGCTACCAACTACTTGCTTGAAAGGTAGCTGCGATGACCTCTCGGCTAACAATGCTTGATAAAATGTTAATATATTTGCCACCAAAAAACTGTAATACTCTGCAAATATAAACAATATGTCTTATATACATATCTTTGCAATGGCAGGCTAACACTCCAGTACATCTCATGTTTTGACTTTGCCACAATATAGCTAATAATTATAAAGTAAATATCCTAAGCTAGAGTTAAAAATAAACCCATCACTTTTTGAAAGATATTTTTCATTATCCAAGATATCTGTTTACAAAATGCTCATCTTCTAAAGTCAGATAGTAAAGAAAATAAGTCAGTGTAAAATAGAAACCAGAACTAGCAGAGATGTAAAGTGTTTAAAAATTAATACAACTCTAATCAAGAAATCATCCCAATTATAGAAACTGACCAAATGAATGATCCTTAAAAGAGTTAAATTTGTAGAAACATATATTTATGCTTAAAGTAAGAATTCAAAGGACATAAAAATGCAATGACCGCATAATAAATCAATAGATAAGAATTTATTATTACTTTTTTTTTATTAATAGACATAAAATAAGTTAATTAAAATACATAAACTATTAAAAACAACTAAAATAAAATAATGTTTCAAAATATATTTTGTAATTAGTATTTTCATTTCAAATATTTCATAAGTGCACGTTCTTACATATTTTCATAGTATATTTTGTAATTAATATTTTTCTTATATATCTCATGAGTGCATATCACTTGCTAAGTTCTTATATTTTTTTATTCTAATATGTATTTTATTGTTCTTTTTGGTATTATTATTATTATTATTATTATTATTATTATTATTATTATTATTATTATTATTATTATTATTATTATTATTATTATTATTATTATTATTATTATTATTATTATTATTATTATTATTATTATTATTATTATTATTATTATTATTATTATTATTATTATTATTATTATTATTATTATTATTATTATTATTATTAAGTGCAAGCACTTGATATAATAATAATGTGAAAGCTAAAACCTTTGACAGTTGCACCTTAAAAATGCTTATGTGACAGCGAATCAGATGTAATAATGACTGCACATGGAACTCTCAATTCAAAAACACAAGCCAGAATTATGAGAAAAAGATGGAACCCCTTCATCTCTACTTAAATTTATATATAAATAAGGCAGACTCAAGCATTCTGAACTAAGAACATGAAGCTTAAAACACCTTCACATTTAATTCACTAAATATTATATATAAATAAACAATATGAAATCTTTCAATTTACTACAAAGCAATTTTCAAATCTAATGAAATGATAGTAACAAATGTAAATAAATTAAATTTATTAAGCACAAGCAGATGATATAATAATAATGTGAAAGCTAAGACTTTCGACAATTGCACCTTAAAAATGCTTATGTGACAGCCAACTGTCAAAGGTTTTAGCTTTCATGTTATTATTATATCATCTGCTTGCACTTGATAAATTTAATATATTTACATTTGTTACTATTATTTTATTAGATTTAAAAATTGCTTTGTAGTAAATCAAAAGATTTCACATTGCTTATTTATGTAAATAATATTTATTTTTATTTTTATTTTTAAAGCACAGATGATATTGAAATTAAACTAAGAGACTGCAAATCTCTCAAGCGCTTGTAACTATCAATAGCCAATCAGATTGTAAATACTAAGAGAATTAACAAGAAAAGGGTGGTAACCACTCTCTTCTTTGCTTGTCTTTCTATATATTCAAGCCAGTCCAAAGTACTTATATCTGAAAGCGTGAATCTTAAATATTTTCACACTCAACTCACTGAATTCAAATAACAAACATACAGCATGAAATCTTTCGATTTACTACGCAGTAGTTTATTGATGTTATAAATTGCAGAAATATATATAATATTTAGTGAATTAAATGTAAAGGTGCTTTAAGCTTTACATTCTTAGTTCATAATGCTTGGGTCTGGCTTATTTATATATAAATTTAAGCAGAGAAGAAGGTGGGTTTTATCTTTTTCTTGTATTTCTGGCTTGTGTTTTTGAATTGAGAGTTCCACATGCAGTCATTATTATATCTGATTGGCTGTCACATAAGCATTTTTAAGACACAACTGTTGAAGGTTTTGCTTTCACGTTGTTGTTGTTATTATTATTATTGTTGTTGTCATTATTATTATTATTATTATTATTATCTTTCAAAAAGACATTTTATTGATTCTATAAAAGGTTAGATCAAAAGTGTTTTACATAATTTTCGTATATACATTGATTTATTCTGTTACATAAGAATATCTGAGTATTATAGTTCAATTTATGGCTTGTTGAGTTCTTTGAATTTTGTGACTTGAATGAGTCCTTAAAAATAATTGATAATAATTGATGTACAAGTTGCTTTTTTGATAATCTTTTTGTAGTTTATAGCTTATATGCATGTAATTAAAAGTCTGAGAAGCTATTGAAAAACTTTTTCTCTAGTAGTTTTTGTCAGATCCTTAGTGTTGCTTTATAGTACTGATTGTTCTTTTAGTAGTGATCATATTGCAGCATATAAATTGGGGTTTGTTCTGATTTTATCTCAGTTTCTTATTAGTGTTAATTTGTTGCAAAAGACAGCTGGATGTCGCTTGGTGTTATTTTCTTTTATAAAAGTGCACCTTGTACACCAAAATGTGTATATTATTATTATTATTATTATTATTATTATTATTATTATTATTATTATTATTATTATTATTATTATTATTATTATTATTATTATTATTATTATTATTATTATTATTATTATTATTATTATTATTATTATTATTATTATTATTATTATTATTATTATTATTATTATTATTATTATTATCATTATTATTATTATTATTATTATTATTATTATAGCCTCAGTAAATATTACTTACATAATCAATGTAATAAATTTATAATTACAACTTTATATTCTTATTATTGTGGATGAATTTTTGTAGTTTGTAAATATCAGTAAATATTCAGAACTAACTCAATTATTATATATTAATCAATTCAATTTACTAATTTACCAAAATACAAAATACAAATATAGTCATCATCATCAACTATTATCAATACCCTGCAGGATGAAGGTCTCTCCAAGTCAAACCATCTTCTCTGATCTTTAGCTTCTCTTCTCCACATCACCCCTGCACACTTTCTTATTTCATCCATCCATCTCACATGTGGTCTATTTCTGAGTCTTTTACAATCTCTTTGAATCCAGTTTAATATTGCAATTGTCCATCTATTATCATCTCTTTTAGCAATATGTCTAGCCCAACTCAACTTCAGTCTTTTAATTTTTTCAATGAGATTAATTACACCTGTTTGTTCTCTTACCCATATATTGCATTATCGATCTCTTCTTATTACTCCTAACATGCATCTCTCCATACTTCTTTGAGTGATCTGAAGTCTCTGTATTGCTCTTCTATTAAGTGTCCAAGTCTCAGATCTATAAGTAAGAACTGGTAAAACACATTTATTAAAAACCTTTCATTTCAAACACATAGATATATTTCCTCTTAGTATCAAGTTATTTCTAACAAAAGCACCCCAACCAAGTTTAATTCTATGATTAATTTCATCCATTATGTTTCCATCTGTATTAATAATCTGACCAAGGTATTTGTAGTTGTTAACTTCTTCTAACTCATCATAATCAATTTTTATTTTCATAATTTGAGAAAATCCATTGAACATTACTTTTGTGTTTTTAACATTTATCTTTAGTCCTACTTTCCTACTTTCATCTGATAATCCCTGCAGCACTTCCTGCAGTTCTAACATTATTTGCAAAAAACAACTATATCTTCTGCAAAATCTAAATGACTTAAATAATCTCCATTTATTTTCACTTCTTTAGATTCCCACTTTAATCCACAAAATACTTCTTGCAGCACTGCTGTAAAAAGTTTTGGAGATATTGAGTCAATCTGTCTTACAACCTTATCAATGTTAACTTTCCTAATATCATTATGTAATATAATTGTTGCTGTTGCATTTTTATAAATATTCTTTAAAATATGACAATATCCTGGATCTATATCTTGATCCAATGCTTTAATCACTGAACAAATGTTTATAGAATCAAATACCTTTTCATAATTTACAAATCCAAAGCATAATGGCAACTCATATTCATTTGCCCTTTTTATAACTTCTCTCAATGCCTGAATATGATCTACTGTACTAAAACCACTTTTAAATCTAGCTTGTTTTCTTGGTTGGTGGAAATCCAATGTTCTCTGTAGACAAGTTGTAATTATCTTGGTAAAACTTTTGTATAAAACTGATAAAAAGCTGATAGGTCTGTAATTTTTAATATCTTCTTTATCACCTTTTTTAAATATTAATATTAATATTGCATTCGTCCAATCATCTAGTACATCTTTATCATTTAGACATTTGGTATATAACTTTGCTAAAAAAAAATTCTATTTTTTCACCTGCTTCTTTTAATATATCAATTATAATTCCACCATTACCTGGAGCCTTTCCTTTCTTCATAAATTCCTGGGCAATTTGAAAGACATAATAAATATAGGAGATACTTGTTCTTTATTACTATATAATTCTTGATAGAAGTCTTCTATCCATTTCATGATGTCATCTCTCTTTTTAGTAACAGTTCCATTTTTTTTTCTTTATTGCAGATATAAATTTTCTACCAATACCAAAATCTTATTTTACCCTCTTGAAACATTTAGTCTCTTCTACAGCTTTCCTTGCTAGTTCACAGTTATACTTTCTTATATCATTTTCAACTCTTTTCTGCACCATTTTTCAGAATTCAAGGTATTCTATCCTTTTTAGTGCATCATTTTTGTATATCTTCATATTCATTTTTTTCTTCATAAATTCTCTAGTCTCAGTAGAAATTTTATTGGTCAATTACTGTTTTTTTCTACCAGCTATTTTTGTTGCAGTTTTTAAAAATGTATCAGTCATTGCACAAATATAGTATATATACTTAAGCTGTATTGAAATTCTGGGTTCAAATCCCCTCTAATTAATTCATTAAATGTAGTCACTAGACTTTTTTTCATGAAATTCTCACATTAGTCTGTATTATTGAGGTACAGAAATATCTGTTGATTTTCTGATCACTGTTATTATTATGATTATAAGAATAAGCAATGGTTCATGTTTTCTATATCAAATACAGTGGTTACTATGTCACACATTTTCATATTCATCTGAGTTAGTTGTGATTGGAAAGATTTAACATCTAATAAACTAGGGTGGATTTGAAGCCAACTATAGATCTTTCTCATTATAGAGTTGACACTTTAATCTGCAATATGATAAATATATTATAAATATTTATAGTGACAAAGCATAACCCCTCTCTCTGCTTTAACCTGTTTTGTAGGAATGATGGTCAGGAAATATGCGACCATCATAGTTAGTTAAAATATTCAGTCTAAATATAATGGTGCACAATACTTTGAGAATATCTAATACCATTTAAACAGCAATAAAACAACATGCACAGAAAATTATATATAACAATATTTATTCAACAATCATAATAATGATGTAAAAAGCATTAATAATGTGATAGTCCATACATTCAAATAAGCTATAATTTATCCTTGAGTGGAAATAGACATTATTCACCCAAGGAGTTAACTAATTTCCTTTATGTATTTTTAATTTAAAAATCTCTAGCATATACATATAGACTTTTAGAAATAATTATAGTTCAGTAATTTAAATGTCTTCGATGGACAATATACTACTTCTGTATACAAACAAATTAGCTCGCAATTGAGTATTTTCTTGGCACACACATATTTACACATTTATTTAATCATAATTTCACTATTATTTTTTACTTATGGCTGTGTTAACTTCAGTTAATTACTCTTTTTCAGTAACCAATTTTAACCATCAAGAATTGCTTCTTTTTTTCGACTGATCCACTTTGATTGTGTGAGGGTTTATTTATTTACCCTGATAATTTGTATGAAAATGCCTTTATTTACATACAAATATTATTCTATTCTATTTTTTATTGTGGTGATCTCTTTGCAGGTATTTTAAAATAGTTTTAGAAAGATAAATATTTTATAAGTGAAATAATCGTATAAAGAATCTTTATTTATAAATGTTTTATATTCACAGACATTCCATTTCTTCTTTACTCTAGAAATAATGAAATCGATGGCATATGGAATCTCTCAATTTAACAGTCAGTTTGATATGTGAAATTTTGGCAGTAGATCTTTTTCCTTCCTCTATTGAAGTAGTTACTCCTTGTTTTGTTTTCATGTAAAAACTCCTCTCTATTATAATTTAATTGCTCTTGATTTAGATCACTCTTTTGATCATCTAATAAAGTATTTATTTTTTCTAATTCATCCACTAACAAATTATTTTTATAAATGTCTGGCATGGGCTCATCAAAATAAAGATGAAGGTGGTTTATGTGTCTCCTCATTTCACTTCCATTTTCTAATTTGATAAATTGTTATTGTTTTGATATTTCCACTATTATGTCAGACATCCATTTACTTTTTGTATCCACATGTTTTCTTCTATTTGTTTCTCCCAATTGTTTTATCCTTTTTATTAGTAGATGGCAATAATGTGGAAATGAGCAGTCTTATTTGTATTGCTGAAACATACCATCCACTAATGCTTCCGATATCTCGTTTATTTTTTTATTTCAACATGTTTTTGAAATGTTGAACTGCTTTGTCTGCTATTCCATTTCTTTTAGGGTAATAAGGAAATGTGTGGATATGTTTAATCTCTTTATCCTGTGAGTAATCCTTAAACTTCTGTGAAGTAAAGCCTGTATCATTATTCATAATTATTATCTCCAGCAAATATTTCCTTTAATGCTGTTATTGTGTGTTCAGTATTCGTACTTTTTACTAGTTTAAATTTAATTAATTTAAGAAAATAAATCAATTAATATCAGTATTATGTTTTCTTTTATTAATCATCCATTATTCAAATGAATATGGTTCCAAAGAATCATGGACTTTTTTCAAGTTTCCAATTGTTTAGATGGTAATTTTGCTGTTTGTTAGAAATTATTAGTTTTTTTAACCATTCATTTGATGCCACCATAGCATGACTGGGCTAATGCCTTCATGCTTACAATTCTGGAATGACCTTGATGCAGAAAATCTAATATGTGCTCTGCCTTTAGGGGGAATAAGTACATGATCAGTCATTAGTATGCATCCATTACAAATTGAAAGATTACCTCTTATATTCAAGATTTCTTTTACCACTCCCATAGAACAAGTTTTAGCCAGCCATATTTTATCCACTTCATAAATTGGATATATTCTTTGTCATTTTAATCCACCTGGCTATAACTGAATTATTGATAGTTAGAGAGTTTAATATGACTGTATAAAAAATT
This sequence comes from Epiperipatus broadwayi, assembly GCA_028023455.1. Taxonomy (NCBI): domain Eukaryota; kingdom Metazoa; phylum Onychophora; class Udeonychophora; order Euonychophora; family Peripatidae; genus Epiperipatus; species Epiperipatus broadwayi. The sequence goes on from JAQFVV010012495.1 coordinate 2,160,359, forward strand.
TGATAACCGCTTATTACTTTTCCTTACTATCAGGTAACCAAGATAAGGTATCAATACATCTGATTTTTATCTCTAGTTTATAGACTAATTCAAAATCACAGTTTGACAAGATATTAATACAATGTACCATGCATTGCCTTACATGTAAAGGAGTTTTTTTATGTACCTAATATTTCTGATAAAGAGCAATGACTCATGCAGATCTAAAATTTTTACTCTTAAATGTATTAAATGTCTTAATGGTGAAAACCATTGCTAATACCTTCTTATCAATTTGACTGTAATTTTTATTTGCTGCTGACAATCTTGAAGCATAGACTACTGGACATTCACCTCATAGCATGGATGGCCAGCTCCAATACCATATTCTTATGGATGAGATGTTATTATAACATCTAAATTACTATAGTAATAAACCAACAATTTGTATGATGTTATAAGATCTTTCATTTTGAAAGCTGAATAATATTCATTGGTCTATGTCCAACATTGTTTCTTCTTCATTAGCTGGTACAATGGTAACTATCAGTGGGACTTCCCTTTCAAATAACTTTTATAAAAATGTGAACTTTCCAGAAATTCCTTTATATATATAGGCCTCTTAGCATTAGGTTGCATTTATAATGTGTTTGAGAAACTTTATTTATTCAGTGAACCATGTTAATTTTTATTTTAATCTTCACTTTTTCTAACTTTAAAAAAATTGTATCTTCTAACTTTTTTACTTCTGATTTCATCTTAGCAATAACCAAAATGTCCTTCAAAAGGGGAATCAGTTCATTCATCGATCCGAAGAGCATATCCATTTTCACCTGGAAAATATTTGGCACTACATTTGTTGCACTTATACAATTCCCTATGAGTAAACAGTATTAACAGTTCTGCTGTTTATTTATTTACTGGTATTTGATGGAATGCAGCCTTTAAATCTACCTTCACAAAGTAAGTAGCTTTTTGTAATGATTCCAGCACTTTGCATATGCTTGGGACCATGTACAAATCTTTATCAATATATTTGTTCAGTGTGACTCTATAATCATCCCACAATCTCAGATTTCTATCTACCTTTATTATCAAACTACTGATGGGCCCCATGAATCTTCAGTCAGAGTTAAGATTCATTTAGAAATTTTTTCATCCAGCATTTTTTCTATTGTCTCTCCAAGGCAATTGACACCTTGTAGGGCTTACAAATGATTGTTTGTGGGTTCTTTATCAACTCTACATTCATTAGTCATGTTTTCAGCTCTGTTGTTCTGGATTTGAACAGTCCCATGTATCCCTTTCATATCGGTTTCCATCTACTTGAACAGTTTTTATCACATTTATATAAATATTCAGAGATCAAAACTAATTTCTTCCCAACAATAGGCTAAAACATTTATTTACTTCATATAGCATAAGAAATTTTACTCTCAAATTTAAATTTATTGGTACAACCTTTTCATGTATTGTTTCCATTAATGTTTGTAGCAATCATATCTGACTTTTCAAGTGTAGACCTCTTATTATTCTTTTCACTAATTTTTAACCAATCTCTACTAGATATCAGTGACAACTGGTTCTGCTGTCCACCTCCATCATTACTAATTTGACTGCAAATATCCACAACCAATAATATGTGGTTTATTTTAATATCATTAAGCATCTTTACATTAACACTGTTATAACCTATTCCTCCTCCAGATCTGTAGTCTGACTTTTGCTTCTTAACATGTCTACACTTCTTAAAACAGCAGAGTTCTTTTTCACTGTTTTGGCATATTTTATTTTTGTGTTTGCTGTTATTCCTCAAATGTCCAGGTTTACTGTAACAATAACATATTTCATGTTTTTTTTCTATTAGAATTCAGAATATTTTTTGTTTTTTGTATTGTCAGTGAGATTTTCTCCATTTTTTTTGTGATAATATGGTCTGATGCATTATTTAGCATAGCTTCTTGTGTGATATATTCCTCCATAACCTCTTTACAATTTAGGTCCAAGTCACTCAACAATCCTTTTCTAAAATTTTTGTTCATAATGCCATATAGAAAATATTCTAATAACATGTCTTTAATTTCAAAGATATATTTGTAGTCTTTAGGTAACTTTCTTAAAGCTAAGTCATAGTCCACATATTTTTCTAGAGTAATTGCTTCCTATTTCATAATCTCAGCTATGCCACCAATTTTGATATTTTTGGAATAAAATATCTGTTTAATTTCTCCATAACCTTTTTATACAAAAATTCCTTTGGTCATTTGAAATCAGTTAATTTATTCACTACCTGGGTCACATCATAATCAACAAAATAGACAAGTATAGATACTTTCAAATATTCAACTTCTACCTTATTTATGAACATATAATACTTTACATGTCTAACATTAATTCTTTCATGAGGCACATATTAATGTTAAATTCCCGAGTAGAAGTATTAAATACTATCTTTTTTTTTTTGTTTATACATAAATTCTTCACAAATAACTAAGTATAACCATTCTATAATTGTTCTTTTCTAAATTGCCACTTCAGACCTCCTGTGTATATTCTTTCAAGTGTTGACTTACATCATTCTACTATGTTCTAACATGCATCTCTCCATACTTCACTGAGTGATCTAAAGTTTCTGTATTGTTCTTCTGTTAAATGTCCAAATCTCAGATCCATAAGTAAGAACTGGTAAAATACATTTATTTTAAAATCTTCCCTTTCAAACACATAGGCAAATTTTCTTTTAATATAAAGTTATTTATATCAAAAGCACTCCAACCAAGTTTAATTCTATAATTAATCTCAACCATTATGTTGCCATCTGTAATGATAATTTCACCAAAGTATTTGTAGATGTTAAATTCTAACTTATCATTATAAATCTTTATCTTCTTTCATTACTCTGTTTAACATTTATCTTTAGTCCAATATCTCTTGCAATATTTCCTGAATTTCTAAAGTATTATTTACAAAATAATGACATCATCTTCAAAATATACATGACTTAAATAATCTCTTTTTACTTTTACTTCCTTAGTTTTCTATTTTAGTCCACAAAATATTTTTTTGCAAAACTGTTGTAAAAAGTTTGAGAGATATGTAGTAATTGCTATATATATATATATAACAAAAAGAAATTATCCATTAAATATTATAATTTTATAATTAATATTAAGATAAATTTATATATTTAATCAATAAAAAAATAGTAATATATCACATAACCCTATTTCTTTTTTTAAGCTTGTAAAATATAAATTGCAAGCTTAAAAAAAGGAATGGGGTCATGTGATATATGACTTCATAGTTTTAAGTGATGTTATATTGCTAAGATTACTAATATATGGTTTGGCTGAAGATCTTTCAGCCCCATATGGCTATTTGAGTTAGATAGCTGGGTTTGAAGACATTGAAAATGTTCAGATTTTTTACTCAATGGTTACCTCTTAGATAAATTCTGGCTTTGGGTTGGTATTTTTAGATTTAGTGTCTGAAACTATCCTAGCGCCTGACTGAGGAGTGCCAAAGCACAAAACCATTGATCTGGGCTTGGGTGTGTTTTCTTATTGAGATATTTTAAATGCTTTCACTGGCTAAGCATTTATCACAAAGCTTGTTGAGCAATTAGCAAAGCTCTTTGTGTAAATGTATATATTTGTTTAGAAAAGAATAATTAATTATTTAAAATGCTTAATTTCAAACATGTTGTATATCATTGTTTTATATATTAGATGTGCATATATACTATCAGTCGAAACATAAATTGAGTAACAGGACAATAAATCAAGGGAATTATTTAGATCATCATTATTCTAGTTTGCCATTACTTTTTAGATTTTTAGCATACCTTGCATCTCAATAGTTTCTTAATAAGCTATGATGAACTTTTCTAACATTGAAATACATTAATACTGTAATGACTGGAATGTTGCTATTCTTCCACATGCACCTTACTATTACTTTCAGACAACCATGCTTTCAAGCCAAGATGCTTAAGACTGGCTTATATATATAAAAGTTAAGTAAAAGAGAAGAGTGGTATCATTCTTTTCTTGTCAAAAAATCTGTCATGTATCTAGGCCTGATCGCTTCTCAGACCGCTGTTTTAACAGCTATTGGCTGTCTGAAAGTAATAGTAAGGCGCATGTGGAAGAATAGCAACCTTCCAGTCATTACTAATTTAATAACAATATGCGATTTAAACAAAATATTATTAATACTGTAAGCAAATTATTTTGAAAATTATATGTATGTATTATAAGTGGAAGAATGAGCGTGAAATTTTTTATAATATAGATTTATTTGTATTGAAAACAAATACATTTGTTGTTAGTATAAAAATTTATTTAAAATCATAAATAAATTTACATCCAAATATAAAAGTTTTGTTTTTTACTTTACAAATATTAATATAGTTAAAAGACATTTTATTTATGGAAGCACTATTTATAACTAATACATATATATTACAGAATAAATATTTTTGTTGCAAACAAAAATACATACACACAAAAAAAATTGACATTTTATATTTTTATTTATTGATATGCAAATATACACATAATTTTTTTATATGCATAACAAACATTTTAAAGTACTATGCATTGTTCATGGTCACGCAAATGCAAAGTTTGTGTAAACTTAGAATAATTTATTCAACCCACTACTCTCAGTGCTGACCCACCTGATCACCAATATACGTATTTCGTGTTTAGCTAGTCCTCATCAGTTGGTCCAGATTATCATCTCCATATATGCTTAGCACATATATACAATCAGTGCTGGTTTAGCACGAAATACGTATATTGGTGATTATTTATCTTTTCAACATGTGTGTGACCAGGTGGGTCAGCAATATAAGATGGCACTGAGAATAGTGGGTCGTGTGAAAGTGTGAGTTCGAATCCCGCATATATTACATATATAAATGCAGGTTTAAGCCTGTACAATGTAATAAATTATTCAGTAACTACAAAAGCCAAACAAAGATTATTAATTTTCCGTTTATTTAGGATCAGTAAAATACACTTTTTTGTAATAAAAAGTTAAAAAAATTAAAAATGCCTACTTATTTTAAAAGTTTTTCCTTTTAATATTTTCAAAACTTAGAAAATTAAATAAAATAAAGTGCAACAAAAAATATGGGTATTTGTATATACACACAGCAAAAAAATATAAGTGGTTTTAACAAAAAAAAAAAAACATTTTCTAGAAATAATTACCATATTGCTTTCTCGCCTTTTAAAATTCAGATCAAAAAACCATCAAAATTTTAAGCTAAGCGTTATTTACTTCTTCCAGAATTTTTTTTTCATCTATTCTATGTTGCTGATTTAGAATGGTTATAGCTTGCCTAGAATTTTGAAATGCTTAGCTATAAAATATATTAAAGTTTATAGATTCTATTAAGAAATCAAAAAAAATAGGTGGCACTATAAAATATTGCAATCGAAAACATATTTTAGCCCATGTAGTTTAAAAATAGAGAGAATTTTAGATTGTGCTATTATTTCATAACACATTTGATTATTAATATCATTTTGTCATTGTTCGATTATCTTCTTCTTATAATAATATTCTCACGCGCACGCGCACACAAACGTCACTAAAGACGAAAATGAATTTTTATCTAAGATCACGTTTTAACACTTTCTCGAATTAACAGATAATTAATATTTTCTAGTGATTAGGAAACATTTACTTTAAAAAAATAAACATTCAAGTTTAGTTGCGATATGAAAAAAAGTCGATGTTATCAGAATGATTAATTAAAGCAAGTTGCATAAGAGGAAATATTTTTTTTTTACGTACAACGTGAGTGTGCGGAGATTTATAATATTTAAAAGCAAAAGCGCATTATCAGAGTCGACTTCTGATCTAATAATTTCAAGCTTTTCAGCGTTTGATAATAATAGATTGATATGTAATATAGGTATATTCTATTTGCTCAGTTTGTAATATTAAGCACCGGAACAACAAAGAAGTCTCTAGTTAAAAAGCAGTAAACTTCAACGATACACCACGCAATAAATGTATTATAAAAAGTATTTAAAAAATTGATTTTATACTAACATATAAAATTGAGTAATTAATTATTTATTTAATATAAGTATAGATAGCCACAGAAGTTTTTTTACTCCTAGTCAATTACAATTTTTAATATATTTTATTTATCAGAATTGCTCTGATCAAGTTAGCATAGATATAAAATAGCAAGGATTTCTGAATCAAATCTCAGTCGGGACGATTAAAACAATATCAACTTGGTATTTGAAAAGGAATGTTGTATTCAATCTTCTATTTATGTGCTTTAAGGTCAAAAGAGCCTTCTGAACAATTAACCTTATACTTATTTCTTTGAATTTGCTGTTGTTTTGTCCTGTGAGATCAATATATTTTGTGGTGCGCTCAGCTTGTGGCTAAGACCTGTAGAGGTCCCTACCTTCGAATTTTTCAGACGCTTATTCCTAAGGTTACAGCCTTAGTGGATATTACTTAATCAATTAACTGGAAATATTGTATTAAATCCAGCACTTCAGTGCCCAAATATGTTACTTTTCATATAGCTATTTACCAAAACAGAGTTTATTACAGAAATAGTTAAAATATTAAATATTATGAAAAAATATGAGAACTTCAATAGACGAAATCTGAAATGACATGGAAAAGTATAAGAGAACTTCTCTCATCACCTACAATAGCCCAGTATTGCAAGTAAAACTTAGTATCTTATTGCTAAATTTGTACAGGTTAAAATGCTTTAAAAAAAGTTTATTATTCAACACACATACATGTATTTCATCATATTGTAGTAATTGCTTTTCACTATAATAATACTAGAACATAGGCATTCCCATGACAATATTGTTCATCTGATCCTGTTATCTGTAACCAAAAACTAGTCAAATAAGTAAAAAATAATAACATATATTTTTAATATAAAAATTGTTTGGGGGGGGGGGGGGATGGAGGGTAGGGGAAATACAAACATGAAAATTTTATTAACATTTTGAAAGGTATGTTTTTATCTAATATAAATTTGCATAGGATTTTATACTGCATATATGTAACTAGAATTTTCATTATACATACCCTTAAAAGTTTGTTGTTTAAGTTTTATGGCAATGACTGTATGTTTAGTTTTAAGATAACATTAGAAGCAGAAATCTATTCTCTTTTCAGAGACACCTATTATAATTTCGAATAATTAATAAACATTACATTGTATTGGGAGATAGATATGTAATCTTCTTTGATTATTCAAGCTTAAGATAGATGTTTATAAAATAGTACGAATTTTTACTTTTAATAAAAATGTTAATTAAATTTAATAAAATAGTTATAAAACAAAATTTAAAAAATATATAATATATGGTGGGTATTTTAGGTAAAAAATAGCAATCTTGAAAAAAAAGATATTCTGAATAAATTTTAATCTAAAATTATTATCATGCTTGTTTATAGATCAATCAATTATTTTAATGATTTTAATAATAATATTTTATAAATAGATATTCAAATAGTTTTTATAACTATGTGCAATCTACCTGTTTTTCTTTTATATTTAATAAATTAATATTGATTAATGTATAATTCATTTATATAAATTTACTCACATAATATATTACTTATATATAACAAAATGTAAATTAGTTTAAATACCATTAAAAAAAAGTACTATGTAAACAATTTTATATTTCATTGAAATAAAGCTATTAATTAGTCATTAAAAAGATTTAACATTGAAATAGATGGATGGCTAATTTTATAATAAATTCAACAATGCATTTGATTTATGGATTATTATATTTATTATAAATTGATAATATTTATAAATGCAATGTTCTAATTTAATACTCATAGACATGATGGATTAATTTTATAAACCTGATTATTAAGTCAAATTAAGCAGTTAAAAATTATCACATGACCATATCACATGACCCCAGTTTACATATTGCTGTTTCAACAGTATACTATTTTTTTTTCAGTACAGTAGCGTCACCTACTATAATCTTTAGTAAATAATAGATGCCAGATGATGTTTAAAAAATCCCTATTCATTGCTGTACTACCTGAAATCCCCAAACTAATTTCAAGATGCATTAGAGCCTAAAAGTCCAGATACACTGTTCCAATATCCAAAGCCACTCATTGATGAAAACCATAAAATTGAAACTAGTCTGGGATATTGGATAGGACAGGACTGGATAGGAATTTATTGAATACTATGTTACTGGCATCTATTAGTTACTACAACTTACAGTAGGTGGCATACCTATGATGAAAGAAAAATAGATTGAAAATCACCCACTATTTGCTGCAAATTTTGTTATAATAGATTTTTTTGCTGTTTTTAATAATCATAAATTATATTATTTTTAATTTTTAAATATAACTTTTACAATTAAAAAAACAGTTTTAAAATACACATTAATTTAAATTTTAAAACTTTGTATAATCATTTTAAATCCCGAATATTATTAAGTTAACATATTTTAGTTTTTATTCAATTTTCTCAATACAAAACATTTTATAGATTTTGTAATAAAAATTAAAAATATTATTAAAAAGCAAAATAAGAAGTATCTTAGAAATAAACAATCATTTTAAAATATCCAAATATTTTTAATAAGTATCTATTTGTTTTGTTTTTTTTTTTAAAAAAAATGAAAATGTAAGTATATTGAAAAGAATTAAGAGAAATTGAAATATATTTAAAACAGACAAAACTCTCCATACAGTAGTGCCACTCAGTGCCAATCAAAGTAATCAATAGATGCCAGAAGACTTGTGCATAAAATCCCTATCTAGTGCCTACTCATCCAATATTCCCAGACTAGTTTCTAGGTGCATCGCTCTCAGATCCAAAGCTCCTCACTGATGAAGACCACAAGCCAGAAACTAGTCTGGGGAAATTGGATGAGTAGGCACTAGATAGGGATTTTATGCACAAGCCTTCTGGCATCCATTGATTACTCTGGTTGGCACTGAGTGGCATTATTGTATGGAGAATTTTGCCTGCTTTAATAACAGTAATGTGCTAGTATAAGAAATAGTGATCATGTGATATTTAAAACAATTAAAATTACGTATATATATATATTTCAGCAATTATGACATAATTTCTCTTTTCCATATTATAACTCCAATTTTAGAGAATTTCATCATAAATACAGAACTTATCTAAATTTATTAAATAGAACTATATTACAATTGAATTTTTTTTTTCTAAATCTGTTATGCATTAAAGAAAAGGTGATGAATTAAATCTCTTTGAGAATATTGTTTGGAAAATAAACATTTCATATCAGAAATCATAATAATATACTCAATTGTGATGTGATGCACAGTAACTTCTTCTTAAACGGAGTCAGGAATCTCTCAGCAACTATGCCCAGAGGAATCTGTTGGGCTCTTTATCTTTCATTCCCCACTCTTAAGTTTTCCCATATTCTGCTCCATCCCATTTCCACAACATAATCTTTGTCAACTCTATGGCCTTTATATCTAAATCCCCCTTATCTTTCCCAAACCCAGCATAAAAATCAATAACCCACTTTCTGTATAATTACTTTGTTCATATTTATTCTTCCATAACTTCATTATTTGTAGCCTTTCTGCTTTCAAGCATTTACATTCAATTAACAGATGCCTAATATTTTCTATTCCTTCCTTACACAATTTAGACTAAATTACCCATATTTTTCCATTTATTATTTATTATTATTATTATTTGTAATAATACGTTGATTGTAACGCCTTCTGTTTAGCTAAATTTAAAATTTAACTCATTAAAAGTATCTCACCAACATCATCATATCTAATTTAGCTGAGAACAGAAATAAGAACAAATAGATTATTAACATAATAAAATCACTCCTCTCTCCCCCAATCTTATACATGCTTTTGTTGATAGTGTGTGTGTTTGCATATCAAAACTAGAGAATACTATAACTAAATCTTAATTTAAGTACAATTTATTTTTATTTAGTAAAAATAACACCAACAAAAATGATACAATTTTAAATTAATTTGATATTTAATATAAATATATATATACTCTTTTAAAACTTTTAAAAGTTATAATTAGAATAATAGCAAAATAAACAATAAGTATTACAAAAAAAGAAAAATAAACGTTAAAACCTTCAATATTTTTTTTAATATTGTGATTTTCTGAAAAAAAATTATCAAAATTTAGTATTAAAAATTTAATTAATTTGATTAAAAAAATGTGTTTAAACACACGGACTATGCATGCATATATGTATATGTAATCTACTATTGTTTATTCATATATGTTGTGATTGTGTGTAAATGATTAAACTTAACTAAAAATTAAAAATTTATTTTAAAATTTATAGTAATAGTGTTATTAAAATAAAGTATATCTCAATATTACAATAATTATCATCAAAAAGTGTTAGAATAAATTTGCCAAAAATATAAATTCTGTGTTTCTATATTTGAATTTTTTTTTTAATATATACAATAGGTGTTGTTGTTTTTTTAATTATAAAAAAAATATTTTGATTTTTATTGAAGTATTAATCATGATACTGTATAATTAATAGTGTGAAATTTCTAAATATATTATAGTGACTACTTTTTTCTCTCTCTAAAGTATTGGATCTTCTCCAATAATATAACCTTTGGGCTTAAAATAAATTTTGTAGGTTGTCTATAAAAGTATTACAAATGTAATATACGCAAATCAATTGTTTCCATCTAAATATGCATATTGATAAAGTGTTTATGTTAATAAAAAGAACATTAATGAATGTAGATATTGTTCTTTTTTTTAAAAAAAAAAAAAAACCCACATAATTTGTCTTAGTTTTAAACACGTGATTTATATGTAAGATAGATAAAAAAATAATAGAAACAGAGAAATAGATAACACTTAAATTTATATGCAAAAAAAAAAAAAAAATCCTTTTTTTAACAACATAAAAATGTCAATGAATTCCCTTTTTTATTTAAACAAAATATATAAGTATTATTATTGAATTAATGAAAACCTGAAAATATGTTATTTATTTATAACCTTTTAACATCTATTCGTGTGTGTACATGTTAGTTGGTTAATATGAGAAGGAAACATAAACATTAAAGAATTTCCAAAGACACTTTTTCTGGATTATCAGGAGCAAAAGTAACACGAGAAACTTGGGTTCGTTGAGGTTCTGTGGCACTGTCGTAGCTTGGAGGACTTAGCTAAAAATGATAAAAACGTACATATAAGTAAATAAATATAATTTTGGATTTTAGTTAATAATATATTTACATTCATTTAAAAACAATGTTAAAATTAGGTACGTTTCTTTTTAAATATAGTAAATAAAAAGTACCTCCTTATTTTTATTTGATATGTATATAACATCTAAAGCAGGGGTCCCCAACCCTATGCCCGCGGGCACCATGGCGCCCGCAGACCATTTTACGTTTGCCCGCTGCTATCCGAACATGATAAAAAATTATTTATCTGATACAAATAAATTTAATTTTTAAAATTTCTTATAAATTATTGTATTATATTGTAATCAAATTATAGGGCATACTATAATTTTACAGTGTAAAAATATAAACGTTACTCATATATTAAAATTTTATTTTTAAAATAAATATTTTTTTGTACATTATGTATATTATTAACAATATCCAACTATAAATTTACATTGAAAAAATAAATGGTGCCCGCCACCTGGCGGGTATTATAGAATGTGCTCTTAAATACAAAAAGGTTGGGGACCCCTGATCTAAAGCATTTACTATATGGTTAATATCTCAAAAAGTCAAGTAATATTCAAATCCTTAAGTTTTAAATAAAGCGTAACAAATCCATTTAAATAATTAATATTTTCCTATTCAGAATCAATCCAAAAATTTTACCTCTCTGGCCAATTAGCTTTTAAGAATCTTACGATATTAACAACTGCCTACCTAAATTCAGGCTGAGTGAACCTTGAGAATTTTTTCAGATCAGAAACAGTGTTTTTCAATTAGCCAACCCAATGCAAATCTAACTATCAAATATGGCTCAGCGAAAGAGTACAGATTCCAGGTTTATTTGAGTTGATTTTATGAGCATTAATGCATTGATTGAAATATAGTAGTCATGTGATTTAGCCTTGACAACTAATGGCAAATGCCTGCTCAGCCTCTATCACTTAATATTAATTTTTGACTTTTTTACTACTTTCTAACTTGGTCATTTTAATGTCATTGTCAATAAATACTAATTAACTTCAATGCATTTCATACAATGAAAATGCTATATTTTATTACACTTCATTTTCAAAAATAGTTCACAATTTCAAGTATATAGCAATATTCTTAAGAACTGTAATAACATAATATAAACAAAATAATAATTTGCAATAAAAATTAAAATGTATATGAAAGTAAAACATAAATTATCAAATTCCATTTTAGCCATGAAATAATTAACCAAATCCATAGCACAACATTTAGCAAACTAAAGAATGAAACAGACTATCTATTTTTTACATTTATTGCTAGCAAAATTTGCTAAATGTACTGAAATTGCAGAATGGATTTAATATCGATGTTAGATCTAACTATGTCATAGTTAAACCACTAAACATCACATGATCACCATCTCTTATGCTAGCACATGTTATTAAACAGGCAAAACTCTTCATACAGTACAGTCACACTGTGCAAACCAGAGTAATCAATGGATGTCAGAAGGCTTGTGCATAAAATCCCCATCTAGGGCCTACTCATCCAATATCTCCAGACTAGTTTCTGGCTTGTGGCCTTTGTTAGTGAGGAGCCTTGGATCTGAGAGCACTGCACCTAGATCTTAGGATCCAATGCAATCCTCCAGCAGCCACCTTTTATCTCTACTTAATTACAAAACTATGGGAATGAAATTGAAAAGACAATAATATTTTCAATCTAAGCTCAATAGCTTATGTTACCAGAAACTAGTCTGGAAATATTGGATGAGTAAACCCTAGATGGGGATTTTATGCACAAGACATCTGTCATGCATTGATTACTCTGGTTGGCACAGGGTGGCACTACTGTATGGAGAGTTTTGCCTGTTTATGTAACAGTTATTTGTGATATCAAATTTAATTAGGAAAAGAATAAAACAATATCTTATTTCCAGACTTCTGCATTAATAATCAAATGTAAATTAAATGATAACAATTAAACAGTAAGTTTACATGGTAACTAAATGTATAAAAAAATACAAATGACTCAAACTCCATCTAGCTGTGAAATATAATATTAACATCATCTATTATTTTTATTACTTTTACAATACTTTTTTTACAATCTAATATGACAGTTTTGATTGCTCCAGCAATCTTCTTCAGAACTTCTATTATAATATGACAGTTTTGATTGCTCCAGAAATCTTCTTCAGAATGTCTACTATAAGTACAAGTTCTGAAGAAGATTGCTGGGGCAATCAAAACTGTCATATTATATTGTAAAAAAAGGCATTTTATATATATATATAATAAGTAGAAGTTCTGAAAAAGATTGCTGGGGCAAGCAAAACTGTCATATTAGGTTGTAAAAAAAGCATTGTAAAAGTAATAAAGAACATAGATGATATAAATATTGTATGGATTTGGCAATGCAATAGGAAAGATACTTCATAAAGAAGATAAAGAATAGCTGTAAAATAATTAAACAAATCTACTATAAATATTAAATTTATAATTATATCAAATTACATACGACCAAACTATCAATTTTAATTAAATTAAATTTTAAAATAAGCAACTTCTACTGCTTCAAATGCAATTTGTTTCTTTATATTATTTAAATTTAGGTATTATTGTTTAAATACTATTATAAAACATTGATTTTTTAAAATATATTTTAAAAATAAATTGACCTTAATATGTGACTTTGTTTTACATATGCATATCAAGTCAAATAGCAAATATTTTAAACTGAAATATATAATAATATCGGTATTTAAATTATTAAAAAAAATTACAAAATATATACATATCTATATAGAAAACATTCGTGTTTGAGTTTCAGACTTTATATTTGTTCCCAGAAGGCATTGCTGAAATATTTTAATGTCAGTATACTTATACAAATGGTGGGATGATTGTTAGAAAAATTGTTGATTGTTATAATGGCAAGGAATGGGATAGAATAATAGATACATTAATAAAAAGTAGAGAGTTGGAGAGGTGGAGAATTAGCATGGAGAGTAAAAAGAGTTTAAACATACATAGAAGTAAACAGAATATTGGGTGCGAGTTAATTTATGATAATAGCAAGAAAAGTAGTTTAGTGTATAAGGCTCGAACATGATCATTAGCAACAAGGGAATATATACATAAATAGAGAAATGTGGGTGATTTACTCTGCAAATTATGTTAGGATGGTATAGAAAACATTAGGCATCTGTTAATGGAATGTAAATGCTTTCAAGAAGAAAAGGTTCAAATAATGAAGTTATGGGAGAAAAAATATAAATGAAGTGATTATAGAGAAAGTGAGTTCTTGGATTTTATGCTGGGTTGGAAAAAGATAAGAGATATGTGTAGAAATGGGATGGAGCAGGATAGAAAAGAATATGGGGAAAACATAGGGTGGAGAATGGAAAGGGAGAGAAAGATGGCTATAGTGGCTGAGAGATTCCTGACTCTGAGAAAGTGGTGATTTGAATGTTATCTATCTACTTTTCAGCTATCATTATGCATTATAAAATTTATATATCTATATGTAAACATATTTATGCATCCACACATTTATCTTTTTAAAATTTTTATACTATAATTTTACTACAATTAACTGTATCCTTGATAAACAGTAGAAGCATATTATGATTTACTATTATAAATCATTTTGTAAAATTCAGTTAATAACAAGGGTTCTTTCAAATCCACACATTTGCACCCTGTAAAACTCAGTTTTTATAATAATTACTCATCAGAGCTTCAATTTGCACTGAAAAATAAAAATTAAGGCCCAAAATTTATTTAACAAAATCAAACAAATGATCAAAATCAAAATAGACATGTAATAAACAAAAGAGAAAACAGCATCCAGCTATCAAATAAATGGAATATTTAAATGTCTTAATTTGCATAGCATGCATAATTATATCTTAATATAAATAAAGCAATAGCAACAACAGCTAGCATGAGGGATATGATTATGGTGCTTGCCATCAAAAGTGCACTTAGCTTTACTATATAAAAAGAAAAAATAAACCACTCCATTACACATATGGACTAACATATGCAAAAGAATGATATATATATATATGAGAGTTTATATAAAAAGGAAATTTAGAATTTATTACTCATTTTAAAACAAAAGCATATCTTTTAGTTTGTGAATTTAAAAATGCTTTATTAACCATTTAAATTATAGAAACAATAACTTCCAAATAATTACAATAAACTATATTATATCCAATTATCAATTCATTTCACTCTTTTCAAAAGGTATAATTCTTCATTCATTCAAGAAATTATAAAATTAAATACAGAATGCTATGATGTGATTCACGTACTATTACAATTAATTACAACATTAACTATTTAATGATAAATAGAAAAATTTATGATTTACAAAATTCATTACAGATAGTTTATATCCTTAATTTACTAATAGTTAATAGTTTCTGTGGTTTAATGCAAAGATAAAGTCCCAGGGTTTTTAATTAATTCTAATGCTGTTATCTCTTGCATTTCAACTCCGTTCATTTAATTTTTTTTATTAATAGCTAAAAATGAAACAAATTTTGTTAACGAACAGTTAAAGGGCCTATACTTAGCCAAATAGTTAGGATATATGGAAAATGCATCTTTAATATAATGTGAATTAGATTTACATTTTAATTCATATCTCATCATTTAATTACAAATAATGTATATATATATATGAAATAATCCCAGTGCATATCGCTAGCTGAAATTAAATATCAATTCACTCTCCTAAACGTTTACCGAAATTTCAGTTACGCCCTCTGTGAATAAATATATAAAAGTCTGACTCTGGAGCAGCCCCTATCATTGCTTATTTAAATTTCACATTCTTTGTTCAAAAGGGGTGCAAAAAGGGTTTTTTTTTTTTTTGTCTAATTTTTTACTTCTGTTATGCAAAGAAAAAAAATGTGCAAATTTGAAATAGAATGTTAATACAACTTTGAATTATTAACTAACATTCAGAATGCAATATATTAAATGAATTAGTTTTTATTTGAATTCCCTTGCCTGTGAATAGAATTATTTGAACACATTCCTTTTTAATCTAATATACTTTTAAAAAAATTAAAACAAATATATTGAACATCTACAATACTTAGTTTGTAAAATATCCATGCACATATTAATACATATAATATGTTTTTTATTATGATTATTTAAAGTTTATTATTAATAAATTTACTATCTTACCTGAACCGTATCATATGAAGGTGGTTTATCTTGATTACTATACATGGAATTAAGATTTTGACAATTGATTACAACTTGATCATTTGGAGTCAAATGCATGTGGCTGTTCACTGAAACTCTTCGAAAGTCATCCATAATATGATCCTTTTGATTTCCTTGGCTGTATAAAAAAAAAAAATACATATTTTTATAAAAGCTTATGTGTGGAAATATGCAAGTGTTTGCATATGTTGAATCACTTTCACTATGTAATCACCAGTTACATAAATTCTTCATTTATTCATTATTGTTTATTCAGTTAATAATTAAAATAATTTTATTAATTTATTTCATTCTTTTTTAACAGACATAATTCTTAATTATGTTTGCAATATTTTAAATGTTTGAATAGAGGTTAACGTATATTTTTAAAAATAATAATGTCTAATTAGTCCATAGTTACATGATGTTTGAGCACAAATATTGAGCTAATTTTCATCACAAGAACTTTTAGCTCTTAAGTTTATTATTTTACATTGTGTTAATCTGCATAGATAAGATTTTATACTTAAATTGTGATATCATCTTGGAAATGAATATTGCTGATTTATGTTGTTTGCAAAATAGTATTCGATTTGTTTACACCTCAATGACATCGCTATTTTATTTTTGATGTCCATGAAGCTAAGTAATACGATTTTAACAATGTTCTTTAACAATGTTCTGTTGTACTTAGTAAAAAATTTTGACAACTTTTTTGACTGTCAGAATATTTCTATCCATAATAGTAAAATTAAGAGCATGCTAATTAGCTCTAAACAAGCTTCTTTTTTATTTATGATAAATGCTACTACAAAAGAAGGCATTCAAATCATTTTTATCTTGGATTGTCCCCATCCCCAGACTAGTTTCGACCTATGGGTCTCTTCAGTGAGAAGTTGGGACATTAAATTCAAAAAACCAACTCAAGCAAAGCATTTATCTAAAAGTTAATTGTTAGAAGAAGATATGGACTCTTATAATGCATGACAAAATATACTAAAAAATTATAATTAATTCAGTTTAACTCTTTATAAAGTGAAGTTTCCAAGTTGAAAAGAATTTTCTATATGTCTATTATATATAGACTAAAAACTCCTCTGCACTTTTTTTTTAGATATTGTAGATTTACAAATAGTTACATTTTTTGTTGTTTTTTTAACTCGGCTTTAAAAAAAATGTAACTATTTATGAGAGGAAAAAATATTTTGTTACTAAAAAAAAATTGTTTTCTATCTTCTTATTCTCTAAGAGCCCTTGTGTCGTATTTGAATTATTTTAACTTCAATTTAAAATTATAATAGCTTAAACCATCTACATAAAAGCATTTTATGACTTAAATTAAATACTCATTGCAATAGGTAAATAACATTAACATTTTTTTACTACCAGTCTATATTCCAATTTGTTTATTAATTATATAAAATTTGGAATTAATATGCAATTCAATGCACTTTAAATTATTCCATTTTGAATTACAAATGTTAAACTTATGCCAACCACAATTTTGACACCAATTATTCATATAAATACAGAAATAATTATCACTAATCATATTAAGGTCCTACATATGAGAGAACCGATTGACTTAAGGTCAACATGGGTGTGACTATAATATTGGCATCATTAACAGCTTGCTTTGAGCATTCCAGAATCAGATTTTCAGTGATACAATGGCTGAAGAGTTGGAGAATGGAGAGGATTGAAACCTGTCCAGTAAAGTGTGTAGACTTGCTAACTTAATATAACCTGAGCACTGACTATATATAAGTGTGGGAGATGATCTGTTTTTGCATGAAATATGTATATTGGAGATCATTTATCTTTTTTACATGTGTATTGATTGCATTGGATAGAGTAGATGACAGTAGGAAGTTTGAAAGTATGAGTTCAAATCCCCTTTAATTACATCTAGCTTAAGTATATATATTATACTTGTATTTCAATATTATATATTCAGCTGGTATTATCTTCTGTATATTTAAATGGATATATTAAAGTCTTACATATGAGGGGTCAAGTTGATTTAAAATCAACATGAATATGACTATAATACTGGCATTATCAAGGGCTTTGAGCAATCGATCATCAGGTTTTCAATGATATGAATGGCTAAAGAGTTGGAGAGAGGAGAGGATTGAAGCCTGTCCATTAAAGTGTGTAGATTTTCTATCTTAATATAAACCAAGCACTAAATATACATGAGTGTGAAAGATGATAATCTAGATCAATTGATCAATTCTAGCTCAGCATGGAATATTTATATTGGAGATCATTTATCTTTTTCACATGTATGTGGTCATGTGTATCAGTTATACTGGATAGAGTAGATGATCATATGGAGCTTGAATGTCTGGATTAAAATCACCTTTAATTAAACTAGTGATTGTATCTAGCCCAGATATAAACTTTAAACCTTAGTAAAAGATTAATATATCTGATTTTTTTAATTAAAGGCAGTTACACAAAGTTATCCACATTTCTCTGTCCCATATGGAATATCTTTGTAAATATATTAAACAAGTTTCACATCATAACACATTTTCTACATATCATATGAATAAAAATACAATAAAAGACAAATGATACCCAAGATGCATTTTGTAATGAACTAGCACTCATCAGTTGACCCAGGTCATCATCTCTCATATATATATATATATATATATATTGTGCCGTTTCAATATATATATAGTAAACTGTTCCATTTTGAATTACAAGTGTCAAACTTACTCCTCCCACAACTTTGACACTAACCACTCCAGATAAATACAGCAATAATTATTACTAATTATTTAGATAAAGATATATGTGAAAGATGGTGACTTAGGCCATCTTGGTCTTTTATTGTATTTTTATTCATATGATATCAAAAGAATGTGTGGTAGTGTGAAGACTGATTAATACATTTACTTTATATTTTCATTTTTCTATATCTTGCAG